>JAOWBW010000065.1:1496069-2090393 GCA_026119855.1 Campanula takesimana | reverse complement strand
TGGATCAAAGTTTTAATAATCTGGGAAAAATAATTGAGACAAAAATTTTCGAACTTGAAAATTCCATACCATTCTGACCATTCAGGCGCCGCCCGCGCTGGACCAGGCGCGCGCTCGCTTCAGGCGCCCGCCTGTGCTGGACCAGGCGCGCGCTTGCTAGGCAGAATGTTCTGATTTTGTTCAAATCTGATTCTGAATTTTTTCGATAAATCCGACAAAACAGTAACAAGACCACTTCAGACTTGCTGATCTGGAAGGGTTTTGGGTAGTTGGTTTGTGTGTGGATTTTGGGGTTTGATTTCCCTATTTGTTTTAGTCTTGTGATTCCTAGATTGGTTCAAGTTTTGGATGGCTAATCTGCGTTCATCGAGATTGTGTTTCCAAAATTGATCGCAATCAAGTTTTCAAAGACAAAACGAAGTTAGAATTATGAAGAGTTCATAATTGCTAAAATTTGAGAAACAAAGTTCTTGATTCAATGATTGGAGATCCATGTGGAATTGTGAATGCAATTGGCCTACGTTCATCGAGACCATCTATTGCTTAGTTTCGGCCACATGGACTACTTTCTTGGTTTCTTGAATTAGTGCGGGATTGTGGTTGCCAAATGGCTTAGTTCGACCGCACTTCTTGTGTCTTGATTTGGAGATAATAAACCAAAGTTGAATAGTCTCATCCTCATAATTATAGAGAAACTAATGACACATAATATTAGGCTTAAATTAATGGATTAATTTAGGTGGCTAAACTTGATGTGTAACATGTTTATATTATGTGCTCATAAATGTGTTATATGCTATATGTGATGACCTTCAAAGAAAGTTTTAAGTCTTTTATTACCATGCCATGATTAAAACACTTGTTAGTACATGAGTGATTTTAATGTAGATTCGCCGCTAGCGAGTGCATTAAATTTATTTATGTTTTGAGCAAGATAGATAATGTGGGCACGCCCTAGCGGGACACATTAACTATGATGCGTTTAAAATGGTTAGACTTAATTGGGCGTCAAAACAGTTTTGGGCCTAGGCAAAGATGAGGTTTAACATGCTTTTGAAATTGGATTTCTAAAAGAATCTCATAAAAGGAATTAAGAGTCATATGAGATATGATTGACAAGAGTTGTCTACCTAATTAATTTGATTTTGTGTAATCCGCCTTAGCGGACTTGAAATTAAATTAAGTTGGATCTTAACCCAATTAAATTATATTATACATTGGATGTATAAGAAGGTTATTAATTTAGTGGGAGTATTTTGTTTAAAAAAATACATTATTTATCTCTTTAATGAAAATCGGTACTTATTAAATTTTGGAAATTTTGCATATTTGTAGATTATGACTAATAACACTCAATCAATGTCGTTGCGATCGATCCTTGAGAAGGATAAGCTCGAAGAGAATGTACAAACTTTATGGATTGGATCCGAAGCATAAGAATTGTTCTTAGGCAAGAAGATAAGTTGTACATTCTCGATGGGCCTCTCCCTGCTGAACCACCGCTACTGCCCCTGAAAGGGTAGAAAGAGACAATTACAAGAAACATCGTAATGATTCTAGAGATGTAAGTTGTCTCATGCTTGCTGCTATGTGTTCAAAACTCCAACAAAGTTTGGACATTTGGAAGCCTATGAGATAGGCGTGAGTTGAGAACCATGTTTCAAGAGCAAGCTAGGCAAGAGAGGTACAAGACCATTGTGCATTCACTACTAGTAAAATGAATGAAGGGCAACAAGTGAGTCCTCACTTTCTTAAAATGAAAGGTTATGTAGAGCACCTTGAGAAACTTGGCTATCCAATCCCATTGGAGCTAGCCACTTCTCATTCTTAATTCATTGCCTAAAAGTTATAATCAGTTTGTGATGAATTATAACATGCATGGAATGGATAAGAATCTCTCTCTGAGTTGCATGGGATGCTCAAACTGCAGAGATGAAAATTGTGAGAAAGGTTCTCCCGTGCTCTTGGTTCATGATGGGAAGAAGGCTAGTGCCAAAGGAAAGGGTAAGGCAAAAGTTGTCAAACCTAAGATAAGCAAGGCAAAGGTTGCCAAGGCTTCTGAGGCAAAACCTGATTCACAAAAGGATGCAATCTGTTTCCATTGTCAAGAAATTGGTCATTGAAACGTAATTGCAAGGCTTTCTTGGAAGAGAAAAAAAGAAGAAGAGCAGCAGGCTGCGTCGACTTCAGGTATCTATATGATAGATATTCTCCTTTCTACCACTGATTCTTGGGTATTGGATACCGGATGTGGTTCTCACATTTGTCTAAATGTGCAGGGACTAAAGAATAGGAGACTGCTTAAAAGGTGAAGTAGATCTACGCGTGGGAAATGGAGCAAGAGTTGCTGCATTAGCCGTAGGGACTTATGAAGTCACTTTACCTTCCGGATTAATTCTTGTTTGAACAATTGTTATTATGTTCCGATTTAAGCAGAAATATTATTTCAATTTCTTGTTTGGATAATGAAGGTTTTAAGTTTCTTATTGAGAATAAGAAATTTTCTATTTATTTAAATGATGTGCTTTATGGTATTGCTAATTCATTTAATGGCCTTTATGTCTTGGATGTCAAGAATGAAAATAATGTCTATCATGTAAATAAGAAATCTAAACCTAATGATGTAAATCATACTTATATGTGGCATTGCCGTCTTGTCATATTAATGAGAAGCGTATCTCAAAACTCCATGGGGACGACTTTTGGGTTCATGTGACTTAGAGTCATATGATACTTGTGAGTCGTGTCTTCTGGAAAATGACTAAGACACCTTTTACCAAGTTGGGTGAAAGGGCAGCGACTTATGGGGTTGATACATTCCGATGTATGCGGCCATTAAGTAGCAATGCTAGGGGAGGATTTCAATACTTCATAACCTTCACTGATGATTATAGTAGATTGGGTATGTTTACCTAATGAAACATAAAAGTGAAGCATTTGAGATATTTGAATATTTCAAAATGAAGTAGAAACAAACTTGGCAAAAGCATTAAGGCACTTCGATCAGATCGAGGTGGAGAATACTTAAGTCAAGAATTTGATGATCATCTAAAGAATTGTGGAATAGTTTTCACAATTGACTCCACCTGGAACACCACAATGGAATGGTGTGTCCGAGAGAGGAATCGGACTTGTTAGACATGGTTCGATCAATGATGAGTCAAGTTGATCTTCCAATATCCTTTTGGGGTTACCCCTAGAAACCGCTGCTTTCACACTAAATCAAGTTCCAACTAACTAAATCGCTTCCAAAGACTCCATATGAGATGTGGAGTGGAAAGAAACCTAGTTTATCTTTCATGAGGATTTGGGGTTGCGAAGTTTATGTCAAGACTATCATCTCTGACAAACTAGCACACAAATCTGATAAATGTATTTTCGTGGATATCCTAAGGAAACTAAAGGATATTACTTTTACAACCGAGAGGACAACAAAGTGTTTGTTGCCCGAACTGGTGTCTTTCTAGAGAAGAGTTTCTCTCCAAAGAAATCAGTGGGAGTAAAATAAATCTTGAAGAAATTCGAGACCCAGAAAAATAACATTGAACCAATAGTGGAACAAAACAAGAACCACAAGGAGTTGTGGAACCTGTTCAAAAATACACAAGCATCTCGCAGATCTAGTAGGTCACGATCCGAGCCCGAGAGATATGGATTTCTCGTAACGGATAGTAATGAGGTAGAAATCATTGAGAATGATGAACCGTCAACCTACCAAGAGGCGATGTCTTCTCCTGATTCGGACAACTGGCTTGGAGCCATGGAATCTGAATTGCAATCCATGCAAGACAATCAAGTTTGGAATTTGATTGATGCACCCGAAGGTGTAAAAAACCATAGGATGCAAATGGGTCTTCAAGAAGAAGACTGACATGGATGGGAAGGTGCATACTTACAAAGCTAGGCTTGTAGCGAAGGGGTATAGGCAAGTTCATGGTATTGACTATGATGAGACCTTTTCACCCGTAGCAATGATCAAGTCTATAAGAATTTTGCTTGCCATTGCCGCATATCATGACTATGAAATATGGCAGATGGACGTCAAAACCGCTTTCCTGAATGGAAAACTCCAAGAGGATGTGTATATGACACAACCAGAAGGTTTTGAACAAGATTCTAAGGTATGCAAATTGCAAAGATCCATCTATGGATTGAAGCAAGCTTCAAGGAGTTGGAATCTCCGTTTTGATGAATCGGTCAAAGAGTTTGGTTTCATCAAGAACGAAGATGAGCCTTGTGTATACAAGAAAGATTAGTGGGAGCATAGTGCTATTCCTTATTTTATATGTGGATGACATATTGCTCATTGGAAAAGACATTCCTACACTTCAGTCTGTGAAGACTTGGTTAGGAAAGTGCTTCGCAATGAAAGATATGGGTGAAGGCCGCATATATACTTGGCATTAAGATCTATAGAGATAGATCAAGAAGGCTACTTGGTTTAAGCCAAAGTACATACATTGACAAGGTCATTAAAGATTCCGTATGGAAAATTCTAAAGAGAGGCACCTTGCCAGTGTTACATGGAGTTTCTCTAAGCAAGACTCATGTCCTAAGACAAATGATGAGCGTGAAAAATGAATGATGTTCCATATGCTTCGGCAATTGGGTCCATCATGTATGCCATGATTTGTACTAGGCCGGATGTATCTTATGCTTTGAGCATGACAAGTAGATACCAATCCGACCCTGGCGAAAATCACTGGATAGCTGTAAAAGCGATTCTAAAGTACTTGAGAAGAACTAAAGACTCGTTTTTGGTCTATGGAGGAATGGAAGATGATCTCGTTGTAAATGCCTACACGGATGCAAGCTTCCCACTGAAAAGATGATAGCCGATCGCAATCGGGTTTGTGTTTATGTTAAATGGTGGAGCTGTAAGCTGGAAGAGTTCCAAGCAAAGTACAACCGCCTGATTCTACAACAGAAGCTGAGTATATTGCTGCATCGGATGCTGCAAAGGAAGCTGTTTGGATTAAGAAGTTCATAACTGAACTTGAAGTGGTTCCTAGATTGCTAATCCAATAGACCTTTATTGTGATAATAATGGTGCTATTGCTCAAGCAAAGGAACCAAGAGCACATCAGAAATCCAAACACATACTTAGGCGTTTTCATATCATTCGAGAGATCGTTGATAGGGGAGACGTAAATATATGCAGATTACCTACTGATGACAATGTTGCGGACCCGCTAACAAAGGGACTTCCACAAGCTAAACATGATGGTCATGTTAGGTCCATGGGTATTAGATACATGGGAGATTGGGCCTAGGGCAAGTGGGAGATTGTTGGTAGTGGTGCCCTAGGCACGTTTAATAAACGTTGTAATTGTTATCATTTATTTCATATCAATAGAGATGTTTTGATTATTATTGTTGTTCATGCTTACTTATAATAATCCCCGTCCCTATACTTATTAAGCACATTAGTATAAGGCTAAATGATCATGAGATGATCATGTTAGATTTATGGGTACTTGTTTGGAACAAGGTACTGGACATGACCCGCTGTATGAGATTTATGTCATGGTCTATGTCGAACATATATCTCATATTAGTTATGTCATTTGAATCCTTAGACATGAAGTTATTATAGTCTTCCACTTGATGAACATTGTGTTTTGACATATTCAAACTCTACCTTAACACGGTAGTTATAAAGGGTATGATTGGCATAATCGGATTCCCGTTGGGAAGAATAATAAGCTAAATGGATTTGTCCCTCCACGGAGAGATGTCAAGCTTGGGCCTCTCGTAGGAATGATGTTGATGAAATGTTCGGCCGGACTCAAATGAATTGATTGGATCAATGTCATTTGGATTATCAACATATTCGGAATCGAGAAAGTATTGAACAAACAAGTTGACTGTTTGACCATGACTTGTGTTCAATGACATCGTGGACGAAGGGATTGTGACATATTCTAAAGGAATGCGAACTTGTATCTAGTTATACTATTTGGGTAGTATGACGGTTTGCTAGAACCTAATCATATCTTATGGGATCATGTTTGAGCCCATTGCCAACTTAGTATAATCCTAGAGGGTCACACACAATAGAACGAATCTTTAATAAGAGGACTATATTGGAATTTAGAGTCAAAGGACCTTGGAGGAATTTTGGAAACATTCTGGGCTGTTTGGTCTACCGAGCGGGCGCGCTTGGTTCAGACCAGGCGGGCGCCTGAAGTAATTCCAGAAAGACAGGGACCTTCTGGTCATTCAGGCGGGCGCCTGGCCCTTTACAGGCGGGCGCCTGATGCAGCCGACAGGAAAATTCCTAATTCGATTTAGGAAGGTTTTTAGCACAAGATTCCTATTTGGAATAGGTCTTAATTGTGTATAAAAACCCCAATTCGGCCAGACCATATTGACAAGTGATTTTGTGAGTCTCAAAGAGTTTGAGAGAGATATTATTTGTTCTTCTAAGATATCCTTGATTGAGGAACAAAATAATTCACAAATAAATTCCATATAGTTCTTTATTATATTGTGAAAGTGTGTTTCATAATATTGGTCTAGCAACCAAGATCAAAGAAGCTCCTTTGATATTCGTTCGAAGTGTGGATACCGCTAGAGGGTGAATTTTATCATCTTGCAAAGTTCGTGATTTGTTCGCGATAAAGCTTCAAGGTTTCTCCACCAAAGATCAAGAGAAAATTCATAGCCATCAAGGGTTAGTTATTCCTCTATTCATCTTGTTGTATTTGATTTAATCATATGAACGGATCCATGGCTTTGGGTTTCTTAAAATTTTAATTGCTATATTCCGCTGCGCATGTTACTTAGAAACCCAACATATAGAACTCTAGAATGCTTTGTGAATTATTGATGGAATGCAAATGAGGGGGAGGGCCTTTATATAGATATTGAAGAGGCAAGGTGCCTTTAGGAAATAGTTACAAATGGTGCCCGGTGGGATTTCAGCCGTAGGATCATAATTGGATGGAAGGTGGAGATCGACTGGGTCGATCCAGATTGCCGGATCTGGCCATTCGAAGGGATGCGGGTCGGACCGGCGGTTACAACTGAACCGACACAACCCTTGCCGCTCCCCGCCCCAGAACCTTTCAGACTAGGCCTATCTCGGACTACTGGCCCGCCCAAGCCCAATCTGCTAGCAGCCCATCTACCGAGCTGAGCCGCACCAAACCAACTATTACCCAAGCTGAACCACCTTCGAGCCGAATTTTGTCAAAAGATTAAGGCTCCACAACTCCATCCCAGTGCAAAGTGTGCCATAAACCGCCCTTCGCGGTCAAGTGTCAATTTGGAGCTAGTCCAAAATTGGCACTATTGGGCCACTAGTTGCATGGAGGCCCAATGGTTCACTTGGTTGGCCCAAGGAGGGGAACCATTTGATGACGACTCCTTAGTAGCTCACATTAATATAGTTCTTTCAATTCCTCTTTCTTAGCTATATGGGATATGGCATTTCCATTCCCAAATCTCTTCAACCATTAACACTAAGTTGCCACTTTCATCAATTAATTTCTCAGTCACCCGAAATTGGTTTTGAGAAAATAAATATACCACGTTAATCTACTCCGAAGGTAGATTAATAATTTGCAAACTTATTTCCATTTTTATTAAATGGAATTAACAATTAAATTTGGTCAAAACCCAATATTGTAAACCAATTTCCAACAATCCCCCACATGAATGAAATTAATGTATGAATGCAAACTCTATAGAAAGTGTTTCGAACGTTGTTAGCTACGCATCGGGGTAGGTAGCTTCCGGATTTGAACCATCTTTAGTAAGATGCTATCGGATTTACTGGCTGCTCAGTGAACGCGATTCTTAAACTGGTCAGCGTTTTTATGTAAACCAAGGTATAGGAATCATTAAAAGCGTAAAGCTTACCCTTACCACACGTCTACAGGCTTTTAGCACTCAGGTAGCTTCTGAGAATGGGTTATATTTAGGTTCCAATTGCATCACTAGAATATCCATAACATAGTTATCTCATTGAACCAAGTTTGTGGGATCTCCACTCATCATGGTTGAGTTACCGTTATGGAATTCTTGTTGTTTGGGTTTTAACCCCATTCCCCTTACTTGCATTGTACATTTGATCTCTGTTTATACATTTCGTAAATGGATCCGCTATATTTTCTTTTGACTTCACATAGTCAATGGAAATTATTCCATTAGAGATCATTGTCTTACTGTATTGTGCCTTCTTCGTATGTGTCGCGGCTTTTTCGTTGTACATACAACTTTTTGCTCTTCCTATTGCTGACATACTATCGCAATGTATCATGACAGAAGGTACCAGCTTATTCCAACATGGAATATCCTTTAAAACGTTTCTAAGCCATTCGGCTTCTTCTCCAGCTTTATCCAAGGCAATAAACTCATATTCCATAGTGGATCGAGCTATACAAGTTTGTTTAGAGGATTTCCAAGACACTGCTCCTCCACCAATGGTAAATACATACCGACTTGTGGAACTTGAGTCTTTTGTGTCAGATATCCAATTCGCATCACTGTATCCTTCCAATACAGCTGAATATCTTGTATAATGTAATCCATGGCTCATAGTGTGTTTTAAATACCTTAGTACTCTTGTCAGCGCTGCCCAATGATCACTATTTGGATTACTTACAACCTACTGAGTTTACTTACTGAGTATGTTAATCTGGTCGTGTATAATTTGTTAAGTACATCAGACTGCCTATAATTCTAGCATACTTCAACTGTGAAACTGGGTCACCTCTATTTTTGGCTAAATGTAGATTTAGATCTACCAGAGTCTTAGCCGAAGGTAAATCAAAGGCTTCAAAATTCTTAAGCACATTCTCGATGTAGTAAGATTGTGATAAGACAATCCATCATTTATTCTCGAGATCTTTATACCTAGAATAACATCAGCTTCACCCAGATCTTTCATGTCAAAGTTTTTCTTTAACATGTTCTTCGTTTTCATGATTATATCATGATTACTTCCAATGATTAACATGTCATCCACATATAGACATACAATCACATATTCATCCAGTGTGCCTTTAATGTATACACATTTGTCACACTCATTTATTTTGAACTCGTTGGACAACATAGTTCGGTCAAACTTCTCGTGCCATTGTTTCGGTGCTTGTTTAAGACCGTACAATGATTTGACAAGTTTGCACACTTTATGTTCTTGTCCACGTGCAACGAATCCTTCAGGTTGTTGCATATAAATTACCTCATCTAATTCTCCATTTAGAAAGGCCGTTTTCACATCCATTTGATGTATCTCAAGGTTATGCAAAGCTGCAATAGCAATGAGAACACGAATTGAAGTTATCCTTGTCCAAGGAGAATATGTATCGAAGAAGTCATATCTTTCCTTTTGTCTAAACCCTTGAGCTACTAATATAGTTTTGTATTTATCAATAGTTCCATCTGCTTTGTACTTCCTTTTAATGATTCATTTGCAACCCAATGGTTTGCAACCTGGAGGAAGATCTACTATCTCCCACGTATGATTTTGCATAATGGATTCAATTTCACTATTAATAGCTTCTTTCTAGAGAGGAGCTTCTGGACTAGACAAAGCTTCTTGCAATGTTCTTGGTTCATAACATGTAAGTTAGAAAATTAGGCCCAAAGGTCTTGGCTACTTTGTCCTTTTACTGCGTCTTGGTTCTTCATCTTCTAAAGATGAACCAATTGCAGTGTCATAAGTTCTCTTCTGTGAACTTCTCCATTATTTTCCTACAATGAAACTTTGTTTCAAAGAATACTGCATTCCTTGATTCTATGGTAGTTCCTGCAGTTATATCGGGAATTTCTGATTTGTGCACTACAAAGCGATAAGCACTACTATTGTTTGCATACCCAATGAAAATACAATCAATTGTCTTAGGTCCTATCCTTATTTGTTTAGGTTTAGGTATTTCTACCTTTGCTAGATACCCCCACACTTTAAGATAATTGTAGGAAGGTTTTCTTCCGTTCCATAATTCATATGGAGTTTTATCTCTTTTCTTGTGTGGTAATTTGTTAAGAATGTGATTGGCTGAAAGGATTGCTTCCCCCCACATGTTGTCGGGTAAGCCAGAGCTAATTAACATAGCATTCATCATCTCTTTAAGAGTTCTATTTTTCCGTTCAGCAACTCCGTTAGATTGAGGGGAATAGGGAGCCGTCGTTTGATAAATAATACCGGAGTCCCAACATATATCTTCTAACGGAACTACATATTCTCCACCTCTATCACTTTGAATCTTCTTACTTGTTAAATTAAGTTGATTTTAAACCTCATTCTTATATCCTTTAAAAGCTTCTAAGGCTTCGTCTTTACTTTTCAAAAGATAAACATGACAATATCTAGTGCAATCATCAATGAACGTTACAAAGTACTTTTTCCCACCTCTAGTTTGCACAAATTTTAAATCACAAATATCTGTATGAATTAGTTCTAGAGGTGTTGTACTTCTTTCTATTGTATGAAAGGGTGCTTTAGTCATTTTAGCTTCCACACATATTTCACACTTATTTTGTGAGTTAAATTCCATCTTAGGTAGTAAATTTAAGTTTACTAACCTTCGTAGTGAATTTAAATTTACATGTCCTAATATATCATGCCATAAATTAGACACTCAACCAAGTAAGCAGAATCGGAAATTTTATTCTTCGCCTCTGGGCGGAACACGTTCATTAAATTCATTTTAAAGAGCCCTTTAACAAGGTACCCTTTACCAATAAACTGACCACATTTGGTCATTACAAATTTGTCTGTTTTAAATACTAGCCTAAATCCGGCCTTACTTAACAGGGGGCCGGAAACCAAATTCTTACGGATGTCCGGGACATGAAGCACATCTACCAGAGTAACTGTTGGGTTTCCTATCAACATGCGCAGCGGAATAAAGCATTAAAATTTTCATGAAACCCAAAGCTCATAGATCCATTCATGTGATTAAATCAAACACTTGCATAATGAATACTAGAATACTAACCCTTGATGCCTTTGACTAACAACCTTGAATCTTGGTGGAGATTTGAAACTTGATCACGAACAATAGCAAGGAACACGAACTATGGAGGTGATAAGCTTCACCCTCTATTGGTATCCACACCTTCGAACGAATATCAAGAAACTTCTTGATCTTGGTTGCTAGACCAAATTGTGAAACACGCTTTCACAATGTATAGAACTATATGAAATTTATGTGATGTTCTTGTTCTTCACCCAAGGGGTCTTAGAACAAGAAATAACCCTTCAAACTCTTTGGAGGCTCTCACAAAGTTATGGACTGATTAGGGCAACTAGAGGGGTTTTTTATACTCGTTTCTCCTATTCCAAAAAAGTAACAAGTGACCCAATCCGCAAGAAAGCAGACTAGGAAAATCCCAGGCCGAAACTAACTAGGTCCGGGTATACAAGGAGGTCCGGCAGGATCCAAGCATGGTCCGACCGGGTCATATAACCAGTCCGTCCGGGTCCTATACAAGGTCCAACCGGACCATCCAATTTCTCCGATTTCTTGTTTTCTCCTCTAAATTCCTAAAATCCCTCAAAGGTCCTTCGACCCAAAATTTCAATTAAGTCCTTTAGGATTCGTTCTATTTGTGTGTGACCCTATAGGATTACACTAAGTTGGCAATAGGTATAAACCCATAATATATGATTAGGTTCTAGCAAACCGTCATACCTACTCCAATAGTGTAACTATATACAAGTTCGCATTGCTTTATAGAACATGCCACAATCCCTTTGTCCACGATGTCATTGAACACAAGTCATGGTCATTGAGTCAACTTGTATTTGTTCAATACTTTCTCGATCCCGAATATGTTGATAATCCAAATGAAATTGATCCAATCAATTCATTTGAGTTTGGCCAAACATTTCATCAACATCATTCTACGAGGGGCCCAAGCTTGACATCTCTCTGAAGAGGGACAAATCCATTTAGCTTATTATTCTTCCCTACGTGAATCCGATTAGGCCAATCATATCCTTTATAATTTCCTGGTTAAAGGTAGCGTTTGAATATGTCAAACATAATTTTCATCAAGTGGAAGACTATAATAACTTCATGTCTAAGGATTCAAATGACATAACTAATATGAGATCTATATATAACATTGACCATGACATAAATCTCATAGAGCGGGTCATGTCCAGTACCTTGTTCTCCAACAAGTACCCATAAGTCTAACATGATCATCCCATGAACATTTAGACTTATACTAGTGCTTCATAAGTACTAGGGATGGAGATTATTATAAGTAAACATGAACAACAATAATAATCAAAACATATCTTTATTAATATGAATAAAACGATAACATACAGAACGTTTAAATAAACGTTCCTAGGGCACCAACACTAACAATCTCCCACTTGCCCTAGGCCCAACCTCCCATGTATCTAATACCCATGGACCTAACATGACCATCATGTTTAGCTTGTGGAAGTACCTTTGTTAGCGGGTCTGCTACATTATCATCAGTTGGTACTCTGTATATATTTACGTCTCCCCTATCAACAATTTCTCGAATGATATGAAAACGTCTGAGTATGTGTTTGGATTTCTGATTTGCCCTTGGTTCCTTTGCTTGAGCAATAGCACCATTATTATCACAATAAAGGTATATTGGATTAGAAATACTAGGAACCAGCTCAAGATCACCAATGAACTTTTTAATCCAAACAGCTTCCTTTGCTGCATCCGATGCAGCAATATACTCAGCTTCAGTTGTAGAATCAGTGACTGTACTTTGCTGGGTATGTTTGTGCGTGCAATAGTGAATAATGGAGGAGAAATCTTGGTAGAACAGAGTTCGCCGGAAATGGAGTTTGGCTCAGAGTTCGCCGGAAAATGTGTGCGGGTCGATCTGTGAAACGACGTCCATCTTCTTCATCTTCCTCTTCCTCCCTCTCCCAGAAATCGCCCCTCCCTCACTCTTTCTCTCTTCGCTACAGATCTGTTGGGTTTTTTTTGTTTTTGATTCTTAATGTGTGTGTTCATCTGTGGACACATCTGAGTTCATTGCTTGTGGGTTTGATTTGAGCAAACTAGATCCGGAATTGAATATTGTGTATGATTTCTGTATTGAATCTAGTAAGATCTCAGATTAAGTGGTCGACTGGTTTTACCGTTTTTGTTAACGTTGGTGGGCGGAGGTAAGTTTGACAGTGGTGGTTGGTGGGGTGGTGGTGTTTATAACAAAGCAGACGTCAAATTAACAGAAGTGAAACATAATTGAATAAAAGAATTTATTTTTAATAGTTAAAGTGAAAAAAAAATAAGGTTTAGTGATGAACATGAGAAAATTTCAATAGACCAAGGATCTATTTAGAATAAGTTCAATCTTTAAATATTAATGGAGAGTGTACTACCCAAAATACCCCTTAAAATTCAATCACATGTGTTGCGCATGACTATTTAACGAAAAAAATGTAACGGTGTTGGTGATAGTGACTTTTGATGCAAAAAAGAATTAGTTGGATGTGTTGAATGCAACTAAAATAAGTTTAGTGATCCAATCCACAAAAGGGTCATAGTTGGATGATTTTTGGTGCAGTTTTTTCTAAAAGTTATTAGTCAAAGAAAAATTAAACAGAATACCTGTCACGCCCCGAAATCCGCGGTCGCACGGACCTCGAGGAGCGACGAACGAAACGATACTCAAACTGAAACTCAAAATGAGACCTGAATTTTTCCTTCATTTTATAAACAAACGAATCAAAACTATACATGCTATGTAATTGGTGGTGGTGAGTTTGAGAATATGAATAAGGGAGACAACGATGAGGGGTTGATTTGGTTCGGCGTTGTTGGGAATAGTAGCTACTTCGGTGGCCATGGAAGAGAGCAGAGAAGGAAACAGGTAGGGTTTGGGCGGCGGCGGTTAAGCCGTGATAGGGTTGAAGAGGCGGCGAGGCCGAATCAAACTAGACGGGGTAGGATCGTCCAGTCTGATACCATATAAGAGAATATAATTTGTGTAAAGACATCTCAAAATATTATTGATGCTGAGTTAAGTATATATACAAGAGTTGCTTGGATAGCAAGAAACAAATCCTAGCTATAATTAAGTCCTACTTAAAATAGGAAACAAATACACAATATGATATACACAAAATAACTGGAATATTATTATTTATCTCTAACATTACATTCTCCCCTCCTTAAAAGAATTCAGTCCCTGAATTCAAAAACTTGATCTTTAACTCTTCAAACAGTCATAGCCATTTTTTTAAAAAAATATTGCACAATAGTCATAGCCCATTTTTTTTTTTTTTTTTTAATAATGCACAATGAGCCAATCAATTTCAATATCATATCTAAACATTCTCAATGCAAGAAAATCAAGTTTCCAAGTAATTTCCATGACATATGGTTGTACCGAGCAAAACATTTAAATTAGAGAGACACATAACATATTACCCTAGAGTATTAAACAATAGCTCTGTATTTAACTTTTCAAGTTTAACACCCAAAATCAGAGTCACAAAATGCAATATCATGAATGCATAATAAATAAACATAAAAACCATCAAGACACATCTAAAACAAATATAGTGTACCTGTAACCACATTGTTGGAACCCCTAGCTTCGCCCCCAATTATTGCTAAAACCTTCCCTCTAGGTGCAGTGCCACGAGTATTTCCACCAGAGTTACCTTGATCCAGTACTGGGAAAGGACGTTTGTTTGGCAGCGGACAATCCTTCACAACATGACCTACCATACCGCAATTAAAACAACCCCAATTTTCTTATAACATGGCACAGTACCATGTTTCTTCCCACAATAATTACACGCGGCTATAGAAATCTGAGATGTTAGTGGTGTTGGCCTCATAGGTGAATCAGTAGCTACCCTCTTTTTGTTGTTATCTTCAACCCCCTTGCCTTTTCTATCCTTGTTTCCCTTCTTCACTTTGTTATCCACCTTTCGCTTTTCATGCTCAACTACATCTTGTTCTACCATCATAGCATGCTCGACCACCGCTGCATAAGTCTCTAGCATGAGAGCTGTTAACCGAACTTTGATCATTGTATTAAGTCCCCTTTCAAACTTTTTGGCTCTTTGGAATTCATCTTCAACCAAAATTGGAAAGTGTCGTGACAACTCGGTAAACTTCGCTTCATATTGCGCAACCGTCATTTTTCCTTGCTCAAGTTCCAGGAATTCTCTTTGTTTTTGAGCTCGAGCGCAAGCTGGGAAATACTTCTTATAGAACAGATCGAGAAACATTTGCCAAGTTCGTTGATCACTTACAATCGCCTCATTAACCCTCTTTATCATTTTCCACCAATGACCCGCTTCTCCATTCAACATATGTCCAGCAAACTGCACCTTTTGGGCTTCAGTACACAACATCAAATCAAATATCTTCTCCATTCCGTCCACCCAATGTTTCACCTCACTAGGATCAGTCGAACCCAAAAACTCTTTTGGCTTCAATTTCAGAAAATCCAAAAAATCTCCATTTGCTCTTCTACGGGGCGGCATAGTTGTTGTACAATAGCTTCAATACAATTCATAAGATTAAGCATAACATAACAATAATATGCCACATAATACACATTCAATTCTTACGAAGTCGCTAAACAATACCAATTCTAAGCCAATCCTAAGACCGATTCTAAATCAAACTTAAGGCTCTAGACAATCGAAGGATCATAAACCTATGTTCTGATACCACTCTGTCAAGCCCCGAAATCCACGGTCGCACGGACCTCGAGGAGCGACGAACGAAACGATACTCAAACTGAAACTCAAAATGAGACCTGAATTTTTCCTTCATTTTATAAACAAACGAATCAAAACTATACAATGCAAAAGCTTGAGTTGAGTACAGCAGAGCTACTAACCCAAGACCGAAAACCCAACATTACAAACCAATATCTAGGACCTTATAAATTTACACAAGTTATCATACATATAAGCAAAATACAAGTCTTTCCACCATAGCAAAATGACTTCAACTCCAGATCCAACTTTCTAGCGCAAAGTCTCCACGATCCATCTAAGCTCCACCTGGAAGGGAAGATATGGGATGAAAGGGTAAGCACAAATTGCCCAGTAAGGAAACCCGTCAACAACAAGTTTGTGACAGTGTATGGAATCCCTGTTCAATAATACAGCTTTATAGACAACCATCAATCAAATAACCCCCCGATTCCCCGATCCCAAGGAGTGAGTAACAATAACGATAACAATGAAACCGATGCCAAATCCATAACACTTGAGGTGGCCAAATGCCCAATAACAATAACAATAACAATGTTGACTCAAACTTCAAAGTATCACTGCAGATGATACTTTGCTCTCTGAGTCGCAATAACAATGCAACAACCGGTGTTGGGTTCCTCTATAAGTCGAGGCAAGATGGATCCCGTATCTTCACAGCTATCAAGACCACCATTGAAGACCTTCTGGAAGCCATTCCCTCAATCCAGCTCAATGAAGACCTGCAAGTGGACAAGTGGGGCAAAGACCAGTCAAAGACACATTAATGGTGCTGCAACAGTCATATTCCAACGGCTACATTAATGTGTATAAATAGAAGACTTCATCCTCTGCACAAACAACCCCTTTTGACAATCCAAAAAAACCCTTTCCCTTTCCCCTTACACTCCTCCTAATTCAAACCTTACACATCAATCCCTACCCGTCAAACATCATACCAAATCCAAACCTTCAGCCCCTATTTCTACTACAACAACCTCAGTGTGATAACTCACAATTAGCAAATCTTGAGACTGTACTTCAAGTTGAAAAAGCACTTAAGACTGTAATTTAAGTGTATGATTGTAAACACCTAAGACTGTACTTTAGGTGTATAAATATTTTGTAAACACTCAAGACTGTACTTTGAGTGTATTTATGTTGTAAATCTTGAGACTGTACTTCAAGTTGTAAAAGCACTTAAGACTGTACTTTAAGTGTATCCTTAGTTGACTGTACTAATTAGGAAGAGGAAGTTCAAGGAACTTACCTATCAATTTTTGTAATTCTTGTTGATTAAGAGTATAATAAATTGATCGCACTTGTCAAAGTTTGACAGTGGGGGTGGATGTAGGAGGAGTGAACTCTGAACCACTTTAAATCTTGTTGTGTTATTTCCTTTTCTGCAATCACACACACACTCTTGCATTATTTCATTGTGTTAATTGTCCTATCATTATTTCAAACCATATATATATATCTATATTTGCAATTCAAACAAGGCCATTTTTCAATTGGCATCAGAGCTTGTCTTCACATTCAAAGTCTAACAACTTGTGAAAGATCCTCTTCAAACCCACCATGCCTCAACCAAGAAGAAATAATGAGAAAGACATCCCACACATTGATGACTGTGGATCTTTTGAGATCTATGCATCAAAAATCAAAACATATCTTGATGCAAACAGTATATGGAACTGGTATGTTCTAAATAATGAAATAACCTACCCAACTCAAATAGATACTAATGGAGGAGGTAGTAAGATGAAGTCCCCAGAAACATGGTCTGAAGCTGAAAAGCAATTGGTCAGTGCAAATTTAAAAGTTAAAAACATTCTTCAAAAGAGTGTAAATGACTCTCTAGCACAAGAAATTGCTAAGGAACCAAATGCCAGATCAGCATGGGCTCTCATTTAAACCAAGTTCACTAAACATACCAGTGTCAGGACTCAAAACTTGTATAACTTGTTTAGACAATTAGACAACTTCAAGTTCTATCCTGGAGAAAAAGTTAGTGCTGCTCAACCAAGATTTGAAAATCTTGTCAGATCCATTGCTGATCATGGAAAAACTTTTGAACAGCAAGATCTATGCCTCAAGATATATTCCAATCTCCCTCAAGAATATGAAAAGGTAGCATTACCTATCAGGAAGGATCTGAATGGAGCACAATGACTGTTGAGTAATATTTTGGAAAGCTTGAGGCCTATGAACTGGAAGGAATGATTAAAATTCAACCAGTTCCAACCATTTCACAAACCTTAGCATTAACTGCTCAAGAAACTGCTCACAAGCCTATCACTCACCAAGACATTGAGACCATTGTCATTAATGCTCTCCAAAAGATAAACATCTCATCCAAACCTGTGAGTAAACCTGTCCTTCAAGAAGACCTTCCAAGTCTCATATCCATGGCTGTCAGAAATGCCATGAAGTTTCAAAAGAAATCCTTTGACAGAAAATACAATCCTTCCACATCTAATCCTCAACAAGATAATCACAAGAAGATAGTTGATTGCTTCAACTGTGGAAAGCAAGGCCATTACTCTTCAGAATGTCCTGAACCAAGGAAACCTAGGGACAACCAGACAGCCAAGAGAATGACCTACTCAAAAGAAATCATTCATAGCTCCAGGTGCAACTGCTTCAACTGCTCCAAGAACAAAAATGACAAAAACAAAGAACAAGTGATGATTACTGACTCATCAAAATTCAGTGATGAAGAATTTGAGTCCAGTGATGACTCTGACAATGAAGGAGAGGAAGCCATGCTATGCTTTATGGCTGAAGATGAGGAAGAGTCAGACAATGAGGAAGAAATGGAAACTCTTGCTGCTGCTGAAGAACTAAAAGAGGTACCTAGGAAAGGACTCTGGTATTTAGATAGTGGTTGTAGTAGGCATATGACCTTCAATAAAGACTGGTTGCAACAATATATCCCTAAAAATGGTCCAAATGTAACCTTTGGTGACAATTCCCAAGCTAAGGTCAAAGGATCAGGAAACCTTGTTACTAAAGACATCATTTTCACAAATGTGTCTTATGTAGAAGGTCTCAAACACAATTTGATTAGTATTAGTCAAATCTGTGATAAGGGATATCATGTTGTTTGCACCAAGGATCTATGCACTGTAAAAGACAAAAGCAATAAAGTCATTCTGACTGGTTCAAGAAAAGGAAATCTCTACTGCCTAAACTTAGAGATTGTTGAATCCTCATCTGCTCACTGCCTTCTGTCTTTTAGTCAATCTGATATGTCATGGTTATGGCACAAAAGATTGGCTCATCTAAACCTCAAAACCATATCCAAGCTTGCAAACTCCAACCTAGTTAAAGGCCTTCCAAAGATTCCTTTCAAGAAGGACAAACTTTGCAAAGCATGCCAATGTGGGAAGCAAAAGAGATCTTCTTTCAAGCCCAAGACCAGATTGGACACCTCAAGACCTATTGAACTTCTTCATATGGATCTATTTGGACCCATAAGAACTAGGTCTTTAGGAGGAAAAAGATACTCCCTAGTTGTGGTTGATGACTACACAAGATTCACTTGGATCATTCTTCTTGAATCCAAAAGTGACACTCTTAGCTGTCTGACAAAGCTGTTCAATAAAATTCAAAATCAAAAAGGATCTTCCATAACCAAAATCAGATCTGATCATGGAAAGGAATTTGAAAACACAGGAGTAGAAGAATATTGTGATAGCAAAGGAATTGAACACAATTTCTCAGCCCCAAGAACACCTCAACAAAATGGAGTTGCTGAAAGGAAAAACAGAACTATTTGTGAGGCAGCAAGAACAATGCTGTCAGAGCACAACCTTCCAAAATACTTCTGGGGTGAAGCTGTCACTACTGCTGTGTATGTTCAAAACAAGACTCTAATCAACAAATTCCATAAGAAGACTCCATATGAATTATGGAATGACAAAGTTCCTACCATTTCCTACTTTCACAGTTTTGGAAGTAGATGCTTCATTCACAATAATGGAAAGAATAATTTGGACAAATTTGACTCCAAAAGTGATGAAGGAATATTTCTTGGGTACTCTACTACAAGCAAAGCCTATAGAGTATACAACAAAAGAAGACTTGTAGTGGAAGAATCAATTCATGTTGACTTTGATGAAAACAATGATCAAAGTGGGACTGAATTGTGTGATTTTGATGAAGGATTAGGAAACTCAGACAATCTTCCTGAAGTTTCTCCTATCACTGGCTCAACTGTACTTCATCATGAATTAGATTCATCAAACCTTCCTTACATGGTACCAAGAGATTCATCTGTCAGCTACACTGTGCCTGACAGTCATCCTGTGTCTGACAGCCATCACTCACATCATCAACCAGCCCTCTTAACCAAGCCTTTGTCCATCTTATCCCCAACCAATCAAGATGATGAAGAAGAAAATACCCAACTGCAAAGCCAACCCTTGACTGACAGTCATCCTGTGACTGACAGCCATCCTATACCTGACAGTCATCATCCATCTGACCACAAAACCTTCTCAAATATCAATGAGAAACCCTCTTCCTCAAGTGTTATCACCCATAAAATAGCTCCAAACAATGATATCTTCATTAACCTTCCCATCAACAGATCTCCTATCCCCTCTGACATACCTCTCTATGATGTCCTAATGAGTGCCTTCATCTCTCAACTGGAGCCCAAAAAGATAAATGAAGCTTTACAAGATGCTGATTGGATTGAAGCTATGGAAGAAGAACTGGAGCAATTTGAGAGAAATAAAGTATGGCAGCTAGTTCCTAAACCCAAGAATCAAACTGTCATTGGAGCAAGATGGGTTTTCAGGAACAAAATGAATAAAGATGGCACTGTTGTGAGAAACAAAGCAAGACTTGTTGCTCAAGGATACAGGCAAGAGGAAGGAATCGACTATGATGAAACATTTGCACCTGTTGCAAGACTGGAAGCAATAAGGCTGTTTCTTGCATTTGCTTCATACAAAAAGATGAAGGTGTTTCAAATGGATGTCAAAAGTGCCTTTCTCAATGGAGTTCTAAATGAAAAAGTATTTGTGTCTCAATCCCCTGGCTTTGATCATCCAAAGTTTCCAGATCATGTTTATAAACTTGACAAAGCCTTGTATGGACTTAAACAGGCCCCTAGAGCCTGGTATGACACACTGTCAAAATACCTACTTGGTAAAGGATTCACAAAAGGCCATATTGACAATACTTTGTTCATCAAGAAATATGGAGAAGATCTTTACTTATTCAAGTTTATGTAGATGATATCATCTTTGGATCATCCAATGAATCTCTCTGTTCTGAATTTGGAGAGATCATGAAGAACAAATTTGAAATGTGTATGATTGGTGAATTAACTTTCTTCCTAGGACTTCAAGTTAAGCAAATGGAGGAAGGAATTTTTATCAACCAAGCCAAATACACTAGAGATATGATCAAAAAATTTGATATGCAAACTGCATCTCCTGCAAGATCACCTCTATCAACAACAACAAAGCTCCATGCTGATCCTGATGGAAAAAGTGTAAACCAAACACTCTATAGGAACTACATTGGATCTCTTCTATATGTCACTGCATCCAGACCAGACATTATGTTTAGTGTATGCCTCTGTGCAAGATTTCAGGCTGATCCAAAAGAATCCCATCTCTCAGCTGTCAAAAGGATCCTGAGGTATCTCAAAGGAACCCCTGACTATGGTCTATGGTATCCCTCAAGCTCACCTTTCTCTCTTATAGGATTCACTGATTCTGATTATGCTGGTTGCAATCTTGACAGAAAGTCAACTAGTGGGGGATGTCAATTCATTGGGTCAAGAATTATTTCATGGTCAAGTAAAAAGCAAACTTCAGTTGCTACTTCAACAGCTGAGGCTGAATACATTGCTGCAGGGCTCTGCTGTTCTCAAATGCTATATCTCAAAAGTCAATTACAAGACTTTGGGATAAATTTGACAAATGTACCAATTTTCTGTGACAATTCTAGCACAATTTCCATGACAGAAAATCCTGTTCAGCACTCCAAAACCAAACATATTGAAGTAAGACATCACTTCATAAGAGACCATGTTGAAAAGGGAAACATTAATCTTTCAAAAGTCTGCACTGAAGATAATGTTGCTGATATTCTCACCAAAGCCATGGATGAGAAAAGATTTGAGCTTTTAAGAGCTATGCTTGGAATGATAAACTTGCCAAAATAAAAGGTTTTTCATTAATTAATAAAAGAGCATACAAAAAGAAGCAATGTTGTCCCAGTAAAGCCTGACAGCTATTCTCCTAAAATAAACCTGATGGCTGACTACTGACAGCTATCTATTCCAAACACCAGAAAAACCAAAAACAAACATAAAACAACCTTAAAAATACCACACAAGCCTTCACTCCATACCAAAAACTAACCAAAACTCACACAAACCTTCAAATCCAGCTCTCTCTCAAATCTTCACTCCTCAGCTGTCAGACATCTCCTGGAAATGTTACTGTCTCTCCAGATCCTCCACCTGCACTCATTCCACCACATCTTGCCTCCTGAGTTGATTGCAAGGTCTGATGATACCTTTGCAACCACACTGGATGCCTCTCTAGAAAGGGATCAATTGATGTGACAGAGTACTGAAGAGAAGGACTAGCTCTTCTTGGCCACCACTCTTCCACTGCATCATAAGGCTGAAGCAAACCTTCCAGTGGTGTCACAAAGCTGAAATCTCCAGAAGAACCATTTCCAGCAATAGCAAATGGTTGGCTAGGTCTGGACTCATCTCTTTCCTCAGCTGGAACTCTGACAGGGCTAAAACAACCTATGAACTGGTTGAAAAGATGAGATATGGTTGAAGAAGGAGATACATGCATCCCAGCAAAGTTATCACCTCTACCCTCCAACAAACCAACTCCAGGAGAAAGTGAATCCCTGGTCACTGCTGTGTACTTCTTCTCACACTCAACTTTTTGCTTGATAGCTAAGCCCCTGTCAATAGCTGTCTGAACCCTGTCCTGCCTAATCAATTCTCCCAGTGTATAAACCCTCTCTACCTTATCTTTTGTCTTGCTAGACTCACCCTGTTCAACCCTAAT
The DNA here is from genome assembly GCA_026119855.1 of Campanula takesimana. NCBI lineage: Eukaryota > Viridiplantae > Streptophyta > Magnoliopsida > Asterales > Campanulaceae > Campanula > Campanula takesimana. Next base: position 2,067,650 of record JAOWBW010000065.1, on the reverse strand, counting down.
GTTTTTTCCAAAAAGCCTTATCCCCTCTCCATCTCCACTATCAATCCCCTCTCTGACAGCTATACCTCTTGAACCATCATCCTGATCTAATCTCACTCTTTTATTCTTACCCTTGTCATCACCATGAGATCTCTCAAAAACAGTTGCTTAGCTGTCTGAGCCATTTTTATGGGATTAAACTTTGATGCAAATTTACCCATGTATGTTTGTGATTTGAACTGAATGAATTTCATCAAAGTTTTTCATTGTTTAATAGGCAAAATTATCCATAGTTATCCTAGACAGCCATCATAGCTATCTGTAGTCTAAGTTGTCAAAATCTCTTAAATTATATCTGACAGCTATGGTGATCTGATGGATTTCTAACTTGTGGATAAGAATTTGTGTTAATAGCTCACAAAGTTCATTAACTCAGATGTCTATTCCCCTGCAAAAGCCTTGAAAAAGAGAATGTTTTTCCCTTGTTTCATGGAAGTTAATGGTTGTAACGTGGGGAAGGCAAAAGTAACTGTTCAATGAAGAGTTACTAAACTTTTGAACCCCCAATGCGCATTAATTTCATTTAAACCCACTCTCCCCTCATTCCCTCCCACTCTCTCTTTTTCAAAACCAAAACCCCTGTCGCATTACCGCTCTTTTCATAATCCATTTCCGTTCTTCATCCTTTCAACCAACAGATTCCTTCAAAACCCTAATCCTTTCAATCATCAATGGCAGAATCAAAAGCTATTTACCCAGATGCTCACAGCTATTTCATAAAACCTAATTTCTATGATTCTGATGTTGGGGCCCTCATAAAAGAGTTACTTGAGGCGAATGAGCTGCTTGATTTCATGGGAGCAAGACCCCCAATCTATGAAGAGCTATGCAGAGAGATTTACCTTGTGGGAAAAAGAAACAAGGAGGACAACTCAATCACAGCCACCATTGACAACACAGAGATAATCATCACTCAGGATTTGGTTCACGAAGTCTATGGAATCCCCAACAAATAAGAAGCAGAGAAGAACATTTGGAATAGAAATTCAGAAAGATTGAAGCCAGTTTATGAAAAGTTCTTTGGTGTTGAAGTCCATGAGTTCAAGGATGTACAGGACAAAGCTGTTACCAAAGACAAGTCTGACATCTTCAAATCAACCCTCATGGATGTGGTCAACAAAGCCATTGATGGGAAGCAATCTTCATTTGACCAAATGGGAGCAAATGAATGGAAGCAGATGCTAAGCTTGATGACAACAGATACAAACTGGTGCACTGTTCTCCTTCACAACTTCCAACTTGTCTCCTCAATATCCTCTCTCAAGTTCAAAAAGCAAACTGGAAAGATGAACAACTTCAGATTTATGAGTGGAATCCTTGAGGTTTTGATCCCAAGACTTAAACCTTCTCTTAACAAGAAATGGCTGAAAACAGTGAAGCTGTCTGAGACAAGATGATTCATGACAGAACAGTTGTCTTGAAGCAAAAGAAATGAGGTGTAGTGAAAGGTGCTAATGATGGAAGCACTAGAGATTTCAATGATGCCTTAGAAAAGGAAAGAGAGGAATACAAAAGAAAGATAGCACACTGGAAGGACTTGGTAGCATTGGGTACAAGTGGAAAAGAAGAAGTTTACAAGAGAAGAAAGAAGATTGCAAAAACACAAATCAAGAAAACTGGAGTTTTTAAGAAGAATGTTGTGTCTCCTGCCAAAACTGGTGAGAAAGGAAAAGAAAAGGCTGATCATGTAGCTGACAGTGAGAAAACTGTATCTGACAGCCATGGAAAAGATGATGAAGAAATGGATGCTGCTGACAGTCATAAGGATGAAACCACAGGTCAAGCTGATGTTGGTGATGCTGATATAGATCCCCAAGAAATCCAGGCAGCTATTGACTTGTCCAAAATAAAGCAGAAAGGCAAGCAACCTCTGACAGCCATCCCCACCAGGAAAGCTGTCACAAGATCACAGGTAACATCTTCCTCTCCCCTTCCTTCTACTGTCTTGCCTCAAAAAAGAAAACCAGAAAAGACAGAACCAAAACCCAAGAAAACCAAACAAAATACCCCTCCCCCTTCTCCAAAATCAACAACTGTCAGTCCTTCTATTGAAAAATCATTATCAACCTCCAAGGACCAATCTAGCTCTGACCATCATTCTGCTGTAGAATCAATCCTAAATCTCAATGAACCATTAGGAGAGCAAACCTTAAGGGGGAATAGTGATGAGAATATTCCATCTGCCCAACCTCAGCTGTCAGCCAAAATTCTAAGTGCTATTGAAGCTATTAGATTGGATGGACATCCTAATACTGAAAAAGCTGTTCTCATTCATCTTAATCAAGTGTTGAATGAAGGTGAGATAAGGATAGCCATAGAAGAACTTAGGATTAGGCTAATGAAAGAGAGAAGTGGTCCAGGAGAATCATCCAGTCATCCCAGTCAGACAGCTATGGAAACTGATACTCATTCCATCCCTTCCATACCTGATAAAGAGGCTGAGAATGAGCCTGCTCCAAATGTTCAAAGTGATAGGGGGAATGTTAGTCAAATATATGAAGTGATTCAAAGACTAAACAAAGAAGGACATGAGATTGATCCCAAAAGAGTTTCAAGGGGAGAATTGTTCTTGAAAGCATGTAAAGGGCTTACTTATGATGGAACCCCAGAAAATGAAAAAGCTCTTATTCTTGAGCTTGAAAAGAGAATAGCCAAATCTTATGTCAGTGGAGCCTTGAACTACCTCAAAGCCCATTTCGTAGCTGAACTTCATATGAACTATCCTGATCCATCACCTCACTCTCTCTCCAAACCTTTAACCAATCTCTCTGCTCCTTCCAAGCCCATCCCTTCAATCCCTGGAGATGAACCCTTTCAAGAACCCTCTCATAGCCCAAACCTGGCTGGACATGGCCAAGATATCTCTGACAGTGAACCCATCCATGACAGTCCTCTTAGCCCTGACAGTCATGACATTTCTCCATCTCATTCAAGCCCTCCAATTCTCAATCAATTATTTCTTCCCAAAAGAGAACCCTGGATGCTAAAATGTGGCATTGATTTTTCTTACTCATCCATCAAAAAGGCAAATGATAAGTTAGAAGATGTTGTTCACATCCCAGAAATTGCTAATCCCTTCACTTATCATAAATTCTGGGAATTGTCCAGAAATGGACTGATTTTAGTGGCAAGAAACCTTGCAGGACTGGTTTTCTTTGCCTATGAAGAATGGAAAAAGTCCAGAACAGCCTCCACCTCCAATTTTGTCCATCAAATCACATCTCTCCCTAAATTCATCACTCCAAATACACTTGTTGATTGGGAAAGACTCTTTAGCCAACTCCTCTCTCCATCACTATATTCCTGCCTCTATATGCCTCTGGGACTAGTCTACTCCTTGTGCATTGATCTTGCCAAGAAATTCTATTATTCTCTGTTTGAGAGAAAGTTTGCACTTATGCTTTTCATAAGCAAAGGAGGAGTCAATATCTTTCATCCAGTCCTTCACCCAGGAATTGAGCCACTTCTTTCAAATCCAATCTCTGTTGATCCCTTACTTTTTAACTCTCCCAATGTCAATTCCATCTCCATGAGAAAGAAATCAATCCCAGAGATCAAACAGTTCAGGGAATCCTTAGCTGTCAGCCACAACAGAGTCAATGATATTATTGATGTCTCTTCAGACTCTGACAGCTCTGGAAATAATGATGATGATAATGCTACAAGCCCAAATGCAGACTCACCAATAAATATTCCATCTCCTACCACCAAAAGCCCTCCTCAGCAATCCTCTCATACTTCCCCTGAACCTCAAGCACCAACTCAACACCAACCTGGCCCATCCTATATGCCCAAGCAAGAGAAGACAGCAAGAAGAAAGCAAAAGCACTTGTGGGGTCCAATGAGAATCAGAAATGACCAAATGCCACTGAGGAAGGATCAGCTCAAAGCAAGGGAAGATGACTCCTTCAAGTATGATGACAGGATGACTTGGGAATGGAACAATGAATTCTATTATAGAGGGGTTGAACCAGATATGAGAAGAATGCTGGAAGAAGAAAGAGATGACCTTCTGTCTGCAAGACAAGAGCGTGAAGAATTCTATGATCAACTTCATGATGCATGACCCTTTATGGTGTATTGAAATGACTGTTGTATTTTGGTGTTTGAAATAATTTTTTTGGTATTGATGGATATAATACCTAAACATCTCTTCTTTGAGTTACATTCAAGTATTTCTATTTCATTCAAAAGTACTTGTGAATGTTGAGAATCCCTGAATTATCTAAATTCATACCTTTCTTATCATTAACTGTGAAGACAAGTTTTAAATATATCTTCCTTTACCAAAAAGGGGGAAATTGTTAGGACCTAACTTTGATCAAAGTCATAGTTAGATGGTTTTGATAAAGGAATATATAAGGAACAGGGTTTATATCAAAAGATGAAAACTGTCAGTCATAACTGTCAGTCATGACTGACAGTTAAGATGATAACTGACCAAATCAACACTCATATTCATCTTGTTACTCAACAGTTATGTAACTCAAAATGGCTGAGAACAATAAGTTAATTACATGTTTACATTATTCAAATCAAATACATGTCTTAACTAATGATCTAAGCCATAGTATAAACTGACAGCTAAGGCTTCAGTTTATCTAACAGCTGTGAGTCTGACAGCTATGATTCTCATTCTTACATTGATTGTACTACTACAAAAACATGAATCATATATCTGCTCTAAGCCATCAAGAACTTTAAACAGATCCTCCACCCATATTGAAGATCATCTCTGATAGCTAAGCCTTGTTGTGATCTGACAGCTATGGCTTCTTCATCAGACAGCCATTGTTCTGTCTCATCCTTTGCTATCACAATCTCAACCAAGATGGATCCCGTATCTTTACAGCTATCAAGACCACCATTGAAGACCTTCTGGAAGCCATTCCCTCAATCCAGCTCAATGAAGACCTGCAAGTGGACAAGTGGGGCAAAGACCAGTCAAAGACACATTAATGGTGCTGCAACAGTCATATTCCAACGGCTACATTAATGTGTATAAATAGAAGACTTCATCCTCTGCACAAACAACCCCTTTTTGACAATCCAAAAACACCCTTTCCCTTTCCCCTTACACTCCTCCTAATTCAAACCTTACACATCAATCCCTACCCGTCAAACATCATACCAAATCCAAACCTTCAGCCCCTGTTTCTACTACAACAACCTCAGTGTGATAACTCACAATTAGCAAATCTTGAGACTGTACTTCAAGTTGAAAAAGCACTTAAGACTGTAATTTAAGTGTATGATTGTAAACACCTAAGACTGTACTTTAGGTGTATAAATATTTTGTAAACACTCAAGACTGTACTTTGAGTGTATTTATGTTGTAAATCTTGAGACTGTACTTCAAGTTGTAAAAGCACTTAAGACTGTACTTTAAGTGTATCCCTAGTTGACTGTACTAATTAGGAAGAGGAAGTTCAAGGAACTTACCTATCAATTTTTGTAATTCTTGTTGATTAAGAGTATAATAAATTGATCTCACTTCTCAAAGTTTGACAGTGGGGGTGGATGTAGGAGGAGTGAACTCTGAACCACTTTAAATCTTGTTGTGTTATTTCCTTTTCTGCAATCACACACACACTCTTGCATTATTTCATTGTGTTAATTGTCCTATCATTATTTCAAACCATATATATATATATATATATATATATATATATATATATATTCCGCTGCACAACTCTTCAAATATCTGACAGCTAAGCCAAACCATAGCTGTCTGATCATTTGCAATTCAAACAAGGGCCTTTCACAAACTATCATATCCTTCAACAAATTCGGAGTTCGAATGACTAAGTTATGAAACAAATGAGGACGGATTAGTTTTCAAAGCATCTCATAAACTGCAGCTACAAAGATCTTAAATCTGGGAAAATATTTAACACTTTGGTAATAGATAACTATTCCATTGGAAAGATCATTAAAAGCTAATGAATTTAGGCTTAAAAATAACTTGATTCCGAGTCCGGATGAATTTACTATGAATTTTCAAAGATTAACTTTTCTTTTAACTATCTATACAATACTTCTGCCAAAACCGAGATTCTGGGAATATTTCATAAGTTTTCAAATTCTGAAATCTATTCCATTCAAAAGCTCTCGAAAAACTAGTCAAGTTAGGCTCAAAAATCATTTCATTTGGAATTAAAATGACCAAGTTATGATCAATTCAATCTAGCAATTATTCATAACACTACAAGGGACCAAACTGGAATTATATAGACTCAGGGACTAAACAGAGAATCCAAAAATCAGCTTCCTTCATCCTAAAAACCCAGCATGATTCACCAATTTCTTAATTACTCAAAAACATAAGCTCCCTTCAAACCAATACTGCCCAGGTTCACCCATTCAAACTAATTTTATATCAATTAACAAGCCCACTCTAAATACTCACATAACAAACACATAATTAACAAACACAAAACATATACTGCTCTATCAGGATTAATAATCCTAACAAACACACTCGAACAATAAAACCATAACAAATTTCATTCACCTTAACAGAAATACAACTATTTCATGAACTAAGAATTGCATAAGGATACTAAATCACACACTCAAAGAATACAAGTGTTCAAAATAAATCCATTTCAATTAGAACAATTAAGACCATATGCTTGATTTTTTAAACTGATTGAAGACCCAAATTCATATATCTAGTCAATATAAATTATCAAAAACACAAGAGGAAGGAACGAAACCAGAAATTTACCTCAACCCTAAACCTTCTTTTGGTCCCTTCTCCCTAATCTCTCTCTTTTCTTCTTCTCCTTCTCCGATCCCTAAGTCTCTGTGTCTCTCTATCTCTCTCTCTCTCTCTCTCTCTCTCTCTCTCTCTCTTATCAGCAAAGTCCTAGCTTAATTAGCTTGTTTAAATGTGGAGTAGGATGGTGAAATGAGTGACTCATCAAAATAAGGAACTATCCTAAGCTTGGTACACCTCCTCCTACAAAATGAATTGCTGTCAACCTTAAGTAGTACATGGAGCATATGGGGCCCACGGCTAAATCTTGTCCTGGAAGTTCAAGTGAGTAAATCTTGATTTTTTTCCTTTTTCTTTTAATTTTTCTTTAATACTCCCTCCGTCCCAGAGTAAAAGTCCTATTTTTATTTTAACAAAATCATTTAATGAAACAAATTATTCATTCAATATAATTAATTTAATTGTAAAATACACCCAACCAAATCAATTACATAATGTACACATAGATAGTACCAAATATATGCATGTAATTTTGACCAATTATTTGGGGTGTTACAATACCCAACACGGAAAGGACCATAGGTGTCGTGCTGTGCCGTGCTGTGCCGTGCCTTAAACGTTGAAATCAACAACGCCGACTGCAAGATTCGACGTGCCTTTGGGCGTCTCGTGCTCTGAGTTGACTCAGTTCGACCCCATCATTGGTACGACTCTTCCCTTTCTTTTTTTTTTCTTTCATTTCTTTCTCTTTACAATTATATGTTAATCATGCACATTTACAATACCTGGCAATAGGATTTCTGAGCTGCCACCACCTTTTCTTTTCTGGTGATGGTTATGTTAATCATGCACATGAATTATATGCCTATGTATGGAATACTTCTTGCTTTGAAGTCGAGTTTCAATTTAAAAGATAATGAAATATAGAGCTCTACATATTGAATATAATGGTAAGAACCAAAAGAAAATTTTACCAATAGAGTTGCAAAACATACTCATGCTTCCATCTTGCTATTGTCGGCCTTTATGCTCTCTGCATCAAATCCTCCCCAAACTGCAAGCAAGAAATAATTTATAAAGACTACTGCTAGATCTTCTTGCCAAAAAAAAAATGATAAACAGAACTGACGAAGTGGAATATATACCTGGTGAACACGGAATGCAAAACGAACACACCTTGGAGAACCACAAATTCTCTCTGTGTTTCTTTTTCAGGTCTGTCCATTGCCTCAAGTTCAGATGCAACATGTTTCATGTACTTCCGAGCTAACTGAACAGAAGAATGAACAAGAAAAAAATGTTCATTTCAGCACTCTGCTGAAATGTTCAGATACAATACATCTGAACCGACTGTAAAGTGTGTGTGTGTGTGTGTGATGTAAACTTGTTTATGATAATATTTAAGCATACCTTCCTAACGACTCCTGAATCTTCTAACCAGTTAACTGGATGCCAAATTATTTACACCGTGAAACTGCCATGTCCCTTGTGCGCAATAGTGCGTAGACACTTTGCTTCAACCCTGCAAAACCATGAATTTATTCACTTAATATTCTATTTTAGGAAGATTACGTGTAATAATGTGAGAGAAAAGATTACGTACTTTTCGAGCAATTTGTACATTTTCTTCAAGGCAGGTTCACAAGGGAGATTTGGATCATCGATAAAGTTATATACTTGCTTCTCCAGCTTCATAAGATAAAGGCTGCTTGTTTAGTGCATCTGTACCAAAGAAAAATTGCAGTCCCCCTGTTCACTTAATCAACTATCCTAACTGGACACTTTCTTTGCAGTCGGCTATCAATCTTCAGTGAACAAGAAGAAAATGTCAAAAGGATCCTTAAATCACAAAAAACAAGGGAATTTGCTTGAATGTCATTTTCGTCAAAGGAATGCCCCTCAGAGCAAACACTGCCAAAGATTTGAATAACATCACGGGGGTGGGACCTTTTTCAAGAGTAAAGACAATACTTGTCTTTAAAAAGAAAAAATAATAAAAAAACCTCAGTATGCTTGATATATAAATAGAGCAAAACGAGTAGACTAAACTTACCTTATAGGGCCTGGAATTATGGGTTCCATGCTAGTACATGAAACCCGGTAACATTATCCAGGTCATTCTGGCCAGCACATTGTAGAATGATCAATTTTTAAGGAAAAATTATCGTGAACCCCAACCACTAAAATGAATGAATTTGTAATGGAACATTTTCTAAACATCATAACTTCCTTTACCGACATTTATCTATGACTTGTTTCATCCATTGATTCACATGAAAAAAAATTGTAACTGAATAAACTATACTAGAGTAGTTAAAAAAGAAACATGTAAATGCAATTTAAAAGTAAAAAACACCATTCTTAATTCGATAATGTAGTGACAAAAAAAAAAAAAAAACTATCCACTTTCTTGGGAGTTAATTACTTCCTATACATCTGCATTAACATGCAGAAAGTTGAAACAGATGAGCCCTAAGATATCCAACAATATATGGAGTACACAATAATAAAGGAACAATCTGCAAAACAGAGAAAGCCGAAAGCAAACAATCGCCATCGGTAATAGTCTCCCACATCTCCTTAACCTCATAATCTTATCTCGATTCCTACCTGAACCACCACTCCCATCTTTCCCAGATACTTCTACCTCTTTCCGCCACCACCGAAGATGAACACTATCCTCATGCTCAAACAACATCACTCTTCTTAACGAGGGGTGTACGAGGCTTGGATTTAGATTCAACGACCATTATTTTCCACCACTCACCTTTTCCAAACTGCAGTGAACAAACAATTTGTATCCTTACACTATTAAGAATATGCAAACTCTGAATATGGATTATCCAAGTTTGATCCATGGAGCCCACTTATTATGATATACTAGTCAGTAAAAAGATCAAGGTAAAATCTATGCAAAATCTGAAGGTTTTTCCATCTTAACCTACGAAAATTATGAGTTATTCAGTTTTAATTGAGCGGATCCTTAAAGAATTTAATCCCTTAGATGTCATAGTTTCTAGTTAGGAATCCTGATCCTTGTGTATTTTACATTAGTAGTAGCCTATAAATATGCTGTAATATTTTCAGTTTACAAACTACTAATAGAAGCGTTCTCCAGACTTGTGCTCGTTGTTTCTTATAGCCTAAATTTTCTTTTGAAGTAGCCTTTGAAATGCATAACTTCTTGACAACATGACCTACTAAATTAGTGAAGTTGCTCAAACCAATGTTGAAGACAAAAGGGTAGGCACCGAACATAATCCAAACCACCTAGAGAGAAGAGAATTTGTCCAAACAAATCTGTTAGGAAAAATAAAGGGCGAGCTAAATTGGGATTTTTGGACCTTCTCGTGAAATTCTGTAGGATTTCCATAGCCTAAATGCAAGGGTAGGTTTTTCAAGAAAGTTTGACACGCAAAAAAAAGATTCCAGTTTAAGAAAAATAAACCTAGGGGAGACAAAAACAGTACGAACAATTCAGACCAAAACAGAGGGAAAGCACTTTATCATGAAGCAACAAATTACAAGAACTTCAGTAGAAAATGGTTTCTAGTCAAATTCCATAATTATAGAGAAAGCAGCTAACCGAGCATTTAAGCATACAGACTCCCTCAAGAATATGGCAGTAGGAGCTCCTGGTGATGGTGGATTCTGCTTTAGCAATGTAGCATGTCGACCAGCTCTCTCAACTGCATTAGGGTCTCTAGCAGACAGAATTTCCACTCGTTCAAGTCCAAGCTGTCTTTTAATTAACTCCAAATTATCCTCTAGCACTTCAATATCACCAAAGGGTAGCTTCGGATCTAATGCCTGAACCCCAACAACTTTCACCTCCTCCTTCTTAAACCTTAAGAAAGGCATACATAGCTTCTAAATAAATGTTTACTATATAGTGATCCTGATTCCTTGAGTTTGTTGTGCCTGGAATTTGAGTTACAAAAAAAGTTGCTATATAATCAGTTAGAGAAAACTATAAAGCTTTTGTATAACATTCATTCGACTCATAATATTTGATAAACTGGATGGGTTTCTTTGTCTCGAAGTCCAAATGTGATTATTCACCCTGGATTTAAAGTGAGTTGCACCTTCAGGATGGTTGAGCTTTTTTGCCTATCTGATCATAAAGTTATTACAGGCATTTTGTCCAAACATTTCTAATAGGAAGAATGAAGGGCAACCTAAATTGGGATATTTGGACCTTATCGTGAAATTCCATAGCCTAAAATGCAAGTGTAGGTCTTTAAGAAAGTTTGACAGGCAAAAATAAAGCTTCCAGTTTAAGAATAATGAAGCAACAAATTATAACTTAGTAGTAGACAACCAATGGTTTTTAGTCAAATTCTTGCACAATTATAGAGAAAGCAGCTAACTAACGAGCATTTAAGCAAATAAATAGACTAATCACTCAAGAATATGGCAGGAGATCCTGGTGATGGTGGATTCTTCTTTAGCAATGAAGCTGCCCTCTCATCTGCAATAGGGTCTGTAGCAGACAGAATTTCCACTTGTTTGAGGTCAAGCTGACTTTTTATTAACTTCAAATTCTCTTTGAGCACTTCAATTTCACCAAAAGGTAGCTTCAGATCTAATGCCTCAAGCCCAACATCTTTCACCTCCTCCTTCTTAAACCTTAAGAAAGGCATACATAATTTTATGTACCAAGTTAAACTTGGTTGGTACATGGTATAAGCAAAATGTAACTGGTATACCTACAAATCCATCCCTATTTTCACTATTTGCACATTTGCTTGAGCAATAGGATGATGCCACATGGAATTCCACGTCATAATTCCATGTGGCGCAATGTGGAATGGAATAGAGACTCTCTTTTTATATATTAATAGATTATTACTAGTGTCTAGTACTATACCCGTGCCGGATGGCACGGTGACAGTATGCATGGTGTCAAGTAATAGAAATTGAAAGTTGAACACCATTAAAAGTTCCTCAAATGTTTGAAATTAATTTGAAAAGAATAGCAAACAATCATCCACAACATACCAAATACAAAACTGCATAGGAGGAGGATTTTTAAAATCATTTTGTTAAACAAATGAACCTTGCCTAATTATTTTTGTGTTAAACAAATGGCTTGTCATTGCATACCGAAGATGTGCACATCTTGAAATGTCACAAAACCATATGCAACCAACTTGTAGAACCTAAACCCATTTGAAGGGATACGTCTTAACACTTTCATTAGGGAACTAACTATTCATGCCCGTAAGATATTTTTAAGGATCAATCCACATGAACAATGCCAAAATCATTCAACAAAAACAAACTCTGAACAGCAATCCATACCATTCAAAAGAATCAAGCTTTAAACAAAAAAATATTCATATCATAGATTGATACATCAAGTGATCCACGGCCCTACTAATCTTCAAGAGAATCAACAATCCTCGTACTCAATTTGCAGTTGATTATAACGTTCGTTGGAAGCAAGAATGCAATTCATATGTGTATCCAATCTCCAGTACACCAATGGCAGTGCCTGTGAAAATTAAAACTATGTAAATTGATAAAAACATAAAAATGATTAGACATGGTAAGCTACTTATGTAACAACCTCCCACAATCCTGTTTCCCATCAAACACCCCCACCTCACAACCCACCCCAAGAAAACTCAACACAGCCCAAGCAATCAAAATCCTTAAACCACAAATGCACACACACAAAGATACAAACTTGAATCTAAATGGTGTGTATGTGTTAGTGTGAGTGTACACACTGCAAAACATCCGAAAATATGAAATGTTGCATTTGATTTGTCAACAATTTTAAGAAATTTTGCTTGAACATTGTTTGTTTAGGTGAAAAATGTAAGACCTTTTCAGCGGAAATGCAAAATTTATTCAACCTAAAGCCTGGATATTTAATCTAGGAGGAGTCCAGGCAACAGTATAACCTCCATGCCCTCTCATCAATTGTTTGATGTAAAACTTTTCAGCGGAGGCATTTTGGATTTCCCAGACGACATAATTTGTACCATCCAAAATAGGAGGACGATACTGATTAGATTGAGCATCCGTGATGACCATCCTTTCTGGATCTCACTCAGTATAATCGAGTAGGAGCTCTGGTGCCAATTGAAAGTTTAGATAGCTAGGACAGTCGAACTTATCAGAGATAAAGTGTGATCCTTAGTGTCAAATAACCAGAGATCACATCAACAACAAAGCAGCGGAACAATGAACATAAAAGTAACACTTATCTGCCGCAACTTACTGCAGACAATAAAACTTCTCTTATTAAATAAAATGGCAATTATGCTAAGAACACATCTAGTACTAAATATAAAGAGTAAACTCACTAAAACTCAAGTATCAAGTTCAACACAAACTTGAACACACTAAAAACTAAACTCCGTGATTGGCTTTTAGAGACTCTAATATTTGGTGGGATATGAAATTGATCTTCCAAGAATACTTAGAATTAATCTGAATCACAAAAATAAAACAATAAAAAATGTAAAACAATATCAGCCATTGGATTGGATGGAGGCAGTTACGGATCGATCCCAGCCGTTCTTTATCCTAAGTCAATAGGCAGTTGAAAGTCTGCTCATTTTCTATATTAGAAACTAGTATACCAACCAGTTACGTAAAAATATGATCCGGACAACCACACTACAGAACTTTCCCCATCAGGTTATATTTTAGACTTCTTAATTCTTATGAAAACGTGATAATCGTTTCAAACAAAATCTTATCACAATGGAAATTCTTAGATAGATATATGATAATGTAAGTACATGTTAAAAACAAAAATTTAATTAATTTCAATGCACACAGTAGAACAACCCATCAATAATAACCATACTAGTGAAAATTAAACCATAGACATATTAATGTGTAATTGAAAAAAACACCAGAACATCATTCCGGTAAGATAAAATTATTTGCAAATGCGTCTGTGAAAATACAGAGGCGAGACAGAGAGATAAGAGCCGGTAAGTAACCAAACTTTCACATTCTCACATCTTCCAAGCAAGGTTCTAAAAAGCACTAGGCATTGCAGCTGGGCCTAACGCCTAGGCGGGGCCGAGACTTCAAACATAATTGTAATATCCTAGGCGGCAGCTAGGCATTTCATGAACGCCTAGCGCCTAGGCAGGGCCTAGACGCTCTAGGCAAGCGACTTTTAGAACACTGCTTCCAAGTGAGCGCCTCCAACTGCCTACTCTGTCTACTCAAATCCTCCATTCTCCCCAACTTCTCAAATCCATTTCTGCAGGACACTAAATTTCATCATCCTCCAAAGCATGGGCGGAGCTACATAGGGGCAAGGAGGGGCCACTGCCCCTCCTTGACTCTTTTTTTTTTTTTTTTTTTTAACAATGTATTTTCTCCATTTTAATTATTATAAATACCATCATACTCCCACCATCCCACTAAAAATTATATTTTTATTTTGGACAAGAAGATTAAGTGTTTTGATTCATTATGTAAAGAAGTATTAAAACATTTTCATTTTGGAAAAGTATATTTTTTAGCAAGACATCGATGAGGTAAAGAGTGTAACTTTTAGTGGGACGGAGTAGTATATGTTGACGTAAAATATTTTATATTTAAGATTTTCTTTTGGTAGGTAAAATATTATCTTTAATATTTAGTTACTATGTTGAATCATATGAGAGACCACTATTAAAATAGGTACTTAACTATGTCTAAATATGTACTCCCTCCGTCCCAAAACAAACTTCCCAGTTTGACTTTTTTTAGTCATCACAAGGTAATTTTGACCGAATATTAAAGTCAATCTAGCTATCCTAATAAAATTCTAAAAGTTGTTATTGATAAATCACTTAATAATTTATCAATAACAACTTTTAGAATTTTATTAGGATAACAAGATTGACTTTGATTTATCAGTAACAACTTTAATTATTGCTCAAGAGGGAAAAGGGGATAAGAAGATTAAAGTTTCCTGACTTTCAGAATCGATTATGTTGTCACTGGAATGAAGATTTGACGCATAAAGTTACGAGTCGAGATCTCCTATACCACATTTGTGTGCCACTCCATGTACCACTTGCAATCCAACCGTTCACATGTTTGCATAATATTACAATAATAACCATCTCAATAACTCTGAACCATTAGATTACTTGTGGCACATGAAGTGGTACACAAAGTGGCACAGAGGATTTAAACTCTAAAGTTACTTGCTTTCAGAATTCATACACTATAAAAGCTTATTATACTTTTTTATTGCTCGCCTACAAAAATGCACATCTAATTTGCAGGCCAGGCTATAAAAACTTGAACTTTAAGCAGAATTATAAAAAAAAAAATTGAAAAATATTATCACCAAAGTGGAACTAAAACTATATCAATGATTTATTAGTGTAGTTAACACTCACATATGTTTCTTTTGAGCAGACCAGCATTACATACCTACATAGTACAAAAATAGATATTGATAGTATTTATAATGGTGTATCAATAACAATTTTTAATTTTCATTAGGATATGTAAAAGTAGCTTTAATTATTGCTCAAAGTTTCTTCGTGGTAACAGTGAAAAAAATGGGACTCTTTTTCCGTACGGAGGGAGTATATAGAAGGAAATCCAAATCGTTTAATTAAAAACCACATATCTTTGTTTCTGTCGCTTTCGATTGGCTATTTAGAAAAACACCTCAAATTAACGACACCATAAATGTAACGACCCAAACTTTCCAACATTTATAATAATAATCCATAACCAGGATATCTCAAACGTCAACATAATTCAAATCCAACGTTAACATACAACGTCTAGTTTACTTAACCATAATTCAAAATAAAGCGGAAGCATAACTGAAATCCAAATCTTAAGGGCTAGTACAACCCACTAGCTCTTCAACATAAACCAAAATCAATGTCTTAAAATTCTTCATCATGTCACGGACCGCCATGCTCTGCGATCTAACCCTTTCCACTACTTATTACCTGGGAAAAATAATATAAGAAGGGGTGAGCGAACAATGCTCAGTAAGTTCATACGGGATCTCTCCGGGTACTAAGGAGAGATGATCGAAAGAACGGAGCCAAACAACATTATTCAATGAAAGGCTAATATAATAATCTTAACTGCATGTAACAAACACAGTTATCAAATCAATGAATTATGGTCCTAGTTCAATCCGTCAATTCCAGAGTTTCAAACACCTTTTTAGGGTGTCGCAGTTTCAAACACCTTTTCAGGGTGTCACAGTTTCAAACACCTTTTCAGGGTGTCACACCTTTTCAGGGTGTTAAGAGAATAAGAGACCTTACACCTTTTCAGGGTGCTCCCTTATTTAGGTATATCATGATAACCAAGCTACTTCCTCATATAGCAATTTAAAAGTCTAAGTTCTTTTCTATCAAACTAGACTTATTCATAATTAGTCCTTTTTCAATCAGACTAATCCAAACCACACCTATTTCAATTAGATACAGTTATAGTTCTTAGTATTCTAGGTACAAGAATACTTAAGGCAATTTCAATTCGTTTGGATACCCATTGAACAAAATACATCAAGGGTAAGATAATCAAAAGACGTTCAACAACATCAGAGTTCAAATGCTACGGACCATCGGTAGCTACACTTGAAAGAAATAAGAAGATCCTACAAAAAAGGATGAATCATCAAAGTACTTAAGGAACGTAATCCCTTACCTTGGCTTTGCGTTATTCCTCTTAGCAAGCCTTGCGCAAGAATCTACAATCATGCACAAAATATTTCTTAGGACAAGTAATACTATTTTACTCCGTCCCCAAATACTTTACTTTACTTCCTTAACCTTATGAGTTTATGTTCTTAAACCCCTTATTAAGGTTGATAGTCAATCTAGGGTTTGTTCTACCCATTAATTGCATTCCCAAAATACCCTCCTTGATTTACTAAAATACCCCTAGGGTTTCAATGTCTCCAATCTCAATTATCATGTTTTAGGATTTCATTAATCACATGAAAACACTATTCCCAGCTTAGTTCACTATTCACAGCGTAAATTACTATTCACCGCAGATTACTTATTCATCGCAGATTACTATTCATCGCAGATTACTATTCACAGCACACATTCACACACTGTTTTCACCTTTAAAAACACACACACACACACAACACACACTAACACACGCACACACACACACAGCCACTGCACAAACACACACGCACACACTGCACTTATACTTGTCTTCTTAAAACCCTAATCAACCCCAAATCCTAGTTGATCATATTTATTCTTAGGGTTTCATCATCATAATTTCCAATGATCAATGGAGAAGAGAAGGTTTAAGGGTTTTAGATTTACCTTTGATAAGCACGACCTTCTTCTTTCCCCTCTTCCGAGTCCTCTTCCTCTCTCTCGGTTTTCCTCCTCTCTTTCTTTCTCTGCCGCAGCTCCTCTCTCTCTCCCCGTTCTTTTCCTTTCTTTGTGATAAATAATAAAGGGGCTAGGTTTCACTAGAGAGGTTTAAGTAGGGTGGGTTTCCAAGGTATAGGAATCATTAAAAGCGTAAAGCTTACCCTTACCACACGTTTACAGGCTTTTAGCACTCAGGTAGCTTCTGAGAATGGGTTATATTTGGGTTCCAATTGCATTACTAGAATATCCATAACATAGTTATCTCATTGAACCAAGTTTGTGGGATCTCCACTCATCATGGTTGAGTTACCGTTATGGAATTCTTTGTTGATTGGGTTTTAACCCCATTCCCCTTACTTTCATTGTACATTTGATCTCTGTTTATACATTTCGTAAACGGATCCGCTATATTTTCTTTTGACTTCACATAGTCAATGGAAATTATTCCATTAGAGATCAATTGTCTTACTGTATTGTGCCTTCTTCGTATGTGTCGCGGCTTTTCGTTGTACATACAACTTTTTGCTCTTCCTATTGCTGACATACTATCGCAATGTATCATGACAGAAGGTACCAGCTTATTCCAACATGGAATATCCTCTAAAACGTTTCTAAGCCATTCGGCTTCTTCTCCAGCTTTATCCAAGGCAATAAACTCATATTCCATAGTGGATCGAGCTATACAAGTTTGTTTAGAGGATTTCCAAGACACTGCTCCTCCTCCAATGGTAAATACATACCCACTTGTGGATCTTGAGTCTTTTGTGTCAGATATCCAATTCGCATCACTGTATCCTTCCAATACAGCTGAATATCTTGTATAATGTAATCCATGGCTCATAGTGTGTTTTAAATAACTTAGTACTCTTGTGAGCGCTGCCCAATGATCACTATTTGGATTACTTACAAACCTACTGAGTTTACTTACTGAGTATGCTATATCTGGTCGTGTATAATTTGTTAAGTACATCAGACTGCCTATAATTCTAGCATACTTCAACTGTGAAACTGGGTCACCTCTATTTTTGGCTAAATGTAGATTTAGATCTACCAGAGTTTTAGCCGAAGGTAAATCAAAGGCTTCAAAATTCTTAAGCACATTGTCGATGTAGTGAGATTGTGATAAGACAATCCATCATTTATTCTCGAGATCTTTATACCTAGAATAACATCAGCTTCACCCAGATCTTTCATGTCAAAGTTTTTCTTTAACATGTTCTTCGTTTTCATGATTATATCATGATTACTTCCAATGATTAACATGTCATCCACATATAGACATACAATCACATATTCATCCAGTGTGCCTTTAATGTATACACATTTGTCACACTCATTTATTTTGAACTCGTTGGACAACATAGTTCGGTCAAACTTCTCGTGCCATTGTTTCGGTGCTTGTTTAAGACCGTACAATGATTTGACAAGTTTGCACACTTTATGTTCTTGTCCACGTGCAACGAATCCTTCAGGTTGTTGCATATAAATTACCTCATCTAATTCTCCATTTAGAAAGGCCGTTTTCACATCCATTTGATGTATCTCAAGGTTATGCAAAGCTGCAATAGCAATGAGAACACGAATTGAAGTTATCCTTGTCCAAGGAGAATATATATCGACAGGTAGATCTGCAGTCATTGGCTCTTTCTTTCTCTCGTCCACGCAGCAATAGGTCGGTAATTTTATTTTATTTTTCCTGAAAGAAGGTAAGTAAGTTTCTGATTTTGCGAATGTGTTTGTGTCGTGTGGCTCCGCTTCGATTCCCGTAAACTTATGTCAGCGTTGATTTGTTAACTTTTCCTTCTACTAAGTTCACATCCCTTCTAGTTAAATCACGACTCTAATTATTTTTTTTTGGGGGTCCACTCAGTAAAAAAATTGGGTTGACCGGGTGCACGTGTACCCCCTACTAGCATGCAAGATCCGCCCTTGGATGGAGCAACACAACTGTCTAACTATTAGGAAGACAAAAATTAAATGATGAAATTAGTAGAAGACAAGCCCCGAATTACGATGACAACAACTACAATTTATAACCCAATTGAATTCATATTTGGTTGTGAACTCTTGATCTGGGTTTCTAAAATTCTGATTATGGCTTGAAAATTTAGATCTAGGTTTGACATCATCTTGGATTTCCCCCAATTTAGTTGTAAATTTTTATTTGACATCATTGGGTTGACCGGGCACGTGTACCCCCTACTAGCATGCAAGATCCACCCTTGGATGGAGCAACACAACTGTCTAACTATTAGGAAGACAAAATTAAATGATGAAATTAGTAGAAGACAAGCCCCGAATTACGATGACAACAACTACAATTTATAACCCAATTGAATTCAAATTTTGGTTGTGAACTCTTGATCTGGGTTTCTAAAATTCTGATTATGGCTTGAAAATTTAGATCTAGGTTTGACATCATCTTGGATTTCCCCCAATTTAGTTGTAAATTTTTATTTGCTTTTCGAATAGGTGGGTTTATTAGATATTAACTGGTTTGTGAGAGTTTTGGTTGGGATATGAATTTTGGGAGTGGTGTTGATGGTTGAGCTGGTGGCCGTGTTGGGTGGTGGTGGTGGTGTGGCTTCTTGATTTGAAAGAGGAAAATGAATACGTTTTGTTTTTTGAAGAAACATTTTTTAAAAATGTAATTCGTTATGGAATGATTTGATTTTTCTTTATATATAGTTTGACTATTTTTATATTTAATTAATGTTAAATGAACACTAATAATATACTTTTATACTTTTTAAATTAATATCACTTAAATGGTAAAAAAAAAAAAAAAAAGGAAGTTAAAATGGTAAGTAATACTCGTTAGAATAAATTAACGTTCGTTAGAAAAAATATTTGTTAGAAAAATTGACGATTGAACAGTAGTTTGGTTAATTTTGCTAATAAAATCATAGTACGCATCATACATTTAGTGTTTAGGCAGTACGGAGGTAAAAGTGTTATTCTGAAATAGTACGCGAGTTATTTTGGCAATAAACTCAAGAAACTCACGTGCACAGGCACATGCGTATTTAACGTCCAAAATTGGAAAGAGTTAGTATCAGTGACCTCATATGCACAAAATAATTAATTAAGGTATTTTATTTGCAACAAAAATGAGTTTAGCTACTATAAACATACAAACCCTATAGTTGAGGTACTTTGTTTTGCAATTATTCCTAAAGAGAGATATAAATGAGTCTAGGGGATGTGACGACCATGTTTTGGGTCAAACTCAATGGTGGGAAAGGATTAATATAGCCAATTAAAGTGACTGGAACTAGGACACAAAGTTTTTTCGAGTTCAGCATCCTTAGTATATATATTCGTATGAATATGGCAAGGATTGTCCGGGATTTCTTAACTGCCTGTAAACTTCAATGGAAAAGGATTCATGTAGCCAATTCAAAGTGACTGGAATTAGGACACATAAGTCAATTCGAGTTCAGCAGTAGATCTGAAGCACATCCATAATGTGTGCCATATATGTGTATGAAATATGGCAGGACTCTCCCCCCCCCCGCTTGCTTGGAAGGAGTCCCTGATTTGAGTATAACTGATGTTGCTCCAGTTTTGTAAATGCCTGAGCACAAAATAACTTGTGTTACAGCTCATCAGTAAGTCATAAGTAACGGGAATGATTTTCATCAATGACACCAACAATCACCTTGGAGAGTCATTGTTTGATCCCTGACCTGAAAACTCATAGTTTGTTTGCACGGTTCCTAGTTTCTGCGGCATTGAACACCACAACGATGTCAACACTTCTAAAGGTAGTAAATCCTCTTCTATTTCGGCCCCTCGCAGATGCATTGAGACACCGTGAAAATCCCCTCTACCTTGAAGTGAAAGTTAATAGTCTGAAAATTGCAATTTTAATGTATGATTCTACCAGCTATTTACCTTAACCCTAGAAACGAACTCTTTGGTTGCACCCCAGTAGGTATATGTTCTGCTTAATTTGAAAATATGTATGCGAAAAAATGGAATATTAATGTTAGTGCATGTAAAACTGTGTGTGTGTGTGTGTGTGCGTGTCTTTAAGATGAACTTACTGTCTTGGCTGATGCCTGGCAGGAGAAGGCGCATAACGTAGCTACAGTTTCTAGTCTGAACATCCACGAGATCAGCAGAAGGTGCAGGTGCTCCTTCTCTTGAACTCGTTTGGTCTTGGTTCATGATTTCTGAAAAAACTTTTAACAAATTATATTAATTGCAACAGGAAAGTGACAAAGAATCGAAGGGACATTAAAACTCACTCAACATCAAGATTAGCAATATAATAATGAATCAAAAGTAGTATGTTTTAGGTCACTCTATATGCTGTCGTTTCTGTAATTTCTCTACTAACAGTTGGGAAATAATATTATGTTTAGCGGCTGGATCCACTAACACCACGACTTTTATCAAATGACCATAGCTTTTATCAAAACTCGTTTCCCTATTTCCTTGCAACAAATTGCCATCAAGTTTACATTCAATATAAAACAGTCATTCAACGAGGGAATCAAATAATAACCATAGAATCCAGAAAAAGTAAAGACTTGAAAAGAAAAATAACAAACCAACAAGGACTCAAGCCCAATGAACTACATGCATTCTAATGAGCAAATCTGAGTTAATAGCAAAAGTAGTATCAATAGGAAACTAGGGAAGTTCATTCAGACAAATCTATTCAACCAAATCACCAGAAATCATAAATGATCGGATAAACGGATCATAAATTATCAACAAATATATGAAAAAAAATCAGATCACATTACAAAAAAGAACTTGGATCCTACCATATTTTTCGATGGCATGTTGATACGATTGTTGAAAGAGATCAACATCTCACAACAATCATCACCATCATCTTCATCATCAACAGAAATATTCATCACCGCCGTAGAAATGGAAATGGAGGCAGATGTGTATACCATTCAGGTTAAGGTGTATTTATAGCCAGAAATTAGGGTAAACTTAGCGTCTACACGTGTATTGCAGGCTAATCAACCGGCTTGATTATTTCGTAAATTACAATAACTGCCACTGTTTTAGCTTTTATTTTTTAGCAACCCCCATACTTAACTCACGTGCACAGGCACATGCGTATTTAACGTCCAAAATTGAAAAGAGTTAGTATCAGTGACTCATATGCACAAAAATTATTAAGGTATTTTATTTGCAACAAAAATGAGTTTAGCTAATATAAACATACAACCCCTATAGTTGAGGTACTTTGTTTTGCAATTATTCTAAAGAGAGATATAAATGAGTCTAGGGGATGTGACGACCATGTTTTGGGTCAAACTCATGGTGGGAAAAGGATTAATATAGCCAATTCAAAGTGACTGGAACTAGGACACAAAAGTTTTTCGAGTTCAGCACCTTAGTATATATATTCGTATGAATATGCAAGGATTGTCCGGGATTTCATAACTGCCTGTAAACTTCAATGGAAAAGGATTCATGTAGAAATTCAAAGTGACTGGAATTAGGACACATAAGTCAATTCGAGTTCAGCAGTAGATCTGAAGCACATCCTAATGTGGCCATATATGTGTATGAAATATGCAAGAGGACTCTCCTCTCTCTCACGCCCTCCCCCCCCCCCCCCCCCCCCCGCTTGCTTGGAAGAGTCCCTGATTTGAGTATAACTGATGTTGCTCCAGTTTTGTAAATGCCTGAGCACAAAATAACTTGTGTTACAGCTCATCAGTAAGTCATAAGTAACGGGAATGATTTTCATCAATGACACCAACAATCACCTTGGAGAGTCATTGTTGATCCCTGACCTGAAAACTCATAGTTTGTTTGCACGGTTCCTAGTTTCTGCGGCATTGAACACCACAACGATGTCAACACTTCTAAAGGTAGTAAATCCTCTTCTATTCGGCCCCTCGCAGATGCATTGAGACACGTGTGAAAATCCCTCTACCTTGAAGTGAAAGTTAATAGTCTGAAATTGCAATTTAAGTATGATTCTACCAGCTATTTACCTTAACCCTAGAAACGAACTCTTTGGTTGCACCCCAGTAGGTATATGTTCTGCTTAATTTGAAAATATGTATGCGAAAAAATGGAATATTAATGTTAGTGCATGTAAAACTGTGTGTGTGTGTGTGTGCGTGTCTTTAAGATGAACTTACTGTCTTGGCTGATGCCTGGCAGGAGAAGGCGCATAACGTAGCTACAGTTTCTAGTCTGAACATCCACGAGATCAGCAGAAGGTGCAGGTGCTCCTTCTCTTGAACTCGTTTGGTCTTGGTTCATGATTTCTGAAAAACTTTTAACAAATTATATTAATTGCAACAGGAAAGTGACAAAGAATCGAAGGGACATTAAAACTCACTCAACATCAAGATTAGCAATATAATAATGAATCAAAAGTAGTATGTTTTAGGTCACTCTATATGCTGTCGTTTCTGTAATTTCTCTACTAACAGTTGGGAAATAATATTATGTTTAGCGGCTGGATCACTAACACCACGACTTTTATCAAATGACCATAGCTTTATCAAAACTCGTTTCCCTATTTCCTTGCAACAAATTGCCATCAAGTTTACATTCAATATAAAACAGTCATTCAACGAGGGAATCAAATAATAACCATAGAATCCAGAAAAAGTAAAGACTTGAAAAGAAAAAATAACAAACCAACAAGGACTCAAGCCCAATGAACTATATGCATTCTAATGAGCAAATCTGAGTTAATAGCAAAAGTAGTATCAATAGGAAACTAGGGAAGTTCATTCAGACAAATCTATTCAACCAAATCACCAGAAATCATAAATGATCGGATAAAACGGATCATAAATTATCAACAAATATATGAAAAAAAATCAGATCACATTACAAAAAAGAACTTGGATCCTACCATATTTTTCGATGGCATGTTGATACGATTGTTGAAAGAGATCAACATCTCACAACAATCATCACCATCATCTTCATCATCAACAGAAATATTCATCACCGCCGTAGAAATGGAAATGGAGGCAGATGTGTATACCATTCAGGTTAAGGTGTATTTATAGCCAGAAATTAGGGTAAACTTAGCGTCTACACGTGTATTGCAGGCTAATCAACCGGCTTGATTATTTCGTAAATTACAATAACTGCCACTGTTTTAGCTTTTATTTTTTAGCAACCCCCATACTTTGCCAGCTGTGGTGATTAGAAAAGATCCAAGAAGGGTACAACAGATTAACGTGACATACAGCACCACGCCTAGAACAAGATCTAGATGGTCAAGCACATTCTTATAGACAATACTCCCTTCATTTCATTAAAAGTCCACTATCCATTCTAGGAGATGTTTCACTTAAAAAGTGCATTTTAAAAACAATCTATTTTTCATTGTCTTTCACCTCAACCCCCTGCATCTTATATACACAACTTGGATACATGCCCAAGCATTTATTAAAATAACCAATACTAAGTAAAGTAAAGTATCACTTTCTAACTAGCCTTTCAAAGGTAGTCTCGTTGCTCACCCTAGATTACATATTTGATTGAAATTTCTGTGATTATTCAGTTCAGGTCATTTGACCAACGGGACATTGGACCAAACAAAATAGTGTACTATGATTCATAGAGCCGACCTCAAGTATTTGGCACAAAATCTTAGCTGAAATAACAGAAGTCAATGAAATGTTAAAGTATGGACGATGTTGAACTCTCACATGTCCAGTCAATGGACTGCACTAAAGATGACCAAACCATATGGGCAAATTGCAATTTGGTAACCTGTGTTTGTATCACTTTTTCCAATTAGGTTCATGTGTTTGTATTTCTTGCAACCCGACTCCTGTGTTTGTCATTTTGTTGCAAATTGATATAAAACTAACGAATGTAAGTTTGTTGACGGGAAAACTCGTGTGCATATCACATGACTTTTTTAAGGGTATAATTGTCGAGTGTAAGGGTGCAAGGCATGTGTGTGTTTATGCGTAAATGAGAACTGGTTCGTCGTCATCTTCTTCATTAAAGGGTAATAACCTCACCACTCCATTAATGGTGTAATTAACTCCTACACAATAAATATCAAACCCTCGCTTTTCACCTTCCAAAAGGAGCAATTCCCTTCAACCCTTCCAATCATTAGCACATACACTTGAGAAATGACAACTATACCTTTAAAAGGTCATGTGATATCCACTTAACTATTTTTCCGATAAAAACTAACAATTTTGTTAGTTTTTATATCAATTTGCAATAAAATGACACACAGGAATCGGGAATCGGGTTGCAAGAAATACAAACACAGGAACCAAATTGCAAAAATGATACAAACACAGGTTACCAAATTGAAATTTTCCCAAACCATATTAGAGAGCATTCTATTGTCATATCACAAGTTGTTGCTACTTTACCTTAATGTAAAAGGTTAATCCTTTATATAATGGCATTGAGATTCACAAAGATTTTATTCTTGATACACTTCCAAGTTCCAACTAAAGAAGATATCATATTTGATGGAAAATAGTAACGGTGTATTTAAAAATGACTTTAAAATAAAAATAAAATTAGGGATAGACTTTCTGGATAGTTGAGGCAAGAGTTGGACTCTTTCTCCTTAAGACGAAATTGCCCCGTATAACAATGCTTAACGGTCTTCGGCAAACGTCTCCAAGATACAACGACTAACTGACTTCGGATTGCAGCACAACAGTGGAAGTCTCGGCAAACTACTTGATATTGGGAACTTCTCGGACTTAACTGGAAACTCTAAGAATGCTAGGATGCTTTATAGAACTCTAGAATGCTTTGTGAATTATTGATGGAATGCAAATAAGGGGGAGGGCCTTTATATAGATATTGAAGAGGCAAGGTGCCTTTAGGAAATAGTTACAAATGGTGCCCGGTGGGATCTCAGCCGTAGGATCATAATTGGATGGAAGGTGGAGATCGACTGGGTTGATCCAGATTGCCGGATCTGCCCATTCGAAGGGATGCGGGTCAGACCGGCGGTTACAACTGAACCGACACAACCCTTGCCGCTCCGCCCCAGAACCTTTCAGACTAGGCCTATCTCGGGACTGGCCCGCCCAAGCCCAATCTGCTAGCAGCCCATCTACCGAGCTGAGCCGCACCAAACCAACTATACCCCAAGCTGAACCACCTTCGAGCCGAATTTTGTCAAAATATTAAGGCTCCACAACTCCCAGTGCAAAGTGCGCTCTAAACCGCCCTTCGCGGGTCAAGTGTCAATTTGGAGCTAGTCCAAAATTGGCACTATTGGGCCACTAGTTGCATGGAGGCCCAATGGTTCACTTGGTTGGCCCAAGGAGGGAACCATTTGATGACGACTCCTTAGTAGCTCACATTAATATAGTGCTTTCAATTCCTCTTTCTTAGCTATGTGGGATATGGCATTTCCATTCCCAAATCTCTTCAACCATTAACACTAAGTTGCCACTTTCATCAATTAATTTCTCATTCACCCGAAATTGGTTTTGAGAAAATAAATATACCACGTTAATCTACTCCGAAGGTAGATTAATAATTTGCAACTTATTTCCATTTTTATTAAATGGAATTAACAATTAAATTTGGTCAAACATTGGTCAAACCCAATATTGTAAACCAATTTCCAACAATACCCCACATGAATGAAATTAATGTATGAATGCAAACTCTATAGAAAGTTCCCACGAACTGTTACCGCATCGGGGTAGGTAGCTTCCGGATTTAAACCATCTTTAGTAAGATGCTATCGGATTTACTGGCTGCTCAGTGAACGCGATGTCTTGAACTGGTCAGCGTTTTTATGTAAACCAAGGTATAGGAATCATTAAAAGCGTAAAGCTTACCCTTACCACACGTCTACAGGATTTTAGCACTCAGGTAGCTTCTGAGAATGGGTTATATTTGGGTTCCAATTGCATCACTAGAATATCCATAACATAGTTATCTCATTGAACCAAGTTTGTGGGATCTCCACTCATCATGGTTGAGTTACCGTTATGGAATTCTTTGTTGTTTGGGTTTTAACCCCATTCCCCTTACTTGCATTGTACATTTGATCTCTGTTTATACATTTCGTAAACGGATCCGCTATATTTTCTTTTGACTTCACATAGTCAATGGAAATTATTCCATTAGAGATCAATTGTCTTACTGTATTATGCCTTCTTCGTATGTGTCGCGGCTTTTCGTTGTACATACAACTTTTTGCTCTTCCTATTGCTGACATACTATCGCAATGTATCATGACAGAAGGTACCAGCTTATTCCAACATGGCATATCCTCTAAAACGTTTCTAAGCCATTCGGCTTCTTCTCCAGCTTTATCCAAGGCAATAAATGTTGGGTTTCCAAGCAACATGCGCAGCGGAAGATAGCATTTAAAATTTAATAGAAACCCAAAGCCCATAGATTCATTCATATGATTAAGTCAAATACAATAATATGAATATTAAAAAAAAACTAACCCTTGATGACTTTGAATTTGCAACCTTGAATTCGATAGAAGCCTGAAATCTTGATCACGAACAAAGCAAGAATCACGAACTTTGAAGATGATAAATTTCACCCTCTAGCGGTATCCACACGCGAACGAATATCAAGAACACTTGATCTTGGTTGCTAGACCAAATTATGAAACACGTTTTCATAATTAAATATGAACTATATGGAATTTTCTTTGTGTATAATTTTGTTCTTCAATCTAGGATTTCTTAGAACAAAATAAAACCCTCTCAAACTCTTTGGAGGCTTGCACAAACATTAGATATGAATAGTGGCCGAATTCTGGTGTTTATGTACAAGTAAGACCTATTCCAAATAGGAAACTTGTGCTAAAACCAGTCCAAAATTCAATTCCGAATCAAATTAGGAATCTGTCCCCGACAGTACTGTGCGGCCGCCCAAACTAAGGCGTGCGGCCGCCCAAAACCATGTGCGGTCGCCCAGCCATTTTGGGCGGTCGCCCAGAAGGCCCAGAGAATCCAATTTTCCAAAATTTCCAATATAGTCCTTATTTAGGATTCGTTCTATTGTGCGTGACCCTCTAGGATTAGACTAAGTTGGCAATGGGTTCAAACATGAAAGCATAACATATGATTAGGTTCTAGCAAACCGTCATACCTACCCAAATAGTATAACTAGATACAAGTTCGCATTCCTTTTAGAACATGTCACAATCCCTTTGTCCATGATGTCATTGAACACAAGTCATGGTCAACAAGTCAACTTGTTTTGTTCAATACTTTCTCGATTCCGAATATGTTGATAATCCAAATGACATTGATCTAATCAATCCATTTGAGTTTGGCCAAACATTTCATCAACATCATTCCTTCGAGGGGCCCAAGCTTGACATCTCTCCGAAGAGGAACAAATCCATTTGGCTTATTATTCTTCCCTTCGTGAATCCAATCATGCCAATCATACCCTTTATAACTACCGTGTTAAGGCAGCGTTTGAATATGTCAAACATAATGTTCATCAAGTGGAAGACTATAATAACTTCATGTCTAAGGATTCAAATGACATAACTAATATGAGATTTATATATGACATCGACCATGACATAAATCTCATACCGCGGGTCATGTCCAGTACCTTGTTCCAAACAAGTACCCATAAATCTAACATGATCATCCCATGATCATTTAGCCTTTATACTAGTGCTTAACAAGCTCTAGGGACGGAGATTATTATAAGCAAACACGAGCCATAATAATAATCTTATTATCTCTTTATCATTATGAATAAAATGATAACTTATACAACGTTTAATAAACGTGACTAGGGCACCAACACCAACAATAAACTCATATTCCATAGTGGATCGAGATATACAAGTTTGTTTAGAGGATTTCCAAGACACTACTCCTCCACCAATGGTAAATACATACCCACTTATGGATCTTGAGTCTTTTGTGTCAGATATCCAATTAGCATCACTGTATCCTTCCAATACAGCTGAATATCTTGTATAATGTAATCCATGGCTCATAGTGTGTTTTAAATACCTTAGTACTCTTGTCAGCGCTGCCCAATGATCACTATTTGGATTACTTGCAAACCTACTGAGTTTACTTACTGAGTATGCTATATCTGGTCGTGTATAATTTGTTAAGTACATCAGACTGCCTATAATTCTAGCATACTTCAACTGTGAAACTGGGTCACCTCTATTTTTGGCTAAATGTAGAAATAGATCTACCAGAGTCTTAGCCGAAGGTAAATCAAAGGCTTCAAAATTCTTAAGCACATTCTCGATGTAGTGAGATTGTGATAAGACAATCCATCATTTATTCTCGAGATCTTTATACCTAGAATAACATCAGCTTCACCCAGATCTTTCATGTCAAAGTTTTTCATTAACATGTTCTTCGTTTTCATGACTATATCATGATTACTTCCAATGATTAACATGTCATCCACATATAGACATACAATCACATATTCATCCAGTGTGCCTTTAATGTATACACATTTGTCACACTCATTTATTTTGAACTCGTTGGACAACATAGTTCGGTCAAACTTCTCGTGCCATTGTTTCGGTGCTTGTTTAAGACCGTACAATGATTTGACAAGTTTGCACACTTTATGTTCTTGTCCACGTGCAACGAATCCTTCAGGTTGTTGCATATAAATTACCTCATCTAATTCTCCATTTAGAAAGGCCGTTTTCACATCCATTTGATGTATCTCAAGGTTATGCAAAGCTGCAATAGCAATGAGAACACGAATTGAAGTGATCCTTGTCCAAGGAGAATATGTATCGAAGAAGTCATATCTTTCCTTTTGTCTAAACCCTTGAGCTACTAATATAGTTTTGTATTTATCAATAGTTCCATCTGCTTTGTACTTCCTTTTAATGATTCATTTGCAACCCAATGGTTTGCAACCTGGAGGAAGATCTACTATCTCCCACGTATGATTTTGCATAATGGATTCAATTTCACTATTAATAACTTCTTTCTAGAGAGGAGCTTCTGGACTAGACAAAGCTTCTTGCAATGTTCTTGGTTCATAACATGTAAGTTAGAAAATTAGGCCCAAAGGTCTTGGCTACGTTTGTCCTTTTACTGCATCTTGGTTCTTCATCTTCTAAAGATGAACCGATTGCAGTGTCATAAGTTCTCTTCTGTGAACTTTCTCCATTATTTTCCTTACAATGAAACTTTGTTTCAAAGAATACTGCATTCCTTGATTCTATGGTAGTTCCCGCAGTTATATCGGGAATTTCTGATTTGTGCACTACAAAGCGATAAGCACTACTATTGTTTGCATACCCAATGAAAATACAATCAATTGTCTTAGGTCCTATCCTTATTTGTTTAGGTTTAGGTATTTCTACCTTTGCTAGATACCCCCACACTTTAAGATAATTGTAGGAAGGTTTTCTTCCGTTCCATAATTCATATGGAGTTTTATCTCTTTTCTTGTGTGGTAATTTGTTAAGAATGTGATTGGCTGAAAGGATTGCTTCCCCCCACATGTTGTCGGGTAAGCCAGAGCTAATTAACATAGCATTCATCATCTCTTTAAGAGTTCTATTTTTCCTTTCAGCAACTCCGTTAGATTGAGGGGAATAGGGAGCCGTCGTTTGATAAATAATACCGGAGTCCCAACATATATCTTCTAACGGAACTACATATTCTCCACCTCTATCACTTTGAATCTTCTTACTTGTTAAATTAAGTTGATTTTCAACCTCATTCTTATATCCTTTAAAAGCTTCTAAGGCTTCGTCTTTACTTTTCAAAAGATAAACATGACAATATCTAGTGCAATCATCAATGAACGTTACAAAGTACTTTTTCCCACCTCTAGTTTGCACAAATTTTAAATCACAAATATCTGTATGAATTAGTTCTAGAGGTGTTGTACTTCTTTCTATTGTATGAAAGGGTGCTTTAGTCATTTTAGCTTCCACACATATTTCACACTAATTTTGTGAGTTAAATTCCATCTTAGGTAGTAAATTTAAGTATACTAACCTTCATAGTGAATTTAAATTTACATGTCCTAATATATCATGCCATAAATTAGATCACTCAACCAAGTAAGCAGAATCGGAAATTTTATTCTTCGCCTCTGGGCGGAACACGTTCATTAAATTCATTTTAAAGGGCCCTTTAACAAGGTACCCTTTACCAATAAACTGACCACATTTGGTCATTAAAAATTTGTCTGTTTTAAATACTAGCCTAAATCCGGCCTTACTTAACAGGGGGCCGGAAACCAAATTCTTACGGATGTCCGGGACATGAAGCACATCTACCAGAGTAACTGTTGGGTTTCCTATCAACATGCGCAGCGGAATAAAGCATTAAAATTTTCATGAAACCCAAAGCTCATAGATCCATTCATGTGATTAAATCAAACACTTGCATAATGAAAACTACTTACCCTTGATACCTTTGATTAACAACCTTGAATATTGGTGGAGATTTGAAACTTGATCACGAACAATAGCAAGGAACACGAACTATGGAGGTGATAAGCTTCACCCTCTATTGGTATCCACACCTTCGATCGAATATCAAGAAACTTCTTGATCTTGGTTGCTAGACCAAATTGTGAAACACGCTTTCACAATGTATAGAACTATATGAAATTTATGTGATGTTCTTGTTCTTCACCCAAGGGGTCTTAGAACAAGAAATAACCCTTCAAACTCTTTGGAGGCTCTCACAAAGTTATGGACTGATTAGGGCAACTAGAGGGGTTTTTTATACTCGTTTCTCCTATTCCAAATAAGTAACAAGTGACCCAATCCGCAAGAAAGCGGACTAGGAAAATCCCAGGCCGAAACCAACTAGGTCCGCCCGGGTATACAAGGAGGTCCGTCAGGATCCAAGCATGGTCCGACCGGGTCATATAACCAGTCCGGCCGGGTCCTATACAAGGTCCAACCGGACCATCCAATTTCTCCGATTTCTTGTTTTCTCCTCTAAAATCCTAAAATCCCTCAAAAGTCCTTCGACCCAAAATTTCAATTAAGTCCTTTAGGATTCGTTCTATTTATGTGTGACCCTATAGGATTACACTATGTTGGCATTGGGTATAAACCCATAATATATGATTAGGTTCTAGCAAACCGTCATACCTACCCCAATAGTGTAACTATATACAAGTTCGCATTCCGTTATAGAACATGTCACAATCCCTTTGTCCACGATGTCATTGAACACAAGTCATGGTCATTGAGTCAACTTGTATTTGTTCAATACTTTCTCGATCCCGAATATGTTGATAATCCAAATGAAATTGATCCAATCAATTCATTTGAGTTTGGCCAAACATTTCATCAACATCATTCTACGCGGGGCCCAAGCTTGACATCTCTCTGAAGAGGGACAAATCCATTTAGCTTATTATTCTTCCCTACGTGAATCCGATTAAGCCAATCATATCCTTTATAATTTCCTGGTTAAAGGTAGCGTTTGAATATGACATAATTTTCATCAAGTGGAAGACTATAATAACTTCATGTCTAAGGATTCAAATGACATAACTAATATGAGATCTATATATAACATTGACCATGACATAAATCTCATAGAGCGGGTCATGTCCAGTACCTTGTTCTCCAACAAGTACCCATAAGTCTAACATGATCATCCCATGAACATTTAGACTTATACTAGTGCTTCATTAATACTAGGGATGGAGATTATTATAAGTAAACATGAACAACAATAATAATCAAAACATATCTTTATTAATATGAATAAAACGATAACATACAGAACGTTTAAATAAACGTTCCTAGGGCACCAACACTAACAATCTCCCACTTGCCCTAGGCCCAACCTCCCATGTATCTAATACCCATGGACCTAACATGACCATCATGTTTAGCTTGTGGAAGTACCTTTGTTAGCGGGTCTGCTACATTATCATCAGTTGGTACTCTGCATATATTTACGTCTCCCCTATCAACAATTTCTCGAATGATATGAAAACGTCTGAGTATGTGTTTGGATTTCTGATTTGCCCTTGGTTCATTTGCTTGAGCAATAGCACCATTATTATCACAATAAAGGTATATTGGATTAGCAATACTAGGAACCACCTCAAGATCACCAATGAACTTCTTAATCCAAACAACTTCCTTTGCAGCATCCGATGCAGCAATATACTCAGCTTCAGTTGTAGAATCAGTGACTGTACTTTGCTGGTAGAACAGAGTTCGCCGGAAATGGAGTTTAGCTCAGAGTTCGCCGGAAAATGTGTGCGGTCGATCTGTGAAACGACGTCCATCTTCTTCATCTTCCTCTTCCTCCCTCTCCCCGAAATCGCCCCTCCCTCACTCTTTCTCTCTTCGCTACAGATCTGTTGGGTTTTTTTTTTGTTTTTGATTCGTAATGTGTGTGTTCATGTGTGGACACATCTGAGTTCATTGCTCGTGGGTTTGATTTGAGCAACCTAGATCTGGAATTGAATATTGTGTATGATTTCTGCATTGAATCTAGTAAGATCTCAGATTAAGTGGTCGACGGGTGTTACCGTTTTTGTTAACGGTGGTGGGCGGAGGTAAGTTTGACAGTGGTGGTTGGTGGGGTGGTGGTGTTTATAACAAAGCAGACGTCAAATTAACAGAAGTGAAACATAATTGAATAAAAGAATTTATTTTTAATAGTTAAAGCGAAAAAAAATAAGGTTTAGTGATGAACATGAGAAAATTTCAATAGACCAAGGATCTATTTAGAATAAGTTCAATCTTTAAATATTAATGGAGAGTGTACTACCCAAAATACCCTTAAAATTCAATCACATGTGTTGCGCATGACTATTTAACGAAAAAAAATGTAACGGTGTTGGTGATAGTGACTTTTGATGCAAAAAAGAATTAGTTGGATGTGTTGAATGCAACTAAAATAAGTTTAGTGATCCAATCCACAAAAGGGTCATAGTTGGATGATTTTTGGTGCAGTTTTTTCTAAAAGTTATTAGTCAAAGAAAAATTAAACAGAATACCCAACATGGAAAGGACCATAGGTGTCGTGCTGTGCCGTGCCTTAAACGTTAAAATCAACAACGCCGACTGCAAGATTTGACGTGCCTTTGGGCGTCTCGTGCTCTGAGTTGACTCAGTTCAACCCCATGATTGGTACGACTCTTCCCTTTCTTTTTTTTTTCTTTCATTTCTTTCTCTTTACAATTATATGTTAATCATGCACATTTACAATACCTGGCAATAGGATTTCTGAGCTGCCACCACGATCACAACGGGCAAGTCCACTTCCGGTCACCACCTTTTCTTTTGTGGTGATGGTTATGTTAATCATGCACATGAATTATATGCCTATGTATGGAATACTTCTTGCTTTGAAGTCGAGTTTCAATTTAAAAGATAATGAAATATAGAGCTCTACATATTGAATACTCCCTCCGTCCCACCGAAAATTGCAAAACTTACCAAAATGGGCGTCCCATAGAAATTGCACATTCCATAAATGGAAAGTTTTTAATACTTTTTAATTAGTGGGTCCCACTTCTCATACTCACATCCACTAACCCACTAACTATTCTCTACCCCACTTTCTCTCTCCCACTCAACTATCAACACTCACAACACATCACCTTTTTCACTTTTTCCCTTAATTCTTGTTGTGCCATAATTTTTTTTTGAAGTTTCCGGCGGGACGGAGGGAGTATAATGGTAAGAACCAAAAGAAAATTTTACCAATAGAGTTGCAAAACATACTCATGCTTCCATCTTGCTATTGTCGGCCTTTATGCTCTCTGCATCAAATCCTCCCCCAAACTGTAAGCAAGAAATAATTTATAAAGACTACTGCTAGATCTTCTTGCCAAAAAAAAAAAAAAAAAGAACCATATTTTATATAAAAAAAAAATGATAAACAGAACTGACGAAGTGGAATATATACCTGGTGAACACGGAATGCAAAACGAACACACCTTGGAGAACCACAAATTCTCTCTGTGTTTCTTTTTCAGGTCTGTCCATTGCCTCAAGTTCAGATGCAACATGTTTCATGTACTTCCGAGCTAACTGAACAGAAGAATGAACAAGAAAAAAATGTTCATTTCAGCACTCTGCTGAAATGTTCAGATACAATACATCTGAACCGACTGTAAAGTGTGTGTGTGTGAACTTAGTAAAAGGAAAAGTTAACAAGTTATTTAGTGTAAATTGTGTACTTGTTTTCTTTTATGAGACAATTGTTTTGAACTTATATATTTAATTATGTACTTGAATATAATTACGTTTTAAATTTTTTTGGTATGGAGTTATTTAGTGTAAATTGTGCACCCGGTGGTTGAAAATCCTAGATCCGCCACTGCTTGTGATTTCTGTGATAAGGGCTTCGATCGTATTAGTGATATCGTTTCACATCAAACCGTTGAGCACCCAGAAGGCCTCTCTAATGAATGCAAATATTGTGGCCTTACTTTCAAGAACCAGGAGAATCTCCGAGAACATGAGGCGCACGCGTTGGCCACTGGGCGGCACAACAACTAGAGGCGTCAAGGTTGAAGTTGACAGACCGACCCGAAGACTACTTAGTTACTCGTTTTTTTTTCTCTCTCGAGTCTAATAAGTGTAGTTCCAGTAGTATGTATTGGTCGGATGTCACATTATGATTCCCCCTAAAACATACAGTTTGTATGCTCGTAGTTGAATGAAATTGATGTTTTTATTAATTTGGTTGAAATATTTTAGTTTGTCCCAAAAAAATATCAAAAATAATATTGAAATCTAATTTTGATCATGAGTAAACTTATTTTTTTCTTTCAAACATTCATTTTGATTTTGAGACGGAAAAATATCTATCAACACTTAAATCACATTGCATATATCATTTTGTTTTTATGGAATACCAAGGTTTGATATCATTCCCGTTATCAGGTAAAGTAAATCTTTCTCCTTAACAAAATAAAAGACAAACTCGTAAAAGATAATTTTAAAAACAAATCAAAAAATTACTCCATAGAATTATCTTATCCACCCATCTTCCAGGTTTACAAATTAATAACTTTACGTCATTTGGGGAACAGAACTTAAATTAATTTAGCAAAACTAACTACAAATAAATATGATAAATATGGATAATAGTACTCCCTCCATCTCAAAATACATGACATTTTGGGAGCTAATATTTGTATAAAAATACTTGTCGTTTTACTATTTTCAAGATTTTTTGGTTGTTGTATACCAACTATATATACCCTTATTAATGATAGTGAACTATGTCTTCCACAAGCATTTAATCAATTAGGTAATTGGATTATTTAGGGCCTATGAGGCGATTTTACATGCATTAATTGCATTTCTTAATATGAGTGAAAAATGTCCAAATGACATCTAGTTTAAGATGGAATGGGTATTATTAAGGCCATTTACTAAGTGTACATTTTAATCAGTAATTACAAACACACGTATTTAATTTTAAACCATCACTATCTCATTTTGTGTTTAATAATAAAAACTTAAGATCACAATCCCTTTTTGAAGTTCAGATTTTTATTAATCATGTATATTTCATTTGCATGTACTAATACTTTTATGAAAAACATGAGAGAGAGAGATGAACAATAACGAACTCATAGAGAACGTACTACGATGCTCATGTAGATTTTTCTTGTCATATAAAAAGTATTCCAAAACTGTTTGAATTTGAAAGGAAAGACAGAATGACTGTATAACTAATTTGATTAAGTTAGGTGGTCTCACAATATACATATCAAGTTGAACAAAGTTCATCAAATAGATTAGAGAACGTACTACGATGCTCATTTAGTTTTATGAATACACCCGTAGTATGCTTGAAATTTTAGATGGTACAACACTGTAATGCACAGTTACGGGTGTATTCATAAATTTTACGGGTGTGTATAACAACACCCATGGAACAAATCAACCCTAAAAAGTAAATTAAAACCCCAAAGTTTTAACTTCTGTGGAATAGGGGTGTAGGACCTTAAGGCGATTTTGGGAGGAGCTGCGTAGAAGGAGTAGTCTATTTGGGAAGAGGAAGAAAGCGATGTAAAACTTTTGGAAACCGTTCATCTGGAGCCGTAGGAATATTTTGTTAGAATTAATCTGAATCACAAAAATAAAACAATAAAAAATGCAAAACAATATCAGCCATTGGATTGGATGGAGGCAGTTACGGATCGATCCCAGCCGTTCTTTATCCTAAGTCAATAGGCTGTTGAATGTCTGCTCATTTTCTATATTAGAACTAGTATACCAACCAGTTAACGTAAAAATATGATCCGGACAACCACACTACAGAACTTTCCCCATCAGGTTATATTTTAGACTTCTTAATTCTTATGAAAACGTGATAATCGTTTCAACAAAATCTTATCACAATGGAAATTCTTAGATAGATATATGATAATGTAAGTACATGCTAAAAACAAAAATTTAATTAGTTTCAATGCACACAGTAGAACAAACCCATCAATAATAACCATACCAGTGATGTAATAACCGGCCTTTTTGGCCATTATTATTATTATTATTTCTTTCTTTTCTTTTATATTAAATGCTTTGTGATCGGGCTCATTAAATAATTAATGAATTGGGCTAGTAAAGAAGGGCCCAATCTAGTCAAACTTTGGAAAACCTTTTTGGAATAGGAAAAGGAGAACCCTAAGTATTTAAATCCTCTTTAACCCTCTCCCTACTATTTTGTGACAACCACAAACCCTAAATAAAGAGAGAGAGGAGGCGGGGAGAGAGAGAACCGAGAGAGGGAGAAGAAGGAGAAGGAAGGAGAAAGAGAGGAGGAAGAAGAAGATTCAACCCCCCCCCCCCTTTGAAGGTAATTCCCTCATCTCTAAACATTAATTCTTGGGTTGGGTATCACCTAGGAATTTGAAACGAAACTTAGAACCCTAACCCTAAAGTGATAAAACTAGGGTTATTATTAATCTTTGAAAACCTCTTTAATGGAGGAAGTTGGAATGGAATAGACATACATGCATGAACCACCACCAACAGCACCACGACGGCGGCGGCGGCGGCAGCGGCGGCGGCGGCTGGCGGCAGTGGAGTGTGTGTGTGTGTCTGTGTGTGTGTGTTTGTGCGTGTGTGTGCAGTGTGTGTGTAGTGCGTGTGTGCAGTGTGTGTGTTTGTGTGTGTGTGCAGTGCGTGTGTGCAGTGTGTGTATGCCGAGAGTGTGTGTGTGTGTGTGTGTGTGTGTAAAGTGTGTGTCACAAATTAGGGTTTGTAAATTAGGGTTTTGTGTGTGTGTGTTCATGGTGTTCCAAGTGTGTGAAAAGTCAACTGGAATATTGAAAGTCAACTGGGATAGGAAAAGTCAAACTGTGAATAGTGAAAGTCAAACTGTGAATAGTAAAGTCAATGCTGGAATAGTGAAAGTCAACGCTGTGAATAGTGTTTTCATGAAATTAAGTCAACTTAAGACATTTGGGTTGAAAGTAGACTTTTACGTAAAACCTAAGGGTATGTTGGGAAAGTTATGAAGGGTAATGTAAACCCTAAACTAAAGAAAGACCTTAAAAAGGGGTTTAGGAAATAAACTCATAAGGTTAAAGATAGAAAATGAAGTTGGGGGACGGGGTTAAATATTGCTCTTGCCCTAAAAGTAGTATCTTTGCATGATTGTAGATTGTACGCAAGAACCCGCTAGAAGTCAACGCTAGCAAGGTAAGGGATTACGTTCCTAAGTATCTTGAATTCTTTATTCATTGGAACTCTATAATTCTTTCATGAATGTTATATGGTCCATAGCGCTTGATCTCTACGTTGATGAACGTCTTTTGTATATCTTACCTATGACGTGTTTTGGTCGTAGGGAATCTTAGAACATTTGAATTTGCATGTGCTCTCGTTTAGGGAACACTATTTTGGAAAGTATGCTATATCTAATTGGAACAGGTGTAGCTGTATAGTCCCTGAAAAGGACTAACTAGTCCCTGAAAAAGACTAATGTAGAAACGGTCCTAGGAAACGGACTAATGGGAATAAGTCTAGTTAACTACGTGTAACTTAGACTTTGTGGAACTCTAGATTATCATGATAACTCTAAATAAGGGAGCACCCTGAAAAGGTGTAAGGTCTCTTATTCACTTAACACCCTGAAAAGGTGTGACACCCTGAAAAGGTGTTTGGAACTTGGAATTGACGGAATGGAATTAGGACCACAAATCTTTGAATGGTTAACTGCATTCGTTACATGCGGTTAGTATTTTAAATAATGTCCGATCTTTGAAATTATCAATTGAGTCTGTTCTTTCGGTCACTTCTCCTTAGCTATCGGAGAATTCCGTATGAACTTACTGAGCATTGTTCGCTCACCCTTTCTCTAATAATCTTTTTCAGGTAACGACTTAAAGAGGTAGACGGGTCGCTAGATGAAGCTGTCCGTGTCAGTTATATTAAGACTTTATGGTTTATTTTGTTTAAGCTAGTGGTTGTACTGGCTTTGAAGACTTAGCATTTAATTTGCTTCCGCATTTATTGTTGAATTGATGGTTTGAGACTAGCCGTTGGGCTGTTTAAGTGGGATTTTGTAAGATAACTATTGGTATTTCCATGTTTTTATGGATTTGTCTACTTTATGAAAATCTGGGTCGTTACAGTTGGTATCAGAGCTAAGGCTTTAGAACTTAAGGGATAGGAAACTCTGATATTGAATAGGCTTGATTGAGCATTCTAGGAGTACTAGGATTGCTTAAGGTAGAATTTTCTATTTTAGGAAACTTTCTATTTTAGGAAACTTTCTATTTTGGGAAACTTTTTAAATTGGGAACCTTCTATTTTGGGAAAGAATCTGGAATCAATTTAGGGATCCTAAGAAATACTTATGAATGAACCTTAAGTAATACATTGATGCATTGTGTTGGTGTTTAAAAGATATTTTGGTAATCATTCATATCATTAAGATTATGGTCTTATATCCTTAAGTTATATGGCATTGATAATGGTTATGTCTTAAATTGTAAGTCATGGACGGATATAGAAGAAAACCGAAGATGAACCTGATGCACAGAACCATTAAGGTGAGGGTGATTCAGAATTATTCACTCAAGGTTAATCAACTAACCGAGGCATTAGAAGCTGAGAAGACCAAGGTTAAAGTCACACCTGGAAGGTGGATGCAAGATAGAAAAGCATTACTAGATACTCTTACAGAACTGGAAGAAGTAAAGGAACCATGAATCAAAGTGAGAAGTACTATCATGAAACCAGAGAAGAAGCTCACCAATGGTTTTATGAATTGAAAGATTTGAAGGAAACTAGAACTAGAGAGTCAGAACCAATAACCCCTGTAGGCAATGAAGCGCCAAAGGAAGATAATTTGGTAGCTGAAGAAGAGATCGAGGAAGTAGAAATTAACCTAGGGGACAATGAAGCGACCCCAATTGTAATTGATGATGATGAACCACCAATGGTACCAGTTCGTAGGTCCAGAAGTAGACCAAGAGGCTCTAAGAAGACTCCAAAGGTTCCTAGTGGAAGACCTAGGGGAAGGCCTAGGAAGATGTTTCATGATTGAAAAGATGAAACAATGAGTTATTTAATAATAATGATAGTTAGTTCTAGTTTAGAGAAAAATACTAGAATTTTGTTTTGTCGACCTTTATTCCAAGAAGATTCTCGTAATAAAAGTTTATGATTTATTTAAGCAAATGGCTTTGTTAATTGTCTTGTTCATAAGTTATGGCGCATGAGCTATTTAGAACAAAGAAGTATTGGTCAAGTGAAAAGACCTTAAGTATAATTGGCTTATTTAAACGGCCAAGTGAAATTAGTTTTGGTCTAGTAAAATGAACAAACAAGAATAAAGTGACCTATTGAAACGGTCAAAAGTAAAAGTAATTGGCTTAGTGAAACGGCCAAAATGTGAATGAAAGTAGGTCTAGTGAATCGACCTGCGATGAATAAGTAAAGTCTAGTAAAATGACTTCCCTAAGTAGAATTGGTCTATTGGAAGGACCAGAAATCTAGTAAACCGATCTTTGGTAAAAGTTACGTCTTTTGGAGACGGCCTATTTGTGTGAAAGTATTAAGCATAGTACAATGCTTGTGTTGGCGTGAGTAATAGTGTTAAACGTGCGAGTTAACCTGGAACAAGTAAGAATGGTCTATTGAAACGACCAATGAAAGTGATTATGGTCTATTGAAATGACCGATGAAAATAGAAATGGTCTAATGAAGCGACCGATAAATCTAGTAAAGTCGACTAATGAAAATAGTAATAGTCTGTTGAAGCGACCAGTGGTTTAGTGAATGACCTATAAATTGAATGTTAGTATGTAGAGACGAGCTATAGTATGAGAGTGCGTGAAAACGTCTCGTATTCATGATAACTAATGATAGTATCATATTATCCGAAAAGTGTTCAAAACGCCAGAGTGGCTGAGTTATGATGCTAACTCAAGGAAGTATGACGGTGGACGACTATGGTACTAGATTCACCGAATGCTAGAATTTGCCCAACGTTCTTCGATGATGAAGCGCACAAGGCTCAAAAATTTGAAGATGGTTTGAGCAACCGAATCAAATACAGAATTACTCTGTTAATGCTACCAACCTATGACCAAGTGTTGGATAAGGCAAGGATTGTGGAGAAAGAATCAGATAGTTATCGTAGTAAGCGAGAGGAGAAGAAAAAGTCAACTAAGAAAGAGTCGAATGGATCTAAAAGAAGCTAGAACCGCGATGAGAACAATAATAAGCGGAAGGCTACTGAGGATCGTGAAAAGGACAGTACTGCTAGTAAGTACAAGAGTAAAGGTCATGGAAACCAAATGGATGGAATAAGAACGACGCCAAAGGGAAAGTTTATGATAAGAAGTGCCAAATGATTGCTTGGCTAAGAAAATGAGTTTAATTCCTGAAGCGTTAGAGAATTCTTTAGTTATAGGTATTCAAACTAGAGAATCGATCCCTATTACATCTATATATAGGTTTTGTCCTTTGAAATTGGACGGAAGAGAATTTGAAATTGATCTCATTAGCCTAGAGATCAAGGAATTTGATGTGATCTTGGGAATGGACTGGTTAGCTACATACCATGCCCATGTGGATTATTTTAAGAAAGAAATCCGCTTCAGATTGTTATCTGGAGAAGAGTTGTTTTCGAGGATCGAAACTTAGAAGTCGATCGAACATTATATCGGTAATGAAGGCTCGTAAGCTGTTAAGAAAAGGAGGTGAATGATTTCTGGCGTACGTGAGTCCTACGGACCAGAAGGAAGTAACTATAGAATCACTTTCTGTGATTAGAGATTTTAAGGATGTGTTCCAAAGGATTTTTCGGGGATACCACCAGAAAGAGAAGTAGAATTTTCTATCGATTTGGTACCGGAGACTTCACCAATATCGAAGGCGCCGTATAGAATGGCTCCGTAAGAATTGAAGAATTAAAGGAGCAACTGCAAGAGTTGTTGAATAAGATTTTGATTAGACCGAGTGTATCACCATGGGGTGCACCGGTATTGTTTGTGAAGAAGAAGGATGGGTCGATGAGTTTATGTATCGACTATCGTGAATTGAACCGCGTGACGGTAAGGAATCAATACCCGTTGCCAAGAATAGATGATTTGTTTGATCAACTTCATGGAGCATGTTACTTCTCCAAGATAGATTTGAGATCTGGTTATCACCAGCTAAGAGTAAAGAAGGAAGATGTAGCAAAGACGGCTTTTAGAACTAGATATGGCCACTATGAATTTGTGGTGATGCCGTTTGGATTGACTAACGCACCGGCAGCGTTTATGGAACTAATGAATAGGATATTTCAAAAGTTCTTAGATACGTGTGTGATTGTCTTCATCGATGATATTTTGGTGTACTCAAAGACTAAGGAGGAACA
This sequence comes from Campanula takesimana, assembly GCA_026119855.1. NCBI lineage: Eukaryota > Viridiplantae > Streptophyta > Magnoliopsida > Asterales > Campanulaceae > Campanula > Campanula takesimana. The sequence continues at coordinate 2,024,778 of JAOWBW010000065.1, read as the reverse complement.
TGAGGAATACTTGAGGTTAGTATTACAAATCCTACGGGAGCAAAATTTGTATGCCAAATTTAAGAAGTGTGAATTTTGGTTAGAGGAAGTGGCATTCCTAGGGCATGTAGTGTCGAAAGATGGGATTGCTGTGGATCCAACAAAAATAGAAGCCATTGTAAATTGGGAGAGACGAACGTCAGTAAGTGAGATAAGGAGTTTCTTGGGACTGGCAGGTTATTATAGGAGATTCGTGGAAGGGTTCTCTAAGTTGTCCTTACCACTAACCAAGTTGACGCAGAAAGGAGCCAAGTTCGTTTGGTCTGATGAATGTGAAACAAGTTTCGAGGAATTAAAACGACGTTTGGTATCTGTACCAGTTCTTGCACTACCATCAGGCACCGAAGGATTCGTGGTTTATAGTGATGCTTCACTTAAAGGACTAGGTTGCGTATTGATGCAAAATGATAAGGTGATAGCTTATGCATCCAGGCAGTTGAAAAACCATGAGAAGAATTACCCTACACATGACTTAGAATTAGCAGCTGTGGTATTTGCCCTGAAGATTTGGAGACATTACTTGTATGGGGTTACATGTCAGATTTTCACGGATCATAAGAGCCTTAAGTATATCTTTAAGCAGAAAGAGCTCAACATGAGGCAGAGGAGATGGTTAGAACTATTAAAGGACTATGATTGTACGATCTTATACCACCCCGGCAAGGGCAATAAGGTGGCAGACGCGTTGAGTAGGAAGAATCGTGGGACGCTAGCCACATTGATTTCTAAGGAGAAGAATGTTTGGGATCGTTTGGAGATTACTAACTTAGAGGTTGAGGTTAAAGGGTATTTGGCACAAATGAGCGTCCAGCCAACGCTTATGGATAGGATTAAAGAAGCTCAAGTTGGAGACGAAGAATTAAGGAAGGTACTGGAGAGTATAGCTAATGGGAAGGCGAAGGAATTCCGTGTTGGAGAAGATGGAATCCTAAGATATCAGTCTAGAATATGTGTATCTGATGATGAGAATATCAAGAGGGAAATTTTGAAAGAAGCCCATTGTTCAAGATTCTCCGTGCACCCTGGAAGCACGAAGATGTATAGGAATCTAAGGGAATCATTCTGGTGGAGCAATATGAAGGGAGAAGTAGCTGATTTTGTTTCAAGATATTTAGTATGCCAGCAAGTAAAGAGCGAACACCAGAGACCGGCAGGATTGCTTCAGCCACTGCCTATTCCCGAATGGAAGTGGGAGCATATCGCGATGGATTTAGTAGTGGGTTTACCAAAGACGCTGAAAGGGTATAACGCAATATGGGTGATAGTTGACCGACTCACCAAATCTGCTCATTTCCTGGCAATTAAGGTAAATGATTCGCTGGAAAAGTTGGCAAAGCTCTACATAGATGAGATTGTAAAATTGCATAGGATACCAGTCTCGATTGTGTCCGACAGAGACGCTAGGTTCACATCAAAATTTTGGAAGAGTCTGTAAAGAGCTTTGGGTACCGAGTTGTCAATGAGTACAGCCTTCCACCCGCAGACCGATGGACAATCAGAAAGAACTATTCAAATGCTGGAGGATATGTTGAGAGCGACGTCATTGGATTGGCAAGGGACTTGGGATGAACACTTGACATTTGTAGAGTTCGCCTATAATAATAGATTTCATGCTAGCATCGGTATGGCACCGTACGAAGCGCTGTACAGGAGGAAATGTAGATCACCGACGTGTTGGGACGAAGTTGGTGAGAGAAAGATAACCGGACCGGAACTTGTGCAAGTAACTGCCAACAAGGTTCAACAAATTAGAAAATGGTTATTAACCGCGCAAAGCTGACAAAAATCGTATGCTGACCATCGTAGACGTGATTTAGAGTTCCAACTAGGCGACCATGTCTTTTTGAAGATTTCGCCAACCAAGGAAGTGATGAGATTCGGAATCCGTGGGAAGCTGAGTCCAAGATATGTGGGACCATTTGAAATCTTAGAACGAGTTGGGACCGTAGCATACAAGTTAGCTTTACCGCCTGTTTTAGCAGGAGTTCACGACGTGTTTCATGTATCTATGCTAAGGAAGTATATTCCTGACCATATTCATGCAATCGAGTACAAGCAACTGAGGATGCGTACCGACCTGAGCTATGATGAAGCACCGATAAAAATCGTGGATTGCAAGGATCAAACCCTGAGAAGAAGGGTGATTCCTTACGTAAAAGTTCAATGGAGCAATCACTCAGAAAAGGAAGCGACGTGGGAGCTCGAGAGTGAGATGCGAGAAGCATACCCTGAGTTATTCGCTGCTTAAGGTACGTTTAGTTTGGAGGACCAAACCCTTTTAAGGAGGAAAGAGTGTAATAACCGGCCTTTTTGGCCATTATTATTATTATTATTATTTCTTTCTTTTCTTTTATATTAAATGCTTTGTGATCGGGCTCATTAAATAATTAATGAATTGGGCTAGTAAAGAAGGGCCCAATCTAGTCAAACTTTGGAAAACCTTTTTGGAATAGGAAAAGGAGAACCCTAAGTATTTAAATCCTCTTTAACCCTCTCCCTACTATTTTGTGTCAACCACAAACCCTAAAGAAAGAGAGAGAGGAGGCGGGGAGAGAGAGAACCGAGAGAGGGAGAAGAAGGAGAAGGAAGGAGAACGAGAGGAGGAAGAAGAAGATTCAACCCCCCCCCCTTCGAAGGTAATTCCCTCATCTCTAAACATTAATTCTTGGATTGGGTATCACCTAGGAATTTTGAAACGAAACTTAGAACCCTAACCCTAAAGTGATAAAACTAGGGTTATTATTAATCTTTGAAAACCTCTTTAATGGAGGAAGTTGGAATGGAATAGACATACATGCATGAACCACCACCACCACCACCACCACGACGGCGGCGGCTGGCGGCAGTGGAGTGTGTGTGTGTGTCTGTGTGTGTGTGTTTGTGTGTGTGTGTGCAATGTGTGTGTAGTGCGTGTGTGCAGTGTGTGTGTTTGGGCAGTGTGTGTGTTTGGGTGTGTGTGCAGTGCGTGTGTGCAGCGTGTGTATGCCGAGAGTGTGTGTGTGTGTGTAAAGTGTGTGTCACAAATTAGGGTTTGTAAATTAGGGTTTTGTGTGTGTGTGTTCATGGTGTTCCAAGTGTGTGAAAAGTCAACTGGAATATTGAAAGTCAACTGGGATAGGGAAAGTCAAACTGTGAATAGTGAAAGTCAAACTGTGAATAGTGAAAGTCAAACTGTGAATAGTAAAGTCAATGCTGGAATAGTGAAAGTCAATGCTGTGAATAGTGTTTTCATGAAATTAAGTCAACTTAAGACATTTGGGTTGAAAGTAGACTTTTACGTAAAACCTAAGGGTATGTTGGGAAAGTTATGAAGGGTAATGTAAACCCTAAACTAAAGAAAGACCTTAAAAAGGGGTTTAGGAAATAAACTCATAAGGTTAAAGATAGAAAATGAAGTTGGGGGACGGGGTTAAATATTGCTCTTGCCCTAAAATTAGTATCTTTGCATGATTGTAGATTGTACGCAAGAACCCGCTAGAAGTCAACGCTAGCAAGGTAAGGGATTACGTTCCTAAGTATCTTGAATTCTTTATTCATTGGAACTCTATAATTCTTTCATGAATGCTATATGGTCCATAGCGCTTGATCTCTACGTTGATGAACGTCTTTTGTATATCTTACCTATGACGTGTTTTGGTCGTAGGGAATCTTAGAACATTTGAATTTGCATGTGCTCTCGTTTAGGGAACACTATTTTGGAAAGTATGCTATATCTAATTGCAACAGGTGTAGCTGTATAGTCCCTAAAAAGGACTAACTAGTCCCTGAAAAGGACTAATGTGGAAACGGTCCTAGGAAACGGACTAATGGGAATAAGTCTAGTTAACTACGTGTAACTTAGACTTTGTGGAACTCTAGATTATCATGATAACTCTAAATAAGGGAGCACCCTGAAAAGGTGTAAGGTCTCTTATTCACTTAACACCCTGAAAAGGTGTGACACCCTGAAAAGGTGTTTGGAACTTGGAATTGACGGAATGGAATTAGGACCACAAATCTTTGAATGGTTAACTGCATTCGTTACATGCAGTTAGTATTTTAAATAATGTCCGATCTTTGAAATTATCAATTGAGTCCGTTCTTTCGGTCACTTCTCCTTAGCTATCGGAGAAGTCCGTATGAACTTACTGAGCATTGTTCGCTCACCCTTTCTCTAATAATCTTTTTCAGGTAACGACTTAAAGAGGTAGACGGATCGCTAGATGAAGCTGTCCGTGTCAGTTATATTAAGACTTTATGGTTTATTTTGTTTAAGCTAGTGGTTGTACTGGCTTTGAAGACTTAGCATTTAATTCGCTTCCGCATTTATTGTTGAATTGATGGTTTGAGACTAGCTGTTGGGCTGTTTAAGTGGGATTTTGTAAGATAACTATTGGTATTTCCATGTTTTTATGGATTTGTCTACTTTATGAAAATCTGGGTCGTTACAAGTGAAAATTAAACCATAGACATATTAATGTGTAATTGAATAAAACACCAGAACATCATTCCGGTAAGATAAAATTATTTGCAAATGCGTCTGTTAAAATACAGAGGCGAGACAGAGAGATAAGAGCCGGTAAGTAACCAAACTTTCACATTCTCACATCTTCCAAGCAAGGTTCTAAAAAGCGCTAGGCGTCGCAGCTGGGCCTAACGCCTAGGCGGGGCCGAGACTTCAAACATAATTGTAATATCCTAGGCGGCAGCTAGGCATTTCATGAACGCCTAGCGCCTAGGCAGGGCCTAGAGGCTCTAGGCAAGCGACTTTTAGAACACTGCTTCCAAGTGAGCGCCTCCAACTGCCTACTCTGTCTACTCAAATCATCCATTCTCCCCAACTTCTCAAATCCATTTCTGCAGGACACTAAATTTCATCATCCTCCAAAGGATGGGCGGAGCTACATAGGGGTAAGGAGGGGCCACTGCCCCTCCTTGACTCTTTTTTTTTTTTTTTTTTTTTTTTTAACAATGTATTTTCTCCATTGTAATTATTATAAATACCATCATACTCCCACCATCCAACCGTTCACATGTTTGAATAATATTACAATAATAACCATCTCAATAACTCTGAACCATTAGATTACTTGTGGCACATGAAGTGGTACACAAAGTGGCACAGAGGATTTAAACTCTAAAGTTATTTGCTTTCATAATTCATACACTATAAAAGCTTATTATACTTTTTTATTGCTCGCCTACAAAAATGCACATCTAATTTGCAGGCCAGGCTATAAAAACTTGAACTTTAAGCAGAATTATAAAAAAAAATTGAAAAATATTATCACCAAAGTGGAACTAAAACTATATCAATGATTTACTAGTGTAGTTAACACTCACATATGTTTCTTTTCAGCAGACCAGCAATTACATACCTACATAGTACAAAAATAGATATTGATAGTATTTATAATGGTGTATCAATAACAATTTTTAAATTTTCATTAGGATAAGCAAAAGTAGCTTTAACTATTGCTCAAAGTTTCTTCGTGGTAACAATGAAAAAAATGGGACTCTTTTTCCGGTACGGAGGGAGTATATAGAAGGAAATCCAAATCGTTTAATTAAAAACCACATATCTTTGTTTCTGTCGCTTTCTATTGGCTATTTAGAAAAAACACCTCAAATTAACGACACCATAAATGTAACGACCCAAACTTTCCAACATTTATAATAATAATCCATAACCAGGATATCTCAAACGTCAACATAATTCAAATCCTACGTTAACATACAACGTCTAGTTTACTTAACCATAATTCAAAATAAAGCGGAAGCATAACTGAAATCCAAATCTTAATGGCTAGTACAACCCACTAGCTCTTCAACATAAACCAAAATCAATGTCTTAAAATTCTTCATCATGTCACGGACCGCCATGCTCTGCGATCTAACCCTTTCCACTACTTATTACCTGGGAAAAATAATATAAGAAGGGGTGAGCGAACAATGCTCAGTAAGTTCATACGGGATCTCTCCGGGTACTAAGGAGAGATGACCGAAAGAACGGAGCCAAACAACATTATTCAATGAAAGGCTAATATTAATAATCTTAACTGCATGTAACAAACACAGTTATCAAATCAATGAATTATGGTCCTAGTTCAATCCGTCAATTCCAGAGTTTCAAACACCTTTTCAGGGTGTCGCAGTTTCAAACAGCTTTTCAGGGTGTCACAGTTTCAAACACCTTTTCAGGGTGTCACACCTTTTCAGGGTGTTAAGAGAATAAGAGACCTTACACCTTTTCATGGTGCTCCCTTATTTAGGTATATCATGATAACCAAGCTACTTCCTCATGTAGCAATTTAAAAGTTTAAGTTCTTTTATATCAAACTAGACTTATTCGTAATTAGTCCTTTTCAATCAGACTAATCCAACCACACCTATTTCAATTAGATACAGTTATAGTTCTTAGTATTCTAGGTACAAGAATACTTAAGGCAATTTCAATTCGTTTGGATACCCATTGAACAAAATACATCAGGGTAAGATAATCAAAAGACTTTCAACAACATCAGAGTTTAAATGCTACGGACCATCGGTAGCTACACTTGAAAGAAATAAGGAAGATCCTAGAAAAAAGGATGAATCATCAAAGTACTTAAGGAACGTAATCCCTTACCTTGGCTTTGCGTTATTCCTCTTAGCAAGCCTTGCGCAAGAATCTACAATCATGCACAAAATATTTCTTAGGACAAGTAATACTATTTTACTCCGTCCCCAAAATACTTTACTTTACTTCCTTAACCTTATGAGTTTATGTTCTTAAAAGGTTGATAGTCAATCTAGGGTTTGTTCTACCCATTAATTGCATTCCCAAAATACCCTCCTTGATTTACTAAAATACCTCTAGGGTTTCAATGTCTCCAATCTCAATTATTATGTTTTAGGATTTCATTAATCACATGAAAACACTATTCCCAGCTTAGTTCACTATTCACAGCGTAAATTACTATTCACCGCAGATTACTTATTCATCGCAGATTACTATTCACAGCACACATTCACACACTGTTTTCACCTTTAAAAACACACACACACACACAACACACACTAACACACGCACACACACACAGCCACTGCACAAACACACACGCACACACTGCACTTATACTTGTCTTCTTAAAACCCTAATCAACCCCAAATCCTAGTTGATCATATTTATTCTTAGGGTTTCATCATCATAATTTCCAATGATCAATGGATAAGAGAAGGTTTAAGGGTTTTAGATTTACCTTTGATAAGCACGACCTTCTTCTTTCCCCTCTTCCGAGTCCTCTTCCCCTCTCTCGGTTTTCCTCCTCTCTTTCTTTCTCTGCCGCAGCTCCTCTCTCTCTCCCCGTTCTTTTCCTTTCTTTGTGATAAATAATAAAGGGGCTAGGGTTCACTAGAGAGGTTTAAGTAGGGTGGGTTTCCAAACCTAACCCAATAAGGTTCTTACTTTAATTAATTAAAGACTTGGGTTTTTTTTTCTTCAACCCAATCACTAAGCCCACTTACTCGAGCCCAACTTAATTAATATTTTACCGAACCCAACTAATAAAAGAGTTTAAATTAAGTCTCAAATTTCTGGTTATTACATTCTTTCCTCCTTAAAAGAGTTTGGTCCACCAAACTAAACATACCTTAATCAGAAAACAGGGTGGGATACGCCTCTCGCATCTCGCTCTTGAGCTCTCACACTGCTTCTCTTCCCGTATGGTTGCTCCATTGCACCTTCACATAGGGAATCACTCTTTTCCTCAAGGTTTGATCCTTCCTATCCACGATCTTTACGGGTTCTTCGTCGTAACTCAAATCAGCACGGACTCTTAGTTGTTTATACTCGATCACATGACTCGGATCATGAATGTACTTCCTTAATATCGACACATGGAACACATTGTGCACTCCAGTTAGCACAGGCGGTAAAGCCAACTTGTAAGCTACCATCCCAACTCGTTCCAAAATCTCAAATGGTCCGACGAATCTCGGACTTAACTTCCCTCTAATACCGAACCACCTTCGAGCCGAATTTTGTCAAAATATTAAGGATCCACAACTCCCAGTGCAAAGTGCGCCCTAAACCGCCCTTCGCGGGTCAAGTGTCAATTTGGAGCTAGTCCAAAATTGGCACTATTGGGCAACTAGTTGCACGGAGGCCCAATGGTTCACTTGGTTGGCCCTAGGAGGGAACCATTTGATGACGACTCCTTAGTAGCTCACATTAATATAGTGCTTTCAATTCCTCTTTCTTAGCTATGTGGGATATGGCATTTCCATTCCCAAATCTCTTCAACCATTAACACTAAGTTGCCACTTTCATCAATTAATTTCTCATTCATCTGAAATTGGTTTTGAGAAAATAAATATACCACGCTAATCTACTCCAAAGGTAGATTAATAATTTGCAACTTATTTCCATTTTTATTAAATGGAATTAACAATTAAATTTGGTCAAACATTGGTCAAACCCAATATTGTAAACCAATTTCCAACAATCCCCCACATGAATGAAATTAATGTATGAATGCAAACTCTATAGAAAGTTCCCACGAACTGTTACCGCATCGGGGTAGGTACCTTCCGGCTTTGAACCATCTTTAGTAAGATGCTATTGGATTTATTGGCTGCTCAGTGAACGCGATGTCTTGAACTGGTCAGCGGTTTTATGTAAACCAAGGTATAGGAATCATTAAAAGCGTAAAGCTTACCCTTACCACACGTCTACAAGCTTTTAGCACTCAGGTAGCTTCTGAGAATGGGTTATATTAGGGTTCCAATTGCATCACTACAATATCCATAACATAGTTATCTCATTGAACCAAGTTTGTGGGATCTCCACTCATCATGGTTGAGTTACCGTTATGGAATTCTTTGTTGTTTGGGTTTTAACCCCATTCCCCTTACTTACATTGTACATTTGATCTCTGTTTATACATTTCGTAAACGGATCTGCTATATTTTCTTTTGACTTCACATAGTCAATGGAAATTATTCCATTAGAGATCAATTGTCTTACTGTATTGTGCCTTCTTCGTATGTGTCACGGCTTTTCGTTGTACATACAACTTTTTGCTCTTCCTATTGCTGACATACTATCGTAATGTATCATGACAGAAGGTACCAGCTTATTCCAACATGGAATATCCTCTAAAACGTTTCTAAGCCATTCGGCTTCTTCTCCAGCTTTATCCAAGGCAATAAACTCATATTCCATAGTGGATCGAGCTATACAAGTTTGTTTAAAGGATTTCCAAGACACTGCTCCTCCACCAATGGTAAATACATACCCACTTGTGGATCTTGAGTCTTTTGTGTCAGATATCCAATTCGCATCACTGTATCCTTCCAATACAGCTGAATATCTTGTATAATGTAATCCATGGCTCATAGTGTGTTTTAAGTACCTTAGTACTCTTGTCAGCGCTGCCCAATGATCACTATTTGGATTACTTGCAAACCTACTGAGTTTACTTACTGAGTATGCTATATCTGGTCGTGTATAATTTGTTAAGTACATCAGACTGCCTATAATTCTAGCATACTTCAACTGTGAAACTGGGTCACCTCTATTTTTGGCTAAATGTAGATTTAGATCTACCAGAGTCTTAGCCGAAGGTAAATCAAAGGCTTCAAAATTCTTAAGCACATTCTCGATGTAGTGAGATTGTGATAAGACAATCCATCATTTATTCTCGAGATCTTTATACCTAGAATAACATCAGCTTCACCCAGATCTTTCATGTCAAAGTTTTTCTTTAACATGTTCTTCGTTTTCATGATTATATCATGATTACTTCCAATGATTAACATGTCATCCACATATAGACATACAATCACATATTCATCCAGTGTGCCTTTAATGTATACACATTTGTCACACTCATTTATTTTGAACTCGTTGGACAACATAGTTCGGTCAAACTTCTCGTGCCATTGTTTCGGTGCTTGTTTAAGACCGTACAATGATTTGACAAGTTTGCACACTTTATGTTCTTGTCCACGTGCAACGAATCCTTCAGGTTGTTGCATATAAATTACCTCATCTAATTCTCCATTTAGAAAGGCCGTTTTCACATCCATTTTTTGTATCTCAAGGTTATGCAAAGCTGCAATAGCAATGAGAACACGAATTGAAGTGATCCTTGTCCAAGGAGAATATGTATCGAAGAAGTCATATCTTTCCTTTTGTCTAAACCCTTGAGCTACTAATATAGTTTTGTATTTATCAATAGTTCCATCTGCTTTGTACTTCCTTTTAATGATTCATTTGCAACCCAATGGTTTGCAACCTGGAGGAAGATCTACTATCTCCCACGTATGATTTTGCATAATGGATTCAATTTCACTATTAATAGCTTCTTTCTAGAGAGGAGCTTCTGGACTAGACAAATCTTCTTGCAATGTTCTTGGTTCATAACATGTAAGTTAGAAAATTAGGCCCAAAGGTCTTGGCTACCTTTGTCCTTTTACTGCATCTTGGTTCTTCATCTTCTAAAGATGAACCGATTGCAGTGTCATAAGTTCTCTTCTGTGAACTTTCTCCATTATTTTCCTTACAATGAAACTTTGTTTCAAAGAATACTGCATTCCTTGATTCTATGGTAGTTCCCGCAGTTATATCGGGAATTTCTGATTTGTGCACTACAAAACGATAAGCACTACTATTGTTTGCATACCCAATGAAAATACAATCAATTGGTCCTATCATTATTTGTTTAGGTTTAGGTATTTCTACCTTTGCTAGATACCCCCACACTTTAAGATAATTGTAGGAAGGTTTTCTTCCATAATTCATAATTCATATGGAGTTTTATCTCTTTTCTTGTGTGGTAATTTGTTAAGAATGTGATTGGCTGAAAGGATTGCTTCCCCCCACATGTAGTCGGGTAAGCCAGAGCTAATTAACATAGCATTCATCATCTCTTTAAGAGTTCTATTTTTCCGTTCAGCAACTCCGTTAGATTGAGGTGAATAGGGAGCCGTCGTTTGATAAATAATACCGGAGTCCCAACATATATCTTCTAACGGAACTACATATTCTCCACCTCTATCACTTTGAATCTTCTTACTTGTTAAATTAAGTTGATTTTCAACCTCATTCTTATATCCTTTAAAAGCTTCTAAGGCTTCGTCTTTACTTTTCAAAAGATAAACATGACAATATCTAGTGCAATCATCAATGAACGTTACAAAGTACTTTTTCCCACCTCTAGTTTGCACAAATTTTAAATCACAAATATCTGTATGAATTAGTTCTAGAGGTGTTGTACTTTTTTCTATTGTATGAAAGGGTGCTTTAGTCATTTTAGCTTCCACACATTTCACACTTATTTTGTGAGTTAAATTCCATCTTAGGTAGTAAATTTAAGTTTACTAACCTTCGTAGTGAATTTAAATTTACATGTCCTAATATATCATGCCATAAATTAGAACACTCAACCAAGTAAGCAGAATCGGAAGTTTTATTTTCGCCTCTGGGCGGAACACGTTCATTAAATTCATTTTAAAGAGCCCTTTAACAAGGTACCCTTTACCAATAAACTGACCACATTTGGTCATTACAAATTTGCCTGTTTTAAATACTAGCCTAAATCCGGCCTTACTTAACAAGGGCCGGAAACCAAATTCTTACGGATGTCCGAGACATGAAGCACATCTACCAGAGTAACTGTTGGGTTTCCTATCAACATGCGCAGCGGAATAAAGCATTAAAATTTTCATGAAACCCAAAGCTCATAGATCCATTCATGTGATTAAATCAAATACTTGCATAATGAATACTAGAATACTAACCCTTGATCTCTTTGATTAACAACCTTGAATCTTAGTGGAGATTTGAAACTTGATCACGAACAATAGCAAGGAACACGAACTATGGAGGTGATAAGCTTCACCCTCTATTGGTATCCACACCTTCGATCGAATATCAAGAAACTTCTTGATCTTGGTTGCTAGACCAAATTGTGAAACACGCTTTCACAATGTATAGAACTATATAAAATTTATGTGATGTTCTTGTTCTTCACCCAAGGGGTCTTAGAACAAGAAATAACCCTTCAAACTCTTTGGAGGCTCTCACAAAGTTATGGACTGATTAGGGCAACTAGAGGGGTTTTTTATACTCGTTTCTCCAATTCCAAATAAGTAACAAGTGACCCAATCCACAAGAAAGCGGACTAGGAAAATTCCAGGCCGAAACCAACTAGGTCCGCTCGGGTATACAAGGAGGTCCGGCAGGATCCAAGCATGGTCCGACCGGGTCATATAACTAGTCCGGCCGGGTCCTATACAAGGTCCAACCGGACCATCCAATTTCTCCGATTTCTTGTTTTCTCCTCAAAATTCCTAAAATCCCTCAAAGGTCCTTCGACCCAAAATTTCAATTAAGTCCTTTAGGATTCGTTCTATTTGTGTGTGACCCTATAGGATTACACTAAGTTGGCAATGGGTATAAACCCATAATATATGATTAGGTTCTAGCAAACCGTCATACCTACCCCAATAGTGTAACTATATACAAGTTCGCATTCCTTTATAGAACATGTCACAATCCCTTTGTCCACGATGTCATTGAACACAAGTCATGGTCATTGAGTCAACTTGTATTTGTTCAATACTTTCTCGATCCCGAATATGTTGATAATCCAAATGAAATTGATCCAATCAATTCATTTGAGTTTGGCCAAACATTTCATCAACATCATTCTACGAGGGGCCCAAGCTTGACATCTCTCCGAAGAGGGACAAATCCATTTAGCTTATTATTCTTCCCTACGTGAATCCGATTAGGCCAATCATATCCTTTATAATTTCCTGGTTAAAGGTAGCGTTTGAATATGTCAAACATAATTTTCATCAAGTGGAAGACTATAATAACTTCATGTCTAAGGATTCAAATGACATAACTAATATGAGATCTATATATAACATTGACCATGACATAAATCTCATAGAGCGGGTCATGTCCAGTACCTTGTTCTCCAACAAGTACCCATAAGTCTAACATGATCATCCCATGAACATTTAGACTTATACTAGTGCTTCATAAGTACTAGGGACGGAGATTATTATAAGTAAACATGAACAACAATAATAATCAAAACATATCTTTATTAATATGAATAAAACGATAACATACAGAACGTTTAAATAAACGTTCCTAGGGCACCAACACTAACAATCACCCACTTTCCCTAGGCCCAACCTCCCATGTATCTAATACCCATGGACCTAACATGACCATCATGTTTAGCTTGTGGAAGTACCTTTGTTAGCGGGTCTGCTACATTATCATCAGTTGGTACTCTGCATATATTTACGTCTCCCCTATCAACAATTTCTTGAATGATATGATAACGTCTGAGTATGTGTTTGGATTTCTGATCTGCCCTTGGTTCTTTTGCTTGAGCAATAGCACCAATATTATCACAATAAAGGTATATTGGATTAGCAATACTAGGAACCACCTCAAGATCACCAATGAACTTCTTAATCCAAACAGCTTCCTTTGCAGCATCCGATGCAGCAATATACTCAGCTTCAGTTGTAGAATCAGCGACTGTACTTTGCTGGGTATGTTTGTGCGTGCGACAGTGAATAATGGGGGAGAAAGCTTGGTAGAACAGAGTTCGCCGGAAATGGAGTTTGGCTCAGAGTTCGCCGGAAAATGTGTGCGGTCGATCTGTGAAACGACGTCCATCTTCTTCATCTTCCTCTTCCTCCCTCTCCCCGAAATCACCCCTCCCTCACTCTTTCTCTCTTCGCTACAGATCTGTTGGGTTTTTTTTGTTTTTGATTCGTAATGTGTGTGTTCATGTGTGGACACATCTGAGTTCATTGCTTGTGGGTTTGATTTGAGCAACCTAGATCTGGAATTGAATATTGTGTATGATTTCTGCATTGAATCTAGTAAAATCTCAGATTAAGTGGGCGGAGGTAAGTTTGATAGTGGTGGTTGGTGGGGTGGTGGTGTTTATAACAAAGCAGACGTCAAATTAACAGAAGTGAAACATAATTGAATAAAAGAATTTATTTTTAATAGTTAAAGTGAAAAAAAAATAAGGTTTAGTGATGAACATGAGAAAATTTCAATAGACCAAGGATCTATTTAGAATAAGTTCAATCTTTAAATATTAATGGAGAGTGTACTACCCAAAATACCCCTTAAAATTCAATCACATGTGTTGCGCATGACTATTTAACGAAAAAAAATGTAACGGTGTTGGTGATAGTGACTTTTGATGCAAAAAAGAATTAGTTGGATGTGTTGAATGCAACTAAAATAAGTTTAGTGATCCAATCCACAAAAGGGTCATAGTTGGATGATTTTTGTGCAGTTTTTTCTAAAAGTTATTAGTCAAAGAAAAATTAAACAGAATACCCAACATGGAAAGGACCATAGGTGTCGTGCTGTCCCGTGCCTTAAACGTTGAAATCAACAACGCTGACTGCAAGATTCGACGTGCCTTTGGGCGTCTCGTGCTCTGAGTTGACTCAGTTCAACCCCATGATTGGTACGACTCTTCCCTTTCTTTTTTTTTCTTTCATTTCTTTCTCTTTACAATTATTTGTTAATCATGCACATTTACAATACCTGGCAATAGGATTTCTGAGCTGCCACCACGATCACAACGGGCAAGTCCACTTCCGGTCACCACCTTTTCTTTTCTGGTGATGGTTATGTTAATCATGCACATGAATTATATGCCTATGTATGGAATACTTCTTGCTTTGAAGTCGAGTTTCAATTTAAAAGATAATGAAATATAGAGCTCTACATATTGAATATAATGGTAAGAACCAAAAGAAAATTTTACCAATAGAGTTGCAAAACATACCATGCTTCCATCTTGCTATTGTCGGCCTTTATGCTCTCTGCATCAAATCCTCCCCCAAACTGCAAGCAAGAAATAATTTATAAAGACTACTGCTAGATCTTCTTGCCAAAAAAAAAAAAAAAAAGAACCATATTTTATAAAAAAAAAAAAATGATAAACAGAACTGACGAAGTGGAATATATACCTGGTGAACACGGAATGCAAAACGAACACACCTTGGAGAACCACAAATTTTCTCTGTGTTTCTTTTTCAGGTCTGTCCATTGCCTCAAGTTCAGATGCAACATGTTTCATGTACTTCCGAGCTAACTGAACAGAAGAATGAACAAGAAAAAAATGTTCATTTCAGCACTCTGCTGAAATGTTCAGATACAATACATCTGAACCGACTGTAAAGTGTGTGTGTGTGATGTAAACTTGTTTATGATAATATTTAAGCATACCTTCCTAACGACTCCTGAATCTTCTAACCAGTTAACTGGATGCCAAATTATTTACACCGTGAAACTGCCATGTCCCTTGTGCGCAATAGTGCGTAGACACTTGCTTCAACCCTGCAAAACCATGAATTTATTCACTTAATATTCTATTTTAGGAAGATTACGTGTAATAATGTGAGAGAAAAGATTACGTACTTTTCGAGCAATTTGTACATTTTCTTCAAGGCAGGTTCACAAGGGAGATTTGGATCATCGATAAAGTTATATACTTGCTTCTCCAGCTTCATAAGATAAAGGCTGCTTGTTTAGTGCATATGTACCAAAGAAAAATTGCAGTCCCCCTGTTCACTTAATCAACTATCCTAACTGGACACTTTCTTTGCAGTCGGCTATCAATCTTCAGTGAACAAGAAGAAAATGTCAAAAGGATCCTTAAATCACAAAAAACAAGGGAATTTGCTTGAATGTCATTTTCGTCAAAGGAATGCCCCTCAGAGCAAACACTGCCAAAGATTTGAATAACATCACGGGGGTGGGACCTTTTTCAAGAGTAAAGACAATACTTGTCTTTAAAAAGAAAAAATAATAAAAAACCTCAGTATGCTTGATATATATATAGAGCAAAACGAGTAGACTAAACTTACCTTATAGGGCCTGGAATTATGGGTTCCATGCTAGTACATGAAACCCGGTAACATTATCCAGGTCATTCTGGCCAGCACATTGTAGAATGATCAATTTTTAAGGAAAAATTATCGTGAACCCCAACCACTAAAATGAATGAATTTGTAATGGAACATTTTCTAAACATCATAACTTCCTTTACCGACATTTATCTATGACTTGTTTCATCCATTGATTCACATGAAAAAAAATTGTAACTGAATAAACTATACAAGGGTAGTTAAAAAAGAAACATGTAAATGCAATTTAAAAGTAAAAAACACCATTCTTAATTCGATAATGTAGTGACAAAAAAAAAAAAACTATCCACTTTCTTGGGAGTTAATTACTTCCTATACATCTGCATTAACATGCAGAAAGTTGCAACAGATGAGCCCTAAGATATCCAACAATATATGGAGTACACAATAATAAAGGAACAATCTGCAAAACAGAGAAAGCCGAAAGCAAACAATCGCCATCGGTAATAGTCTCCCACATCTCCTTAACCTCATAATCTTCTCTCGATTCCTACCTGAACCACCACTCCCATCTTTCCCAGATACTTCTACCTCTTTCCGCCACCACCGAAGATGAACACTATCCTCATGCTCAAACAACATCACTCTTCTTAACGAGGGGTGTACGAGGCTTGGATTTAGATTCAACGACCATTATTTTCCACCACTCACCTTTTCCAAACTGCAGTGAACAAACAATTTGTATCCTTACACTATTAAGAATATGCAAACTCTGAATATGGATTATCCAAGTTTGATCCATGGAGCCCACTTATTATGATATACTAGTCAGTAAAAAGATCAAGGTAAAATCTATGCAAAATCTGAAGGTTTTTCCATCTTAACCTACGAAAATTATGAGTTATTCAGTTTTAATTGAGCGGATCCTTAAAGAATTAAATCCCTTAGATGTCATAGTTTCTAGTTAGGAATCCTGATCCTTGTGTATTTTACATTAGTAGTAGCCTATAAATATGCTGTAATATTTTCAGTTTACAAACTACTAATAAAAGAGTTCTCCAGACTTGTGCTCGTTGTTTCTTATAGCCTAAATTTTCTTTTGAAGTAGCCTTTGAAATGCATAACTTCTTGACAACATGACCTACTAAATTAGTGAAGTTGCTCAAACCAATGTTGAAGACAAAAGGGTAGGCACCGAACATAATCCAAACCACCTAGAGAGAAGAGAATTTGTCCAAACAAATCTGTTAGGAAAAATAAAGGGCGAGCTAAATTGGGATTTTTGGACCTTCTCGTGAAATTCTGTAGGATTTCCATAGCCTAAATGCAAGGGTAGGTTTTTCAAGAAAGTTTGACACCCAAAAAAAAGATTCCAGTTTAAGAAAAATAAACCTAGGGGGAGACAAAAACAGTATGAACAATTCAGACCAAAACAGAGGGAAAGCACTTTATCATGAAGCAACAAATTACAAGAACTTCAGTAGAAAATGGTTTCTAGTCAAATTCCATAATTATAGAGAAAGCAGCTAACCGAGCATTTAAGCATACAGACTCCCTCAAGAATATGGCAGTAGGAGCTCCTGGTGATGGTGGATTCTGCTTTAGCAATGTAGCATGTCGGCCAGCTCTCTCAACTGCATTAGGGTCTCTAGCAGACAGAATTTCCACTCGTTCAAGTCCAAGCTGTCTTTTAATTAACTCCAAATTATCCTCTAGCACTTCAATATCACCAAAGGGTAGGTTCGGATCTAATGCCTGAACCCCAACAACTTTCACCTCCTCCTTCTTAAACCTTAAGAAAGGCATACATAGCTTCTAAATAAATGTTTACTATATAGTGATCCTGATTCCTTGAGTTTGTTGTGCCTAGAACTTGAGTTACAAAAAAAGTTGCTATATAATCAGTTAGAGAAAACTATAAAGCTTTTATATAACATTCATTCGACACTCATAATATTTGATAAACTGGATGGGTTTCTTTGTCTCGAAGTCCAAATGTGATTATTCACCCTGGATTTAAAGTGAGTTGCACCTTCAGGATGGTTGAGCTTTTTTGCCTATCTGATCATAAAGTTATTACAGGCATTTTGTCCAAACATTTCTAATAGGAATAATGAAGGGCAACCTAAATTGGGATATTTAGACCTTATCGTGAAATTCCATAGGATTTCCATAGC
The DNA here is from genome assembly GCA_026119855.1 of Campanula takesimana. NCBI lineage: Eukaryota > Viridiplantae > Streptophyta > Magnoliopsida > Asterales > Campanulaceae > Campanula > Campanula takesimana. Next base: position 2,006,671 of record JAOWBW010000065.1, on the reverse strand, counting down.
CTAAAATGCAAGTGTAGGTCTTTAAGAAAGTTTGACAGGCAAAAATAAAGCTTCCAGTTTAAGAATAATGAAGCAACAAATTATAACTTAGTAGTAGACAACCAATGGTTTTTAGTCAAATTCTTGCACAATTATAGAGAAAGCAGCTAACTAACGAGCATTTAAGCAAATAAATAGACTAATCACTCAAGAATATGGCAGGAGATCCTGGTGATGGTGGATTCTTCTTTAGCAATGAAGCTGCCCTCTCATCTGCAATAGGGTCTGTAGCAGACAGAATTTCCACTTGTTTGAGGTCAAGCTGACTTTTTATTAACTTCAAATTCTCTTTGAGCACTTCAATTTCACCAAAAGGTAGCTTCAGATCTAATGCCTCAAGCCCAACATCTTTCACCTCCTCCTTCTTAAACCTTAAGAAAGGCATACATAATTTTATGTACCAAGTTAAACTTGGTTGGTACATGGTATAAGCAAAATGTAACTGGTATACCTACAAATCCATCCCTATTTTCACTCTTTGCACATTTGCTTGAGCAATAGGATGATGCCACATGGAATTCCACGTCATAATTCCATGTGGCGCAATGTGGAATGGAATAGAGACTCTCTTTTTATATATTTATAGATTATTACTAGTACTAGGGGTGAGCTCGGCTCGGTTTGGTCGGTTTTAGGCCAAAACCGAGACCAAACCGAAAGATATCGGTTTCAAACAATTCAAAACCGCCAAGCTTCGGTTTGTTAATGGTTCGGCTTGGTCGGTGTCGGTTTCGGTGTCGGTTTGGTTCGGTTTTTTACACTCAGGTTAAGAATCAAGAAATGCAATCTTCCATGAATGGAAGACCCAAAACAATCCCTAACTGAATAGAAATAGAAATCTAAATCCTACAAGAAAGACTAAAAATGGAGTTTAGAGAGAACAATTTCTGGTATTGACAGTCAATCTTGAAAAAGAGAAGGACACAAATTTAGATTGAGAATCAAACTTAGGACTGTAGGGTTTAGAGAGAGATTTAGAATGTAACTTACCTTTTAATCAGAGAGGGAATACCGTCTACTCGATCGCCGGCGGTGAAAGACCGGCGTGGTTGAGTCTTTCTTCCTCGGCGCCATCCCCGTTGATTCTCTCTCCTTCCTTCTCCTTCCTCGTAGCAGTGACGATGGAGTCCATTTAGGCGAGAGCATCGCAAGTGTAATGAGGCGTGCTGGGGAAATAGCAGAAAATGATTATATTTATACGAAGTGCAAAAACAAGATAGTTTAAGGTTTCGGTTCGATTCGGTGTGTAAACGGTTTTTGCGAGCTAAACACCTAAACCGGACCGAAAACTTTCGGTTTTCAAAGCTCAGTGAACCGGACCGGCTTAAAAGGCTTCGGTCCGGTTTTTTGGGTGTCGGTTTTTCGGTTTTTAACGGTTTGGTTCGGTTTTTCGGCTTTTTTTGCTCACCCCTAACTAGTACTATACCCGTGCCGGATGGCACGGTGACAGTATGCATGGTGTCAAGTAATAGAAATTGAAAGTTGAACACCATTAAAAGTTCCTCAAATGTTTGAAATTAATTTGAAAAGAATAGCAAACAATCATCCACAACATACCAAATACAAAACTGCATAGGAGGAGGATTTTTAAAATCATTTTGTTAAACAAATGAACCTTGCCTAATTATTTTTGTGTTAAACAAATGGCTTGTCATTGCATACTGAAGATGTGCACATCTTGAAATGTCACAAAATCATATGCAACCAACTTGTAGAACCTAAACCCATTTGAAGGGATACGTCCTAACACTTTCATTAGGGAACTAACTATTCATGCCCGTAAGATATTTTTAAGGATCAATCCACATGAACAATGCCAAAATCATTCAACAAAAACAAACTCTGAACAGCAATCCATACCATTCAAAAGAATCAAGCTTTAAACAAAAAAATATTCATATCATAGATTGATACATCAAGTGATCCACGGCCCTACTAATCTTCAATAGAATCAACAATCCTCGTACTCAATTTGCAGTTGATTATAACGTTCGTTGGAAGCAAGAAGCATATTCATATGTTATCCAATCTCCAGTACGTGCACCAATGGCAGTGCCTGTGAAAGCTCATTAAAACTATGTAAATTGATAAAATACATAAAAATGATTAGACATGGTATGCTACTTATGTAACAACCTCCCACAATCCTGTTTCCCATCAAACACCCCCACCTCACAACCCACCCCAAGAAAAACTCAACACAGCCCAAGCAATCAAAATCCTAAAACCACAAATGCACACACACAAAGATACAAACTTGAATCTAAATGGTGTGTATGTGTTAGTGTGAGTGTACACACTGCAAAACATCCGAAAATATGAAATGTTGCATTTGATTTGTCAACAATTTTAAGAAATCTTCTTGCTTGAGCATTGTTTGTTCAATGGTGAAACTGCACCAAGACTTTTACCTTTTACGGAAATGCAAAATTTACTTTGAGACGAACCAAAAAAGAAAAGTTGGATATTTAATATGGGACGGAAGTAGTATTATACAATCTCTGAACATTAGCCACAAATGGTTAATAGAGTGAAATTGAGATGTAAACCTTTTCAGCGGAGGATTCAACCTCTGCAGCCTTAACTTCGACTCTAGGAGGAGTCCAGGCAACAATGATACACCTCCATGCCCTCTCATCAATTGCTTTGATGTAAAGACGCATTTTGGATTTCCATAAGACATAATTTGTACCATCCAAAATAGGAGGACGATACTGATTAGATTGACCATCCGTGATGACCATCCTTTCTGGATCTCACTCAGTATATCGAGTAGGAGCTCTGGTGCCAATTGAAAGTTTAGATAGCTAGGACAGTCGAACTTATCAGAGATAAAGTGTGATCCTTAGTGTCAAATAACCAGAGATCACATCAACAACAAAGCAGCGGAACAATGAACATAAAAGTAACACTTATCTGCAGCAACTTACTGCAGACAATAAAACTTCTCTTATTAAATAAAATGGCAATTATGCTAAGAACACATCTAGTACTAATATAAAGAGTAAACTCACTAAAAACTCAAGTATCCAAGTTCAACACAAACTTGAACACAACTAAAAACTAAACTCCGTGATTGGCTTTTAGAGACTCTAATATTTGGTGGAGATATGAAATTGATCTTCCAAGAATACTTCTTTATCCCTTCCATCTTTGAAGTCATCTATTCCTTTTAGAGATACCTATAAATACCTAAATATATTCACAACACTTAAATAAATAATTAGTATGTTTGTAACTAAAATACACATATATACAAGAAAGTAACAATTCTAATTAGAATTAATTTATCACAAAAATCGTGTGAAACACTTCACACTTTCAATGAATTCTCATTCTATATAATGCTTCTTCCTCCTTCACTCATCAACAACACACACAACCCACACACATAATCAAAATCTTCAAATTCCTTTTTAAGTATGAGCAACGGAATGCGTACACCACCAGCTGAGCCGGAGTCGCCTCATGTCGATGGTCAGTAGTTTTTTATGTTCACTTGTGATTTCTGTGATAAGGGCTTCGATCGTATTAGTGATATCGTTTCACATCAAACCGTTGAGCACCCAGAAGGCCTCTCTAATGAATGCAAAGATTGTGGCCTTACTTTCAAGAACCAGGAGAATCTCCGAGAACATGAGGCGCACGCGTTGGCCACTGGGCGGCACAACAACTAGAGGCGTCAAGGTTGAAGTTGACAGACCAACCCGAAGACTACTTAGTTACTCGGTTTTTTTTCTCTCTCTCTCGAGTCTAATAAGTGTAGTTCCAGTAGTATGTAATGGTCGGATGTCACATTATGATTCCCCCTAAAACATTGAGTTTGTATGCTCTTAATTGATGAAATTGATGTTTTTATTAATTTGGTTGAAATATTTTAGTTTGTCCCAAAAAAATATCAAAAATAATATTGAAATCTAATTTTGATCATGAGTAAACTTATTTTTTTCTTTCAAACATTCATTTTGATTTTGAGACGGAAAAATATCTATCAACACTTAAATCACATTGCATATATCATTTTGTTTTTATGGAATACCAAGGTTTGATATCATTCCCGTTATCAGGTAAAGTAAATCTTTCTCCTTAACAAAATAAAAGACAAACTCGTAAAAGATAATTTTAAAAACAAATCAAAAAATTACTCCATAGAATTATCTCATCCACCCATCTTCCAGGTTTACAAATTAATAACTTTACGTCATTTGGGGAACAGAACTTAAATTAATTCAGCAAAACTAACTACAAATAAATATGATAAATATGGATAATAGTACTCCCTCCATCTCAAAATACATGACATTTTGGGAGCTAATATTTGTCTAAAAATACTTGTCGTTTTACTATTTTCAAGATTTTTTTTTTGTTGTATACCAACTATATATACCCTTATTAATGATAGTGAACTATGTCTTCCACAAGCATTTAATCGATTAGGTAATTGGATTATTTAGGGGCCTATGAGGCGATTTTACATGCATTAATTGCATTTCTTAATATGAGTGAAAAATGTCCAAATGACATCTATTTTAAGATGGAATGGGTATTATTAAGGCCATTTACTAAGTGTACATTTTAATCAGTAATTACAAACACACGTATTTAAGTTTAAACCATCACTATCTCATTTTGTGTTTAATTATAAAAACTTAAGATCACAATCCCTTTTTGAAGTTCAGATTTTTATTAATCATGTATACTCCCTCCGTCCCAGCTCACTTGAGACTTTTTGACCAAAATTAGTCAACTTAAGGTCGGTTTGACCAACACTTTATAGTAATATTTATGATCCGAATAAAAATTAAAAAAAATGTAAAATGATCACCATTAAAAATCCTCTCAATAACAATTTTTTGAATTTTTTTTGGAACATAAATATTTCTATAAAGTGTTGGTCAAACCGACCTTAAGTTGACCAATTTTGGTCAAAAAGTCTCAAGTGAGCTGGGACGGAGGGAGTATTTCATTTGCATGTACTAATACTTTTATGAAAAACATGAGAGAGAGAGATGAACAATAACGAACTCATAGAGAACGTACTACGATGCTCATGTAGATTTTTCTTGTCATATAAAAAGTATTCCAAAACTGTTTGAATTTGAAAGGAAAGACAGAATGACTGTATAACTAATTTGATTAAGTTAGGTGGTCTCACAATATACATATCAAGTTGAACAAAGTTCATCAAATAGATTAGAGAACGTACTACGATGCTCATTTAGTTATATGAATACACCCGTAGTATGCTTGAAATTTTAGTTGGTACAACACTGTAATGCACAGTTACGGGTGTATTCATAAATTTTACGGGTGTGTATAACAACACCCATGGAACAAATCAACCCTAAAAAGTAAATTAAAACCCCAAAGTTTTAACTTCTACGGAATAGGGGTGTAGGACCTTAAGGCGATTTTGGGAGGAGCTGCGTAGAAGGAGTAGTCCATTTGGGAAGAGGAAGAAAGCGATGTAAAAGTTTTGGAAACCGTTCATCTGGAGCCGTACGAATATTTTCTTAGAATTAATCTGAATCACAAAAATAAAACAATAAAAAATGCAAAACAATATCAGCCATTGGATTGGATGGAGGCAGTTACGGATCGATCCCAGCCGTTCTTTATCCTAAGTCAATAGGCAGTTGAAAGTCTGCTCATTTTCTATATTAGAACTAGTATACCAACCAGTTAACGTAAAAATATGATCCGGACAACCACACTACAGAACTTTCCCCATCAGGTTATATTTTAGACTTCTTAATTCTTATGAAAACGTGATAATCGTTTCAACAAAATCTTATCACAATGGAAATTCTTAGATAGATATATGATAATGTAAGTACATGTTACAAACAAAAATTTAATTAGTTTCAATGCACACAGTAGAACAAACCCATCAATAATAACCATACTAGTGAAAATTAAACCATAGACATATTAATGTGTAATTGAAAAAAACACCAGAACATCATTCCGGTAAGATAAAATTATTTGCAAATGCGTCTGTGAAAATACAGAGGCGAGACAGAGAGATAAGAGCCGGTAAGTAACCAAACTTTCACTTTCTCACATCTTCCAAGCAAGGTTCTAAAAAGCGCTAGGCGTCGCAGCTGGGCCTAACGCCTAGGCGGGGCCGAGACTTCAAACATAATTGTAATATCCTAGGCGGCAGCTAGGCATTTCATGAACGCCTAGCGCCTAGGCAAGGCCTAGACGCTCTAGGCAAGCGACTTTTAGAACACTGCTTCCAAGTGAGCGCCTCCAACTGCCTACTCTGTCTACTCAAATCCTCCATACTCTCCAACTTCTCAAACCCATTTCTGCAAGACACTAAATTTCATCATCCTCCAAAGCATGGGCGGAGCTACATAGGGGCAAGGAGGGGCCACTGCCCCTCCTTGACTCTTTTTTTTTTTTTTTTAACAATGTATTTTCTCCATTGTAATTATTATAAATACCATCATACTCCCACCATCCCACTAAAAATTATATTTTTATTTTGGACAAGAAGATTAAGTGTTTTGATTTCATTATGTAAAGAAGTATTAAAACTGAAAGGCCCTTGTTTGAATTGCAAATGATCAGACAGCTATGGTTTGGCTTAGCTGTCAGATATTTGAAGAGTTGTGCAGCGGAATATATATATATATGTATATATGGTTTGAAATAATGATAGGACAATTAACACAATGAAATAATGCAAGAGTGTGTGTGTGATTGCAGAAGAGGAAATAACACAACAAGATTTAAAGTGGTTCAGAGTTCACTCCTCCTACATCCACCCCCACTGTCAAACTTTGACAAGTGAGATCAATTTATTATACTCTTAATCAACAAGAATTACAAAAATTGATAGGTAAGTTCCTTGAACTTCCTCTTCCTAATTAGTACAGTCAACTAGGGATACACTTAAAGTACAGTCTTAAGTGCTTTTACAACTTGAAGTACAGTCTCAAGATTTACAACATAAATACACTCAAAGTACAGTCTTGAGTGTTTACAAAATATTTATACACCTAAAGTACAGTCTTAGGTGTTTACAATCATACACTTAAATTACAGTCTTAAGTGCTTTTTCAACTTGAAGTACAGTCTCAAGATTTGCTAATTGTGAGTTATCACACTGAGGTTGTTGTAGTAGAAACAGGGGCTGAAGGTTTGGATTTGGTATGATGTTTGACGGGTAGGGATTGATGTGTAAGGTTTGAATTAGGAGGAGTGTAAGGGGAAAAGGAAAGGGTATTTTTGAATTGTCAAAAAGGGGTTGTTTGTGCAGAGGATGAAGTCTTCTATTTATACACATTAATGTAGCCGTTGGAATATGACTGTTGCAGCACCATTAATGTGTCTTTGACTGGTCTTTGCCCCACTTGTCCACTTGCAGGTCTTCATTGAGCTGGATTGAGGGAATGGCTTCCAGAAGGTCTTCAATAGTGGTCTTGATAGCTGTGAAGATACGGGATCCATCTTGGTTGAGATTGTGATAGCAAAGGATGAGACAGAACAATGGCTGTCTGATGAAGAAGCCATAGCTGTCAGATCACAATTGTTAGATAAACTGAAGCCTTAGCTGTCAGTTTCTACTATGGCTTAGATCATTAGTTAAGACATGTATTTGATTTGAATAATGTAAACATGTAATTAACTTATTGTTCTCAGCCATTTTGAGTTACATAACTGTTGAGTAACAAGATGAATATGAGTGTTGATTTGGTCAGTTATCATCTTAACTGTCAGTCATGACTGACAGTTATGACGGACAGTTTTCATCTTTTGATATAAGCCCTGTTCCTTATATATTCCTTTATCAAAACCATCTAACTATGACTTTGATCAAAGTTAGGTCCTAACAATTTCCCCCTTTTTGGTAAAGGAAGATATATTTAGAACTTGTCTTCACAGTTAATGATAAGAAAGGTATGAAATTAGATAATTCAGGGATTCTCAACATTCACAAGTACTTTTGAATGAAATAGAAATACTTGAATGTAACTCAAAGAAGAGATGTTTAGGTATTATATCCATCAATACCAAAAAAATTGTTTCAAACACCAAAATACAACAATCATTTCAATACACCATAAAGGGTCATGCATCATGAAGTTGATCATAGAATTCTTCACGCTCTTGTCTTGCAGACAGAAGGTCATCTCTTTCTTCTTCCAGCATTCTTCTCATATCTGTTTCAACCCCTCTGTAATAGAATTCATTGTTCCATTCCCAAGTCATCCTGTCATCATACTTGAAGGAGTCATCTTCCCTTGCTCTGAGCTGATCCTTCCTCAGTGGCATTTGGTCATTTCTGATTCTCATTGGACCCCACAAGTGCTTTTGCTTTCTTCTTGCTGTCTTCTCTTGCTTGGGCATAGAGGATGGGCCAGGTTGGTGTTGAGTTGGTGCTTGAGGTTCAGGGGAAGTATGAGAGGATTGCTGAGGAGGGCTTTTGGTGGTAGGAGATGGAATATTGATTGGTGAGTCTGCATTTGGGCTTGTAGCATTATCATCATCATTATTTCCAGAGCTGTCAGAGTCTGAAGAGACATCAATAATATCATTGACTCTGTTGTGGCTGACAGCTAAGGATTCCCTGAACTGTTTGATCTCTGGGATTGATTTCTTTCTCATGGAGATGGAATTGACATTGGGAGAGTTAAAAAGTAAGGGATCAACAGAGATTGGATTTGAAAGAAGTGGCTCAATTCCTGGGTGAAGGACTGGATGAAAGATATTGACTCCTCCTTTGCTTATGAAAAGCATAAGTGCAAACTTTCTCTCAAACAGAGAATAATAGAATTTCTTGGCAAGATCAATGCACAAGGAGTAGACTAGTCCCAGAGGCATATAGAGGCAGGAATATAGTGATGGAGAGAGAAGTTGGCTAAAGAGTCTTTCCCAATCAACAAGTGTATTTGGAGTGATGAATTTAGGGAGAGATGGGATTTGATGGACAAAATTGGAGGTGGAGGCTGTTCTGGACTTTTTCCATTCTTCATAGGCAAAGAAAACCAGTCCTGCAAGGTTTCTTGCCACTAAAATCAGTCCATTTCTGGACAATTCCCAGAATTTATGATAAGTGAAGGGATTAGCAATTTCTGGGATGTGAACAACATCTTCTAACTTATCATTTGCCTTTTTGATGGATGAGTAAGAAAAATCAATGCCACATTTTAGCATCCAGGGTTCTCTTTTGGGAAGAAAGAATTGATTGAGAATTGGAGGGCTTGAATGAGATGGAGAAATGTCATGACTGTCAGGGCTAAGAGGACTGTCATGGATGGGTTCACTGTCAGAGATATCTTGGCCATGTCCAGCCAGGTTTGGGCTATGAGAGGGTTCTTGAAAGGGTTCATTTCCAGGGATTGAAGGGATGGGCTTGGAAGGAGCAGAGAGATTGGTTAAAGGTTTGGAGAGAGAGTGAGGTGATGGATCAGGATAGTTCATATGAAGTTCAGCTATGAAATGGGCTTTGAGGTAGTTCAAGGCTCCACTGACACAAGATTTGGCTATTCTCTTTTCAAGCTCAAGAATAAGAGCTTTTTCATTTTCTGGGGTTCCATCATAAGTAAGCCCTTTACATGCTTTCAAGAACAATTCCCCTTGAAACTCTTTTGGGATCAATCTCATGTCCTTCTTTGTTTAGTCTTTGAATCACTTCATGTATTTGACTAACATTCCCCCTGTCACTTTGAACATTTGGAGCAGGCTCATTCTCAGCCTCTTTATCAGGTATTGAAGGGATGGAATGAGTATCAGTTTCCATAGCTGTCTGACTGGGATGACTGGATGATTCTCCTGGACCACTTCTCTCTTTCATTAGCCTAATCCTAAGTTCTTCTATGGCTATCCTTATCTCACCTTCATTCAACACTTGATTAAGATGAATGAGAACAGCTTTTTCAGTATTAGGATGTCCATCCAATCTAATAGCTTCAATAGCACTTAGAATTTTGGCTGACAGCTGAGGTTGGGCAGATGGAATATTCTCATCACTATTCCCCCTTAAGGCTTTGCTCTCCTAATGGTTCATTGAGATTTAGGATTGATTCTACAGCAGAATGATGGTCAGAGCTAGATTGGTCCTTGGAGGTTGATAATGATTTTTCAATAGAAGGACTGACAGTTGTTGATTTTGGAGAAGGGGGAGGGGTATTTTGTTTGATTTTCTTGGGTTTTGGTTCTGTCTTTTCTGGTTTTCTTTTTTGAGGCAAGACAGTAGAAGGAAGGGGAGAGGAAGATGTTACCTGTGATCTTGTGACAGCTTTCCTGGTGGGGATGGCTGTCAGAGGTTGCTTGCCTTTCTGCTTTATTTTGGACAAGTCAATAGCTGCCTGGATTTCTTGGGGATCTATATCAGCATCACCAACATCAGCTTGACCTGTGGTTTCATCCTTATGACTGTCAGCAGCATCCATTTCTTCATCATCTTTTCCATGGCTGTCAGATACAGTCTTCTCACTGTCAGCTACATGATCAGCCTTTTCTTTTCCTTTCTCACCAGTTTTAGCAGGAGACACAACATTCTTCTTAAAAACTCCAGTTTTCTTGATTTGTGTTTTTGCAATCTTCTTTCTTCTCTTGTAAACTTCTTCTTTTCCACTTGTACCCAATGCTACCAAGTCCTTCCAGTGTGCTATCTTTCTTTTGTATTCCTCTCTTTCCTTTTCTAAGGCATCATTGAAATCTCTAGTGCTTCCATCATTAGCACCTTTCACTACACCTCCTTTCTTTTGCTTCAAGACAACTGTTCTGTCATTGAAGCATCTTGTCTCAGACAGCTTCACTGTTTTCAGCCATTTCTTGTTAAGAGAAGGTTTAAGTCTTGGGATCAAAACCTCAAGGATTCCACTCATAAATCTGAAGTTGTTCATCTTTCCAGTTTGCTTTTTGAACTTGAGAGAGGATATTGAGGAGACAAGTTGGAAGTTGTGAAGGAGAACAGTGCACCAGTTTGTATCTGTTGTCATCAAGCTCAGCATCTGCTTCCATTCATTTGCTCCCATTTGGTCAAATGAAGATTGCTTCCCATCAATGGCTTTGTTGACCACATCCATGAGGGTTGATTTGAAGATGTCAGACTTGTCTTTGGTAACAGCTTTGTCCTGTACATCCTTGAACTCATGGACTTCAACACCAAAGAACTTTTCATAAACTGGCTTCAATCTTTCTGAATTTCTATTCCAAATGTTCTTCTCTGCTTCTTGTTTGTTGGGGATTCCATAGACTTTGTGAACCAAATCCTGAGTGATGATTATCTCTGTGTTGTCAATGGTGGCTGTGATTGAGTTGTCCTCCTTGTTTCTTTTTCCCACAAGGTAAATCTCTCTGCATAGCTCTTCATAGATTGGGGGTCTTGCTCCCATGAAATCAAGCAGCTCATTCGCCTCAAGTAACTCTTTTATGAGGGCCCCAACATCAGAATCATAGAAATTATGTTTTATGAAATAGCTGTGAGCATCTGGGTAAATAGCTTTTGATTCTGCCATTGATGATTGAAAGGATTAGGGTTTTGAAGGAATCTGTTGGTTGAAAGGATGAAGAACGGAAATGGATTATGAAAAGAGCGGTAATGCGACAGGGGTTTTGGTTTTGAAAAAGAGAGAGTGGGAGGGAATGAGGGGAGAGTGGGTTTAAATGAAATTAATGCGCATTGGGGGTTCAAAAGTTTAGTAACTGTTCATTGAACAGTTACTTTTGCCTTCCCCACGTTACAACCATTAACTTCCACGAAACAAGGGAAAAACATTCTCTTTTTTCAAGGCTTTTGCAGGGGAATAGACATCTGAGTTAATGAACTTTGTGAGCTATTAACACAAATTCTTATCCACAAGTTAGAAATCCATCAGATCACCATAGCTGTCAGATATAATTTAAGAGATTTTGACAACTTAGACTACAGATAGCTATGATGGCTGTCTAGGATAACTATGGATAATTTTGTCTATAAAACAATGAAAAACTTTGATGAAATTCATTCAGTTCAAATCAAAAACATACATGGGTAAATTTGCATCAAAGTTTAATCCCATAAAAATGGCTCAGACAGCTAAGCAACTGGTTTTTGAGAGATCTCATGGTGATGACAAGGGTAAGAATAAAAGAGTGAGAGTAGATCAGGATGATGGTTCAAGAGGGATAGTTGTCAGAGAGGGGATTGATAGTGGAGATGGAGAGGGGATAAGGCTTTTTGGAAAAAACATTAGGGTTGAACAGGGTGAGTCTAGCAAGACAAAAGATAAGGTAGAGAGGGTTTATACACTGGGAGAATTGATTAGGCAGGACAGGGTTCAGACAGCTATTGACAGGGGCTTAGCTATCAAGCAAAAAGTTGAGTCTGAGAAGAAGTACACAGCAGTGACCAGGGATTCACTTTCTCCTGGAGTTGGTTTGTTGGAGGGTAGAGGTGATAACTTTGCTGGGATGCATGTATCTCCTTCTTCAACCATATCTCATCTTTTTAACCAGTTCATAGGTTGTTTTAGCCCTGTCAGAGTTCCAGCTGAGGAAAGAGATGAGTCCAGACCTAGCCAACCATTTGCTATTGCTGGAAATGGTTCTTCTGGAGATTTCAGCTTTGTGACACCACTGGAAGGTTTGCTTCAGCCTTATGATGCAGTGGAAGAGTGGTGGCCAAGAAGAGCTAGTCCTTCTCTTCAGTACTCTGTCACATCAATTGATCCATTTTTAGAGAGGCATCCAGTGTGGTTGCAAAGGTATCATCAGACCTTGCAATCAACTCAGGAGGCAAGATGTGGTGGAATGAGTGCAGGTGGAGGATCTGGAGAGACAGTAACATTTCCAGGAGATGTCTGACAGCTGAGGAGTGAAGATTTGAGAGAGAGCTGGATTTGAAGGTTTGTGTGAGTTTTGGTTAGTTTTTGGTATGGAGTGAAGGCTTGTGTGGTATTTTTAAGGTTGTTTTATGTTTGTTTTTGGTTTTTCTGGTGTTTGGAATAGATAGCTGTCAGTAGTCAGCCATCAGGTTTATTTTAGGAGAATAGCTGTCAGGCTTTACTGGGACAACATTGCTTCTTTTTGTATGCTCTTTTATTAATTAATGAAAAACCTTTTATTTTGGCAAGTTTATCATTCCAAGCATAGCTCTTAAAAGCTCAAATCTTTTCTCATCCATGGCTTTGGTGAGAATATCAGCAACATTATCTTCAGTGCAGACTTTTGAAAGATTAATGTTTCCCTTTTCAACATGGACTCTTATGAAGTGATGTCTTACTTTAATATGTTTGGTTTTGGAGTGCTGAACAGGATTTTCTGTCATGGCAATTGTGCTAGAATTGTCACAGAAAATTGGTACATTTGTCAAATTTATCCCAAGGTCTTGTAATTGACTTTTGAGATATAGCATTTGAGAACAGCAGAGCCCTGCAGCAATGTATTCAGCCTCAGCTGTTGAAGTAGCAACTGAAGTTTGCTTTTTACTTGACCATGAAATAATTCTTGACCCAATGAATTGACATCCCCCACTAGTTGACTTTCTGTCAAGATTGCAACCAGCATAATCAGAATCAGTGAATCCTATAAGAGAGAAAGGTGAGCTTGAGGGATACCATAGACCATAGTCAGGGGTTCCTTTGAGATACCTCAGGATCCTTTTGCAGCTGAGAGATGGGATTCTTTTGGATCAGCCTGAAATCTTGCACAGAGGCATACACTAAACATAATGTCTGGTCTGGATGCAGTGACATATAGAAGAGATCCAATGTAGCTCCTATAGAGTGTTTGGTTTACACTTTTTCCATCAGGATCAGCATGGAGCTTTGTTGTTGTTGATAGAGGTGATCTTGCAGGAGATGTAGTTTGCATATCAAATTTTTTGATCATATCTCTAGTGTATTTGGCTTGGTTGATAAAAATTCCTTCCTCCATTTGCTTAATTTGAAGTCCTAGGAATAAAGTTAATTCACCAATCATACTCATTTCAAATTTGTTCTTCATGATCTCTCCAAATTCAGAACAGAGAGATTCATTGGATGATCCAAAGATGATATCATCTACATAAACTTGAATAAGTAGAAGATCTTCTCCATATTTCTTGATGAACAAAGTATTGTCAATATGGCCTTTTGTGAATCCTTTACCAAGTAGGTATTTTGACAGTGTGTCATACCAGGCTCTAGGGGCCTGTTTAAGTCCATACAAGGCTTTGTCAAGTTTATAAACATGATCTGGAAACTTTGGATGATCAAAGCCAGGGGGTTGAGACACAAATACTTTTTCATTTAGAACTCCATTGAGAAAGGCACTTTTGACATCCATTTGAAACACCTTCATCTTTTTGTATGAAGCAAATGCAAGAAACAGCCTTATTGCTTCCAGTCTTGCAACAGGTGCAAATGTTTCATCATAGTCGATTCCTTCCTCTTGCCTGTATCCTTGAGCAACAAGTCTTGCTTTGTTTCTCACAACAGTGCCATCTTCATTCATTTTGTTCCTGAAAACCCATCTTGTTCCAATGACAGTTTGATTCTTGGGTTTAGGAACTAGCTGCCATACTTTATTTCTCTCAAATTGCTCCAGTTCTTCTTCCATAGCTTCAATCCAATCAGCATCTTGTAAAGCTTCATTTATCTTTTTGGGCTCCAGTTGAGAAATGAAGGCACTCATTAGGACATCATAGAGAGGTATGTCAGAGGGGATAGGAGATCTGTTGATGGGAAGGTTAATGAAGATATCATTGTTTGGAGCTATTTTATGGGTGATAACACTTGAGGAAGAGGGTTTCTCATTGATATTTGAGAAGGTTCTGTGGTCAGATGGATGATGACTGTCAGGTATAGGATGGCTGTCAGTCACAGGATGACTGTCAGTCAAGGGTTGGCTTTGCAGTTGGGTATTTTCTTCTTCATCATCTTGATTGGTTGGGGATAAGATGGACAAAGGCTTGGTTGAGAGGGCTGGTTGATGATGTGAGTGATGGCTGTCAGACACAGGATGACTGTCAGGCACAGTGTAGCTGACAGATGAATCTCTTGGTACCATGTAAGGAAGGTTTGATGAATCTAATTCATGATGAAGTACAGTTGAGTCAGTGATAGGAAAACTTCAGGAAGATTGTCTGAGTTTCCTAATCCTTCATCAAAATCACACAATTCAGTCCCACTTTGATCATTGTTTTCATCAAAGTCAATATGAATTGATTCTTCCACTACAAGTCTTCTTTTGTTGTATACTCTATAGGCTTTGCTTGTATTAGAGTACCCAAGAAAGCTTCCTTCATCACTTTTGGAGTCAAATTTGTCCAAATTATTCTTTCCATTATTGTGAATGAAGCATCTACTTCCAAAACTGTGAAAGTAGGAAATGGTAGGAATTTTGTCATTCCATAATTCATATGGAGTCTTCTTATGGAATTTGTTGATTAGAGTCTTGTTTTGAACATACACAGCAGTAGTGACAGCTTCACCCCAGAAGTATTTTGGAAGGTTGTGCTCTGACAGCATTGTTCTTGCTGCCTCACAAATAGTTCTGTTTTTCCTTTCAGCAACTCCATTTTGTTGAGGTGTTCTTGGGGCTGAGAAATTGTGTTCAATTCCTTTGCTATCACAATATTCTTCTACTCCTGTGTTTTCAAATTCCTTTCCATGATCAGGTCTGATTTTGGTTATGGAAGATCCTTTTTGATTTTGAATTTTATTGAACAGCTTTGTCAGACAGCTAAGAGTGTCACTTTTGGATTCAAGAAGAATGATCCAAGTGAATCTTGTGTAGTCATCAACCACAACTAGGGAGTATCTTTTTCCTCCTAAAGACCTAGTTCTTATGGGTCCAAATAGATCCATATAAAGAAGTTCAATAGGTCTTGAGGTGTCCAATCTGGTCTTGGGCTTGAAAGAAGATCTCTTTTGCTTCCCACATTGGCATGCTTTGCAAAGTTTATCCTTCTTGAAAGGAATCTTTGGAAGGCCTTTAACTAGGTTGGAGTTTGCAAGCTTGGATATGGTTTTGAGGTTTAGATGAGCCAATCTTTTGTGCCATAACCATGACATATCATATTGACTAAAAGACAGAAGGCAGTGAGCAGATGAGGATTCAACAATCTCTAAGTTTAGGCAGTAGAGATTTCCTTTTCTTGAACCAGTCAGAATGACTTTATTGCTTTTGTCTTTTACAGTGCATAGATCCTTGGTGCAAACAACATGATATCCCTTATCACAGATTTGACTAATACTAATCAAATTGTGTTTGAGACCTTCTACATAAGACACATTTGTGAAAATGATGTCTTTAGTAACAAGGTTTCCTGATCCTTTGACCTTAGCTTAGGAATTGTCACCAAATGTTAGATTTGGACCATTTTTAGGGATATATTGTTGCAACCAGTCTTTATTGAAGGTCATATGCCTACTACAACCACTATCTAAATACCAGAGTCCTTTCCTAGGTACCTGCAAAACAAAAAGTAAAATTTATGGTACCCTTTTTATTCCTTTTTGGGTCCAAAGGATTAGTTTTTCTTTGGTACCCTAGCTCTGTTCATTGGTCTTTTAAAGAACTGGTTTAGGGTATTGTAGTATGACATGATTTGCATCATGTAGGGGGTAAGAACATTGGTTTGGGATGGATTAAAGTAATGGTTGGGGTTATTGTATTGGGGCTGAAACTGGAAGGCATTTGGATAGGATGATCTAGGAAATTCATTTTGATAAGCATGGCCCTTTCCATTTGAGCATTGCCATTGAGGTCTTTGTTGTTTGGAGTATCTATGCTTATTGTAGAATCTTTGTTGCCTTGTGGTTCTTTGTTGGTTGGAAGACCTTGGCTGTCTGTCAGGTCTTGGCTGTCTGTCAGACCTTGGCTGTCTGACAGATCTTGACTGACTAGCCCCTTTTTGCATCATAATTTCTTTTTGTATATTGGCTCCTTTTTGAACCCAAATATACTTACTTCCTTGAATTTTACTTGGTCCTTCCTTTGGATGGTTTGGACCAGTTGAGACTTCTTTTGATTTTCCTTTGGCTTGAACAGGATAGGTTTGAGCTTGATAGCTTCCAGAGCTTAGGCTTTCTAGAACCATTTTTTCAATGGCCCTTTCACCAGTGGGAGGTGTGTACATCTTTAGTGTAGGGTTGTTGGCACCAATCCCTGTTTTATCACTAGGATGTCTTTGCTGGTAGGTGAACAGGGATAATGCCTTGATTGATTTGTTCCATGAATCTATTTTCCTTTTAAGAGTATCATTTTCTTTTAAGAGTATCATTTTCTTTTTCAAGATTTATGAGTCTTAGACAGTTTTCTTAAGTACTGGATGTCTCAGCTGTCAGATCCATGTTTAGTTTTTCAAGCATTTGGCATTGTTCTTTAAGCCCTTGGCAGGCTTTCTCAAGCTCAGAGTTGGTTTTAGTGAGGTTATTTATGGTTGAGGATTGGGAGAGGTTCTCATTGACCAATGAGGCAAAGCTAGTTTTTTGTCTTTTGGTTTGAATTAACAGAGTACAAACTAATTGTTTAAAACCATCAATGTTTAAAGAGTTAAAATCATGTACCTCTTTTAGTTCTTCAGCAGCAGCAAGAGCTTCCATTTCTTCCTCATTGTCTGACTCTTCCTCATCTTCAGCCATAAAGCATAGCATGGCTTCCTCTCCTTCATTGTCAGAGTCATCACTGGACTCAAATTCTTCATCACTGAATTTTGATGAGTCAGCAATCATCACTTGTTCTTTGTTTTTGTCATTTTTGTTCTTGGAGCAGTTGAAGCAGTTGCACCTGGAGCTATGAATGATTTCTTTTGAGTAGGTCATTCTCTTGGCTGTCTGGTTGTCCCTAGGTTTCCTTGGTTCAGGGCATTCTGAAGAGTAATGGCCTTGCTTTCCACAGTTGAAGCAATCAACTATCTTCTTGTGATTATCTTGTTGAGGATTAGATGTGGAGGGATTGTATTTTCTGTCAAAGGATTTCTTTTGAAACTTCATGGCATTTCTGACAGCCATGGATATGAGACTTGGAAGGTCTTCTTGAAAGACAGGTTTACTCACAGGTTTGGATGAGATGTTTATCTTTTGGAGAGCATTAATGACAATGGTCTCAATGTCTTGGTGAGTGATAGGCTTGTGAGCAGTTTCTTGAGCAGTTAATGCTAAGGTTTGTGAAATGGTTGGAACTGGTTGAATTTTAATCATTCCTTCCAGTTCATAGGCCTCAAGCTTTCCAAAATATTGCTCAACAGTCATTGTGCTCCATTCAGATCCTTCCCTGATAGGTAATGCTACCTTTTCATATTCTTGAGGGAGATTGGAATATATCTTGAGGCATAGATCTTGCTGTTCAAAAGTTTTTCCATGATCAGCAATGGATCTGACAAGATTTTCAAATCTTGGTTGAGCAGCACTAACTTTTTCTCCAGGATAGAACTTGAAGTTGTCTAATTGTCTAAGCAAGTTATACAAGTTTTGAGTCCTGACACTGGTATGTTTAGTGAACTTGGTTTGAATGAGAGCCCATGCTGATCTGGCATTTGGTTCCTTAGCAATTTCTTGTGCTAGAGAGTCATTTACACTCTTTTGAATAATGTTTTTAACTTTTAAATTTGCACTGACCAATTGCTTTTCAGCTTCAGACCATGTTTCTGGGGACTTCATCTTACTACCTCCTCCATTAGTATCTATTTGAGTTGGGTAGGTTATTTCATTATTTAGAACATACCAGTTCCATATACTGTTTGCATCAAGATATGTTTTGATTTTTGATGCATAGATCTCAAAAGATCCACAGTCATCAATGTGTGGGATGTCTTTCTCATTATTTCTTCTTGGTTGAGGCATGGTGGGTTTGAAGAGGATCTTTCACAAGTTGTTAGACTTTGAATGTGAAGACAAGCTCTGATGCCAATTGAAAGGCCCTTGTTTGAATTGCAAATGATCAGACAGCTATGGTTTGGCTTAGCTGTCAGATATTTGAAGAGTTGTGCAGCGGAATATATATATATATATATATATATATATATATATATATATATATATATATATATATATATGGTTTGAAATAATGATAGGACAATTAACACAATGAAATAATGCAAGAGTGTGTGTGTGATTGCAGAAGAGGAAATAACACAACAAGATTTAAAATGGTTCAGAGTTCACTCCTCCTACATCCACCCCCACTGTCAAACTTTGACAAGTGAGATCAATTTATTATACTCTTAATCAACAAGAATTACAAAAATTGATAGGTAAGTTCCTTGAACTTCCTCTTCCTAATTAGTACAGTCAACTAGGGATACACTTAAAGTACAGTCTTAAGTGCTTTTACAACTTGAAGTACAGTCTCAAGATTTACAACATAAATACACTCAAAGTACAGTCTTGAGTGTTTACAAAATATTTATACACCTAAAGTACAGTCTTAAGTGTTTACAATCATACACTTAAATTACAGTCTTAAGTGCTTTTTCAACTTGAAGTACAGTCTCAAGATTTGCTAATTGTGAGTTATCACACTGAGGTTGTTGTAGTAGAAACAGGGGCTGAAGGTTTGGATTTGGTATGATGTTTGACGGGTAGGGATTGATGTGTAAGGTTTGAATTAGGAGGAGTGTAAGGGGAAAAGGAAAGGGTGTTTTTGGATTGTCAAAAAGGGGTTGTTTGTGCAGAGGATGAAGTCTTCTATTTATACACATTAATGCAGCCGTTGGAATATGACTGTTGCAGCACCATTAATGTGTCTTTGACTGGTCTTTGCCCCACTTGTCCACTTGCAGGTCTTCATTGAGCTGGATTGAGGGAATGGCTTCCAGAAGGTCTTCAATGGTGGTCTTGATAGCTGTGAAGATACGGGATCCATCTTGGTTGAGATTGTGATAGCAAAGGATGAGACAGAACAATGGCTGTCTGATGAAGAAGCCATAGCTGTCAGATCACAATTGTTAGATAAACTGAAGCCTTAGCTGTCAGTTTCTACTATGGCTTAGATCATTAGTTAAGACATGTATTTGATTTGAATAATGTAAACATGTAATTAACTTATTGTTCTCAGCCATTTTGAGTTACATAACTGTTGAGTAACAAGATGAATATGAGTGTTGATTTGGTCAGTTATCATCTTAACTGTCAGTCATGACTGACAGTTATGACTGACAGTTTTCATCTTTTGATATAAGCCCTGTTCCTTATATATTCCTTTATCAAAACCATCTAACTATGACTTTGATCAAAGTTAGGTCCTAACAAAAACATTTTCATTTTAGAAAAGTATAGTTTTTAGCAAGACACCGATGAGGTAAAGAGTGTAACTTTTAGTGGGACGGAGTAGTATATGTTGACGTAAAATGTTTTATATTTAAGATTTTCTTTTGGTAGGTAAAATATTATCTTTAATATTTAGTTACTATGTTGAATCATATGAGAGACCACTATTAAAATAGGTACTTAACTATGCCTAAATATGTACTCCCTCCGTCCCAAAACAAACTTCCCAGTTTGACTTTTTTTAGTCATCACAAGGTAATTTTGACCAAATATTAAAGTCAATCTAGCTATCCTAATAAAATTCTAAAAGTTGTTATTGATAAATCACTTAATAATTTATCAATAACAACTTTTAGAATTTTATTAGGATAGCAAGATTGACTTTGATTTATCAATAACAACTTTAATTATTGCTCAAGAGGGAAAAGGGGATAAGAAGATTAAAGTTTCCTGACTTTCAGAATCGATTATGTTCTCACTGGAATGAAGATTTGACGCATAAAGTTACGAGTCGAGATCTCCTATACCACATTTGTGTGCCACTCCATGTACCACTTGCAATCCAACCGTTCACATGTTTTCATAATATTACAATAATAACCATCTCAATAACTCTGAACCATTAGATTACTTGTGGCACATGAAGTGGTACACAAAGTGGCACAGAGGATTTAAACTCTAAAGTTATTTGCTTTCAAAATTCATACACTATAAAAGCTTATTATACTTTTTTATTGCTCGCCTACAAAAATGCACATCTAATTTGCAGGCCAGGCTATAAAAACTTGAACTTTAAGCAGAATTATAAAAAAAAAAAATTGAAAAATATTATCACCAAAGTGGAACTAAAACTATATCAATGATTTATTAGTGTAGTTAACACTCACATATGTTTCTTTTGAGCAGACCAGCAATTACATACCTACATAGTACAAAAATAGATATTGATAGTATTTATAATGGTGTATCAATAACAATTTTTAAATTTTCATTAGGATAAGTAAAAGTAGCTTTAACTATTGCTCAAAGTTTCTTCGTGGTAACAATGAAAAAAATGGGACACTTTTCCGGTACGGAGGGAGTATATAGAAGGAAATCCAAATCGTTTAATTAAAAACCACATATCTTTGTTTCTGTCGCTTTCTATTGGCTATTTAGAAAAAACACCTCAAATTAACGACACCATAAATGTAACGACCCAAACTTTCCAACATTTATAATAATAATCCATAACCAGGATATCTCAAACGTCAACATAATTCAAATCCAACGTTAACATACAACGTCTAGTTTACTTAACCATAATTCAAAATAAAGCGGAAGCATAACTGAAATCCAAATCTTAACGGCTAGTACAACCCACTAGCTCTTCAACATAAAACAAAATCAATGTCTTAAAATTCTTCATCATGTCACGGACCGCCATGCTCAGCGATCTAACCCTTTCCACTACTTATTACTTGGGAAAAATAATATAAGAAGGGGTGAGCGAACAATGCTCAGTAAGTTCATACGGGATCTCTCCGGGTACTAAGGAGAGATGACCGAAAGAACGGAGCCAAACAACATTATTCAATGAAAGGCTAATATTAATGATCTTAACTGCATGTAACAAACACAGTTATCAAATCAATGAATTATGGTCCTAGTTCAATCCGTCAATTCCAGAGTTTCAAACACCTTTTCAGGGTGTCGCAGTTTCAAACACCTTTTCAGGATGTCACAGTTTCAAACACCTTTTCAGGGTGTCACATCTTTTCAGGGTGTTAAGAGAATAAGAGACCTTACACCTTTTCAGGGTGCTCCCTTATTTAGGTATATCATGATAACCAAGCTACTTCCTCATGTAGCAATTTAAAAGTCTAAGTTCTTTTCTACCAAACTAGACTTATTCGTAATTAGTCCTTTTCAATCAGACTAATCCAACCGCACCTATTTCAATTAGATACAGTTATAGTTCTTAGTATTCTAGGTACAAGAATACTTAAGGCAATTTCAATTCGTTTGGATACCCATTGAACAAAATACATCAAGGGTAAGATAATCAAAAGACGTTCAACAACATCAGATTTCAAATGCTACGGACCATCGGTAGCTACACTTGAAAGAAATAAGGAAGATCCTACAAAAAAGGATGAATCATCAAAGTACTTAAGGAATGTAATCCCTTACCTTGGCTTTGTGTTATTCCTCTTAGCAAGCCTTGCGCAAGAATCTACAATCATGCACAAAATATTTCTTAGGACAAGTAATACTATTTTACTCCGTCCCCAAAATACTTTACTTTACTTCCTTAACCTTATGAGTTTATGTTCTTAAACGCCTTATTAAGGTTGATAGTCAATCTAGGGTTTGTTCTACCCATTAATTGCATTCCCAAAATACCCTCCTTGATTTACTAAAATACCCCTAGGGTTTCAATGTCTCCAATCTCAATTATTATGTTTTAAGATTTCATTAATCACATGAAAACACTATTCCCAGCTTAGTTCACTATTCACAGCGTAAATTACTATTCACCGCAGATTACTTATTCATCGCAGATTACTATTCACAGCACACATTCACACACTGTTTTCACCTTTAAAAACACACACACACACACACAATACACACTAACACACGCACACACACACAGCCACTGCACAAACACACACGCACACACTGCACTTATACTTGTCTTCTTAAAACCCTAATCAACCCCAAATCCTAGTTGATCATATTTATTCTTAGGGTTTCATCATCATAATTTCCAATGATCAATGGAGAAGAGAAGTTTTAAGGGTTTTAGATTTACCTTTGATAAGCACGACCTTCTTCTTTCCCCTCTTCCGAGTCCTCTTCCTCTCTCTCGGTTTTCCTCCTCTCTTTCTTTCTCTGCCGCAGCTCCTCTCTCTCTCCCCGTTCTTTTCCTTTCTTTGTGATAAATAATAAAGGGGCTAGGGTTCACTAGAGAGATTTAAGTAGGGTGGGTTTCCAAAACCTAACCCAATAAGGATTCTTATTTTAATTAATTAAAGACTTGGGTTTTTTTTCTTCAACCCAATCACTAAGCCCACTTACTCGAGCCCAACTTAATTAATATTTTACCGAACCCAACTAATAAAAGAGTTTAAATTAAGTCTCAAATTTCCGGTTATTACATTCTTTCCTCCTTAAAAGAGTTTGGTCCACCAAACTAAACATACCTTAATCAGAAAACAGGGTGGGATATGCCTCTCGCATCTCGCTCTCAAGCTCTCACGCTTCTTCTCTTCCCGTATGGTTGCTCCATTGCACCTTCACATAGGGAATCACTCTTTTCCTCAAGGTTTGATCCTTCCTATCCACGACCTTTACGGGTTCTTCGTCGTAACTCAAATCAGCACGGACTCTTAGTTGTTTATACTCGATCACATGACTCGGATCATGAATGTACTTCCTTAACATCGACACATGGAACACATTGTGCACTCCAGTTAGCACCGGCGGTAAAGCCAACTTGTAAGCTACAATCCCAACTCGTTCCAAAATCTCAAATGGTCCGACGTATCTCGGACTTAACTTCCTTCAAATACCAAACCTCATAACTCCCTTCGTTGGCGATATCTTCAGGAATACATGATCGCCTAGTTGAAATTCCAAATCACGCCTTCGATGGTCGGCATATGACTTTTGTCAACTTTGCGCGGTCAACAACCATTTCCGAATTTGTTGAACCTTATCCGCGGTTACTTGAACAAGTTCTAGTCCAGTTAATTTCCTCTCACCAACTTCATCCCAGCAAGTAGGTGATGTACACTTTCTCCCATATAATGCCTCGTACGGTGCTATCTCGATACTAGAATGATAACTATTGTTATACGTAAATTCTACTAGCGTCAGATGTTCATCCCATGTCCCTTGCGAGTCCAACGATGTAGCTCTCAACATATCTTATAGAGTCTGAATAGTCCTTTCCGACTATCCATCCGTCTGTGGGTGAAAGGCTGTAATCATTGCCAATTCCGTACCCAATGCTTGTTGTAAACTCTTCCAGAATTTCGTTGTAAACCTCGCATCCCTATCAGACACTATCGAAACTGGTATTCCATGTAATCTCACAATTTCATCAATATACAACTTGGCCAATTTCTCTAACGAATCATTCACCTTAATCGCTAGAAAGTGAGCCGACTTCGTAAGTCTATCTACAATAACCCAAATTGCATTGTAGCCCCTCAACGTCTTTGGTAACCATACCACCAAATCCATAGCTATATGTTCCCACTTCCACTCCAGAATAGGTAATGACTGTAGTAATCCTGCCGGTCTCTGGTGCTTACTTTTCACTTGTTGACACACTAAACACTTTGATACAAACTCGGCTATGTCTCCTTTCATATTGTTCCACCAGAACGTCTCTCTCAAGTTTCTATACATCTTCGTACTTCCAGGATGTACGGAGAATCTCGAACAATGAGCTTCCTTCAAAATCTCCCTCATAATATCCTCATTATCTGGCACCCATACCCTAGATTGGTACCTCATGATTCCATCTTCTCCTACACGAAAGTCTTTTCTTTTCCCTTAGCGATACTCTCATGTACTTTCATTACTTCTTCGTCAATTTCTTGTGCTTCTTTAATTCTAACCATAAGTGTTGGCTGAGCACTCATTTGAGCCAAATGACCCTTCACTTGCACTTCCACGCTTGAAATCTCAATGCGGTTCCACTCACTTTCCTCCTTAGAAATTAGGGTCGCTAGCGTCCCACGGTTCTTTCTACTCAACGCGTCTGCTACTTTATTAGCCTTCC
Organism: Campanula takesimana; assembly: GCA_026119855.1. Lineage (NCBI taxonomy): Eukaryota > Viridiplantae > Streptophyta > Magnoliopsida > Asterales > Campanulaceae > Campanula > Campanula takesimana. The sequence continues at coordinate 1,981,663 of JAOWBW010000065.1, read as the reverse complement.
CAGGGTGGTACAGAATCGTACAATCATAATCTTTCAATAACTCCAACCACCTTCTTTGTCGCATATTAAGTTCTTTCTGGGTGAATATATACTTAAGGCTCTTGTGATCCGTATAAATCTGACATGTCACCCCATACAAGTAGTGCCTCCATATCTTCAAAGCAAACACCACTGCAGCTAACTCTAGATCATGGGTTAGATAATTCTTCTCATGGTTCTTCAATTGTCTAGATGCATAAACTATAACCTTATCATTCTGCATCAATACGCAGCCTAGTCCTTTAAGTGAAGCATCACTATATATCACAAATCCATCCGTTCCTGACGGTAACGCAAGGACTAGTGCGGATACCAATCGTCGCTTCAATTCCTCAAATTCCATTCACACTCATCTGACTAAACAAACTTGTCTCCTTTCTAAGTTAATCTCGTTAATGGCACTGACAACTTTGAGAAACCATCTACGAATCTCCTATATTAGTCAGCTAGCCTAAGAAACTTCTTATTACACTAACCGAAGTTGGTCTTTCCCAATTCACAATAGCTTCTATTTTTGTTGGATCCACAACAATTCCATCCTTTGACACCACATGTCCTAAGAATGCCACTTTCTCCAACCAAAACTCGCACTTCTTGAATTTAGCATATAACTTTTGCTCTCTTAAAATTGCAGTACTAACCTTAATGCTCTTCATGTTCTTCCTTGGTCCTCGAATACACCAAGATATCATCAATAAATACAATCACACAATTATCCAGAAACTTCTGAAATATCCTATTCATAAGTTCCCTAGGTGCGTTAGTCAACCCAAACGGCATTACTACAACTCATAATGACCATACCTTGTTCTAAAGGCTGTCGTAGCTATATCATCCTTCTTTACTCTTAGTTGATGATAACTAGACCTCAATTCTATCTTCGAGAAGTAATGCACTCCATGAAGTTGATCAAACAAATCATCTATTCTTGGCAACGGGTATTGATTCCTTACCGTCACGCGGTTCAATTCACGATAGTCGATACATAAACTCATCGACCCATACTTATTCTTCACAACACCACCGGTGCACCCCATGGTGATACACTCGGTCTAATCAAAATCTTATTAATCAACTCTTATAGTTGCTCCTTTAATTCTTCAATTCTTACGGAGCCATTCTATACGGCGCCTTTGATATTGGTGAAGTCTCCGGTACCAAATCGATAAAAAAAAATCTATTTCTCTTTATGGAGGTATTCCTGGTAAATCCTCAGGAAACACGTCCTTGAAATATCTAATCACAAAAAGTGATTCTACGGTTACTTCCTTCTTGCGCGTATCACCAATGTACGCCAAGAGTCCTTCACATCCATTCTTTAAAAGCTTACGAGCCTTCATTACCGGTATAAGGTTCGATCGGGTTCTAGGTTTCATTTCTTGAGAACATCACTCTTCTCTAGATAGTAATCTGAAGTGGACTTCTTTCTTTAAAACAATCCACATGCAGCCAACTAGTCTATTCCCAAGATTACATCAAATTCTTCAATGTCCTAAACTAATGAAATCAACCTCGAGTTCTTTCTCGTCCAATTTCAAAGGACACTTCCTAGATATAGACGTAATAGGGATCGATTCTCTAGTTTGAATATCCATAACTAAAGAATTCTCTAACGCCTCAGGAATTAAATTCATATTCTTAGCCAAGCAATCATTTGGCACTTCTCATCAGAACCTTGCCCTTTGGCATCGTTCTTATTACCATCCTTTCGGTTTCCATGACCCTTACTCTGGTACTTACTTTCAGTACCGTCCTTCTCACGATCATCAGCATCCTTTCGCTTATTATTCCCATCCTTTAGATTCAGTCGACTCTTTCTCAGTTGACTCTTCTTCTCTTCTCGCTTACTGTGATAACTATCTGATTCTTTCTCTACTATCCTTGCCCTATCCAACACTTGATCATAGGTTGTTAGCATTAATGGAGTGATTCGTATCGGATTCGGTCGCTCAAACCAGTTTCAAATTCTTGATCCTTTTGCGCTTCATCATCGAAGAGCGTTAGGGCAACTTCTAGCAATTCGGTGAATCTAGCACCATAGTCGTTCACCGTCATACTTCCTTGAGTTAGCATCATAACTCAGCCTCTCTGGCGTTTTGAACACTTTTCGAATAATATGATACTATCATTAGTTATCATGAATACGAGACGTTTTCACGCATCTCATACTATAGCTCGTCTCTACAGACTAACATTCAATTTATAGGTAATTCACTAAACCACTGGTCGCTCCAATAGACCATCACTATTTTCATTAGTCGACTTTTCTAGATTTATTGGTCGCTTCATTAGACCATTTCTATTTTCATCGGTCATTTCAATAGACCATAATCACTTTCATTGGTCGTTTCAATAGACCATTCTTACTTGTTCCAGGTTAACTCGCACGTTTAACACTATTACTCACGCCAACACAAACAATGTACTATGCTTAATACTTTCACATAAATAGGCCGTCCCCAAAAGACGTAACTTTTACCAAAGATCGGTTTACTAGATTTCTGTTCCTTCCAATAGACCAATTCTACTTAGGGAAGTCATTTTATTAGACTTTATTTATTCATCGCAGGTCGATTCACTAGACCTACTTTCATTCACATTTTGGCCGTTTTACTAAGCCAATTACTTTTACTTTTGACCGTTTCAATAGGTCACTTTATTCTTGTTTCGATCGTTTTACTAGACCAAAACTAATTTCACTTGGCCATTTTAATAAGCCAATTATACTTAAGGTCTTTTCACTTGACCTATACTTTCTCGTTCTAGACTAGCTCACACGCTTTAACATTTAAGAACGAAACACTAAACAAAGCCATTTGCTTAGAATAAATCATAAACTTTTATTACGATGATCTTCTTGGAATAAAAGTAAACAAAACAAAAATTCTAGTATTTTCTCTAACTAGAACTAACTATCAATACTATGATATAAATTCTATGTTCCACTTTTCAACCATGGACACCTGCCTAGGCCTTGCCCTAGGTCTTCCACTAAGCACCTTTGGAGTCTTCTTAGATCCTCTTGGTCTACCTCTGGACCTACGAACTGGTACCATTGGTGGTTCATCATCATCAATTACAATTGGGGTAGCTTCATTGTCCCCAAGGTTAATTTCTACTTCTTTGATCTCTTCTTCAGCTACCAATTATCTTCCTTTGGCGTTTCATTGCCTACGGGGGTTGTTGGTTCTGACTCCCTAGCTCTTTCTTCCTTTAAGTCTTTCAATTCGTAGTACCACTAGTACGCCCGTTCTCGGGTTTCATGATAGTACTTTTCATTCTGAGTCATGGTCTCTTTGACTTCTTCTAAGTCTTTGCGAGTGCCTAGCAATGCCTTCCTATCTCGCATTCACTTCCCTAGTATAAAGCTTACTTTTGTCTTTTCAGCTTCCAAGTCTTCAGTTAACCTCTGAATCTTGAGTGTCTACCTCTGGATCACTCTTTTCTTAATTATTCTGTGTGTCAAGTTCATCTTCATGTTTGTTCTAAGTCCGTCCAAGCAAGACATAACCATTATCAGTACCATATACTTAAAGGTATATGACTATAATCATCAATTGCATAAGCAACTTAAAAGAATGACATTCTAGTGTAACCCTTCAAGTTTCACTCCCAAAGTGTTCACTTATATTTCTCATATCTCTCGAGGAATTCTTACCTTAGGTTCTTTCCTAAAATAGTAAGTTTCCATAAACAACTAGTTTGACTTCAAGCAATCTTAGTCTTCCTAAAACGCTCAAATCAAACTTATTCAATATCAGAGTTCCTATCCCTTTTAAGCTCTAATCCCATAGCTCTGATACCAACTGTAACGACCCAAACATTCCAACATTTATAATAATAATCCATAATCAGGATATCTCAAACGTCAACATAATTCAAATCCAACGTTAACATACAACGGCTAGTTTACTTAACCATAATTCAAAATAAAGCGGAAGCATAACTGAAATCCAAATCTTAACGGCTAGTACAACCCACTAGCTCTTCAACATAAACCAAAATCAATGTCTTAAAATCCTTCATCATGTCATGGACCGCCATGCTCTGCGATCTAACCCTTTCCACTACTTATTACCTGGGAAAAATAATATAAGAAGGGGTGAGCGAACAATGCTCAGTAAGTTCATACAGGATCTCTCCGGGTACTAAGGAGAGATGACCGAAAGAACGGAGCCAAACAACATTATTCAATGAAAAACACAGTTAACAAATCAATGAATTATGGTCCTAGTTCAATCCGTCAATTCCAGAGTTTCAAACACCTTTTCAGGGTGTCGCAGTTTCAAACACCTTTTCAGGGTGTCACAGTTTCAAACTCCTTTTCAGGGTGTTAAGAGAATAAGAGACCTTACACCTTTTCAGGGTGCTCCTTTATTTAGGTATATCATGATAGCCAAGCTACTTCCTCATGTAGCAATTTAAAAGTCTAAGTTCTTTTCTATCAAACTAGACTTATTCGTAATTAGTCCTTTTCAATCAGACTAATCCAGCCGCACCTATTTCAATTAGATACAGTTATAGTTCTTAGTATTCTAGGTACAAGAATACTTAAGGCAATTTCAATTCGTATGGATACCCATTTAACAAAATACATCAAGGGTAAGATAATCAAAAGACGTTCAACAACATCAGAGTTCAAATGCTACGGACCATCGGTAGCTACACTTGAAAGAAATAAGGAAGATCCTACAAAAAATTATGAATCATCAATGTACTTAAGGAACGTAATCCCTTACCTTGGCTTTGCGCTATTTCTCTTAGCAAACCTTGCGTAAGAATCTACAATCATGCACAAAATATTTCTTAGGACAAGTAATACTATTTTACTCCGTCCCCAAAATACTTTACTTTACTTCCTTAACCTTATGAGTTTATGTTCTTAAACCCCTTATTAAGGTTGATAGTCAATCTAGGGTTTGTTCTACCCATTAATTGCATTCCCAAAATACCCTCCTTGATTTACTAAAATACCCCTAGCGTTTCAATGTCTCCAATCTCAATTATTATGTTTTAGGATTTCATTAATCACATGAAAACACTATTCCCAGCTTAGTTCACTATTCACAGCGTAAATTACTATTCACCGCATATTACTTATTCATCGCAGATTACTATTCATCGTAGATTACTATTCACAGCACACATTCACACACTGTTTTCACCTTTAAACACACACACACACACACAACACACGCTAACACACGCACACACACACAGCCACTGCACAAACACACACGCACACACTGCACTTATACTTGTCTTCTTAAAACCCTAATCAACCCCAAATCCTAGTTGATCATATTTATTCTTAGGGTTTCATCATCATAATTTCCAATGATCAATGGAAAAGAGAAGGTTTAAGGGTTTTAGATTTACCTTTGACGACCTTCTTCTTTCCCCTCTTCCGAGTCCTCTTCCTCTCTCTCGCTTTTCCTCCTCTCTTTCTTTCTCTGCCATAGCTCCTCTCTCTCTCCCCGTTCTTTTCCTTTCTTTGTGATAAATAATAAAGGGGCTAGGGTTCACTAGAGAGGTTTAAGTAGGGTGGGTTTGTTGGAAGTGGTGCCCTAGGCACGTTTGACAAACGTTGTAATTGTTATCATTTATTTCATATCAATAAAGAGATGTTTTGATTATTATTGTTGTTCATGTTTACTTATAATAATCTCCGTCCCTAGTACTTCTTAAGCAATAGTATAAAGGCTAAATGATCATGGGATGATCATGTTAGATTTATGGGTACTTGTTTGGAACAAGGTACTGGACTTGACCCGCTGTATGAGATTTATGTCATGGTCTATGTCGTACATATATCTCATATTAGTTATGTCATTCGAATCCTTAGACATGAAGTTATTATAGTCTTCCACTTGATGAACATTGTGTTTGACATATTCAAACGCTACCTTTAACCGGGTAGTTATAAAGGGTATGATTGGCATAATCGGATTCACGTAGGGAATAGTAATAAGCTAAATGGATTTGTCCCTCTTCGGAGAGATGTCAAGCTTAGGCCTCTCGTAGGAATGATGTTGATAAAAATGTTCGGCCGGACTCAAATGAATTGATTAGATCAATGTCATTTGGATTATAAACATATTCGGAATCGAGAAAGTATTGAACAAAACAAGTTGACTTGTTGACTATGACTTGTGTTTAATGAAATCGTGGACAAAGGGATTGTGACATGTTCTAAAAGGAATGCGAACTTGTATCTAGTTACACTATTTGGGTAGGTATGACGGTTTGCTAGAACTTAATCATATCTTATGGGTTCATGTTTGAGCTCATTGCCAACTTAGTGTAATCCTATAGGGTCACACACAAATAGAACGAATTATAAAGGACTAAATTGGAATTATGGAAGAATGTCAGATTTTGGCTCTGGCACGGTCGTGCGCCTTAAAATGGCACGGCCGTGCCATAAATCCAAACCAAGGCAAAACCTGTCGGCATGTTTGGCACGACCGTGCCAAGAAGACAAGCACGACAGTGCTGAAAATGGTCGACCTGGGGGAATCATGCGGACCTGATGGCACGACCGTGCCAGATTATAGGGCACGACCGTGCCAGTCAAGTCGGCCAGAGTTCCTTGTTGTCTAATTTGGTGACGGGATTTATGGTTCCTAAGTCCTTAAGGGTTAGGGATTAGGACCTATAAAAGGATCCTTTCAGCAACCATTAGACATATGATTGTGAGTGCCTCCATAGGGTTTTGAGAGGTTATTTTCTTGTTCTAAGATCCCAAAAGTGAAGAACAAGAATATTCATAATTCCATATAGTTCTTGCAATTGTGAAAGTGTGTTTCATAATTTTGTCTAGCAACCAAGATCAAGAAGTTCCTTGATATTCGTTCATGGTGTGGATACCGCTAGAGGGTGAAGCTTATCATCTTCAAGGTTCGTGTTCTTGCTTTTGTGATCAAGCTTCAAAATCTCCACCAATTTCAAAAGCTAGAAATCAAAGTCATCAAGGGTTAGTTTTTCTTTTCTAGTATTCATATTGTTGTATTTGATTTAATCATATGAATGGATCTATGGGCTTTGGGTTTCATAAAATTTTAAATGCTATCTTCCGCTGCGCATGTTACTCCGAAACCCAACAGTGGTATCAGAGCCCCGTTCATGTTGATTATTTCAATACTAGATCATGTTGTATGTATATAAATTGCTTATGTGCCTAGCATGATATGAATATTAAGATTATGATGTTTATGTGTTATATGATTTTATGTGGTTTATTGTTTGAGAAACTTTAATCGCACTATTCAATCGCAATAAAAATTATGGTGGATTTAAAATTGCTTGGATTATCAATTTTTGATTGGATCAAAGTTTTGATATTCTAGGGATTCAAGAATAAATCGTTTATTCAAGGTTTTGATGATCATGGTGATTGGATCACCAAGAACGCCAAATCCTAATTGAATCGGAAAAACAATTTTGAGATAAATTTTGGAACTTTAAAAATTTGGATTTTTCGCAAAGGGTCCGATCGGACCCAAGCCTTGACCCGACCGGACCTAGGGTTTGGCGCGGGGGTAGGGTTTGGGTTTTAGGTGTGGATCTTGGGTTTAATTTTCCTATTTGTTTTAGTCTTGTGATTCCAAGATTGGTTCGAGGTTTGGATGGCTAATCTACGTTCATCGAGATTGTGTTTCCCAAACTTGATCGCAATCAAAGTTTCAAAGATCTAACGAAATTAGAATTATGAAGAGTTCATAATTGCTAAAATTGAGAAACAAAGTTCTTGATTCAAAGATTGGAGATCCATGTGGAATTGTGGATGCAATTGGCCTACGTTCATCGAGACCATCTATTGCTTAATTTCGGCCACATGGACTACTTTCTTGGTTTCTTGAATTAGTGCGGAATTGTGGATGCCTTATGGCTTAGTTTCGGCCGCACTTCTTGTTGTCTTGATTTGGAAGATGATAACCAAAGTTCAAAAGGGTCTCATCCTCATAATTATAGAGAAACTAATGACACATAAATATTGTGCTTAAATTAATGGAGATTAATTTAGTGGCTAAACTTGATGCGTAACATGTTTATATTATGTGCTCATAAATATGTTGTATGCTATATGTGATGAACCTTCAAAGAAAGTTTTAAGTCCTTTATTGCCATGCCATGATTAAAACACTTGTTAATACATGGGTGAATTTAATATAGACTCGCCCTAGCGAGATGCATTGACTTTATTTATGTATGAGCAAGATAGATAGTGTGGGCACGCCCTAGCGAGGCACATTAACTACATGTTTAAAATGGTTGGACTTAATTGGGCGTCAAAACAGTTTTGAGCCTCGGCAAAAGATGAGATTAAACATGCTTTTTGAAATTGGATTTCTCAAAGAATCTCATAAAAGAAACTAAGAGTCATATGAGATATGATTGACAAGAGTTGTCTACCTAATTGATTTGATTTTGTGTAATCCGCCTTAGCGGACTTAAAATTAAATTAAAGCGGGATCTTAACCCATTTAAATTATATTATACATTGGATGTATGAGAAGGTTATATAATTTAGTGGGAGTATTTTTTAAAAAAAAAATACATTGTTTATTTCTTTAATGAAAATTGGTACTTATTAAATTTTGGAAATTTTGCATAATTGTAGATAATGACTAACAACACTCAATCAGTTTCGTTGCAATCGATCCTTGAGAAGGATAAGCTCCAAGAGAATGGTACTAACTTTATGGATTGGATCCGTAGCCTAAGAATTGTTCTTAGGCAAGAAGATAAGTTGTACATTCTCGATGGGCCACTTCCTGCTGAACCAGAACCTACTGCCCCTAGGGCAGAAAGAGACAGTTACAAGAAACATCGTAATGATTCTAGAGATGTAAGCTGTCTCATGCTTGCTACTATGTGCTCAAAACTCCAACAAAGTTTGGAACATTTGGAAGCCTATGAGATAGGCGTGGAGTTAAAAGCCATGTTTCAAGAGCAAGCTAGGCAAGAGAGGTACAAGACCATAGTTGCATTCACTTCTTGCAAAATGAATGAAGGGCAACAAGTGAGTCCTCACATGCTGAAAACGAAAGGTTATGTTGAGCACCTTGAGAAACTTGGCTATCCAATCCCATTGGAGCTAGCCACGGATCTCATTCTTAATTCATTGCCTAAAAGTTATAATCAGTTTGTGATGAATTATAACATGCATGGAATGGATAAGAATCTCTCCGAGTTGCATGGGATGCTCAAAACTGCGGAGATGAAGATTGTGGAGAAAGGTTCTCCCGTGCTCTTGGTTCATGATGGGAAGAAGGCTAATGCCAAAGGAAAGGGTAAGAAAGTTGTCAAACCCAAGATAAGTAAGGCAAAGGTTGCCAAGGCTTCTGAGGCAAAACCCGATTCACAAAAGGATGCAATCTGTTTCCATTTTCAAGAAATTGGTTATTGGAAACGTAATTGCAAGGCTTTCTTGGAAGAGCAAAATAAGAAGAAGGGCAGCAAGGCTGCGTCGACTTCAGGTATCTATATGATAGATATTCTCCTTTCTACCACTGATTCTTGGGTATTGGATACCGGATGTGGTTCTCACATTTGTTTAAATGTGCAGGGACTAAAGAATAGGAGACTACTTAAAGAGGGTGAAGTAGACCTAGGCGTGGGGAATGGAGCAAGAGTTGCTGCATTAGCCGTAGGGACTTATGAAGTCACTTTACCTTCCGGTTTAATACTTTTTTTGAACAATTGCTATTATGTACCGGATTTAAGTAGAAATATTATTTCAATTTCTTGTTTGGATAATGAAGGTTTTAAGTTTTTTATTGAGAATAAGAAATTTTCTATTTATTTAAATGATGTGCTTTATGGTATTGCTAATTCATTTAATGGCATTTATGTCTTGGATGTCAAGAATGAAAATAATGAAAATGTCTATCATATAAATAAGAAATCTAAACCTAATGATGTAAATCATTCATATTTGTGGCATTGCCGTCTTGGTCATATTAATGAGAAGCGTATCTCAAAACTCCATGGGGACGGTCTCTTGGGTTCATGTGACCTTGCGTCATATGATACTTGTGAGTCATGTCTTCTTGAGAAAATGACTAAGACACCTTTTACCAAACTAGGTGAGAGGGCAAGCGACTTATTGGGGTTGATACATTCCGATGTATGCGGACCATTAAGTAGCAATGCTAGGGGAGGATTTCAATACTTCATAACCTTCACTGATGATTATAGTAGATTTGGGTATGTTTACCTAATGAAACATAAAAGTGAAGCATTTGAGATATTTAGAATATTTCAAAATGAAGTAGAAAAACAACTTGGCAAACGTATTAAAGCACTTTGATTAGATCGAGGTGGAGAATACTTAAGTCAGGAATTTGATGATCATCTAAAGAATTGTGGAATAGTTTCACAATTGACTCCACCCGGAACACTACAATGGAATGGTGTGTCCGAGAGGAGAAATCGGACTTTGTTAGACATGGTTCGATCAATGATGAGTCAAGTTGATCTTCCAATATCCTTTTGGGGTTACGCCCTAGAAACCGCTGCTTTCACACTAAATCAAGTTCCAACTAAATGGTTCCAAAGACTCCATATGAGATGTGGAGCGGAAAGAAACCTAGTTTGTCTTTCATGAGGATTTGGGGTTGCGAAGCTTTTGTCAAAAGACTTGTCTCCGAAAAACTAGCACACAAATCTGATAAATGTATTTTCGTGGGATATCCTAAGGAAACTAAAGGATATTAGTTTTACAACCGAGAGGACAACAAAGTGTTTGTTGCCCGAACTGGTGTCTTTCTAGAGAAAGAGTTTCTCTCCAAAGAAATCAGTGGGAGTAAAGTAAATCTTGAAGAGATTCGAGACCCAGAAAATGACATCGAACCAATAGTGGAACAAGAACAAGAATCACAAGGAGTTGTGGAACATGTTCAAAATACACAAGCAACTCGCAGATCTAGTAGGTTACGATCCGAGCCCGAGAGATATGGATTTCTCGTAACGGATAGTAATGAGGTGGAAATCATTGAAAATGATGAACCGTCAACCTACCAAGAGGCGATGTCTTCTCCTGATTCGGATAAGTGGCTTGGAGCCATGGAATCTGAATTAGAATCCATGCAAGACAATCAAGTTTGGAACTTGATTGATGCGCCCGAAGGTGTAAAAACCATAGGATGCAAATGGGTCTTCAAGAAGAAGACTGACATGGATGGGAAGGTGCATACTTACAAAGCTAGGCTTGTAGCGAAAGGTTATAGGCAAGTTCATGGTATTGACTATGATGAAACCTTTTCACCCATAGCAATGATCAAGTCTATAAGAATTTTGCTTGCCATTGCCGCATATCATGACTATGAAATATGGCAAATGGACGTCAAACCCGCTTTCCTAAATGGAAAACTACAAGAGGATGTGTATATGACACAACAAGAAGGTTTTGAACAGAATTCTAAGGTATGCAAATTGCATAGATCTATCTATAGATTGAAGCAAGCTTCTAGGAGTTGGAATCTCCGTTTTGATGAATCGGTCAAAGAGTTTGGTTTCATCAAGAACGAAGATGAGCCTTGTGTATACAAAAAGATAAGTGGGAGCATAGTGCTATTCCTTATTTTATACGTGGATGACATATTGCTCATTGGAAACAATATTCCTACACTTCAGTCTGTGAAGACTTGGTTAGGAAAATGCTTTGCAATGAAAGATATGGGTGAAGCCGCATATATACTTGGCATTAAGATCTATAGAGATAGATCAAGGAGGCTACTTGGTTTAAGCCAAAGTACTTACATTGACAAGGTCATTAGAAGATTCCGTATGGAAAATTTTAAAAGAGGAACCTTACCGGTGTTACATGGAGTTTCTCTAAGCAAGACTCAATGTCCTAAGACAAAAGATGAGCGTGAGAAAATGAATGATGTTCCATATGCTTTGGCAATTAGGTCCATCATGTATGCCATGATTTGTACTAAGCCGGATGTATCTTATGCTTTAAGCATGACAAGTAGATACCAATTCGACCCCGGTGAAAATCACTGGATGGCTGTAAAAGCGATTCTTAAGTACTTGAGAAGAACTAAAGATTCGTTTTTGGTCAATGGAGGAATGGAAGATGATCTCGTGGTAAATGCTTACAAGGATGTAAGCTTCCAAACCGACAAAGATGATAGTCGATCGCAATCGGGTTTTGTGTTTATGTTAAATGGTGGAGCTGTAAGCTCGAAGAGTTCCAAGCAAAATACAACCGCTGATTCTACAACGGAAGCTGAGTATATTGCTGCATCGGATGCTGCAAAGGAAGCTGTTTGGATTAAGAAGTTCATTACTGAACTTGAAGTGGTTCCTAGCATTGCTAATCCAATAGACCTTTATTGCGATAATAATGGTGCTATTGCTCAATCAAAGGAACCAAGAGCACATCAGAAATCCAAACACATACTTAGGCGTTTTTATATCATTTGAGAAATCGTTGATAGGGGAGACGTAAATATATGCAGAGTACCTACTGATGACAATGTTGCGGACCCGCTAACAAAGGGACTTCCACAAGCTAAACATGAAGGTCATGTTAGGTCCATGGGTATTAGATACATGGGAGATTGGGCCTAGGGCAAGTGGGAGATTGTTGGTAGTGGTGCCCTAGGCACGTTTGACAAACGTTGTAATTGTTATCATTTATTTCATATCAATAAAGAGATGTTTTGATTATTATTGTTGTTCATGTTTACTTATAATAATCTCCGTCCCTAGTACTTGTTAAGCACTAGTATAAAGGCTAAATGATCATGGGATGATCATGTTATATTTATGGGTGCTTGTTTGGAACAAGGTACTGGACATGACCCGCTGTATGAGATTTATGTCATGCTCTATGTCGTACATATATCTCATATTAGTTATGTCATTCGAATCCTTAGACATGAAGTTATTATAGTCTTCCACTTGATGAACATTATGTTTGACATATTCAAACTCTACCTTTAACCGGGTAGTTATAAAGGGTATTATTGGCATAATCGGATTCACGTTGGGAATAGTAATAAGCTAAATGGATTTGTCCCTCTTCGGAGAGATGTCAAGCTTAGGCCTCTCGTAGGAATGATGTTGATGAAAATGTTCGGCCAGACTCAAATGAATTGATTAGATCAATGTCATTTGGATTATCAACATATTCGGAATCGAGAAAGTATTGAACAAAACAAGTTGACTTGTTGACCATGACTTGTGTTTAATGACATCGTGGACAAAGGGATTGTGACATGTTCTAAAAGGAATGCGAACTTGTATCTAGTTACACTATTTGGGTAGGTATGACGGTTTGCTAGAACCTAATCATATCTTATGGGTTCATGTTTGAGCCAATTGCCAACTTAGTGTAATCCTATAGGGTCACACACAAATAGAACGAATCATAAAGGACTAAATTGGAATTATGGAAGAATGTCAGATTTTGGCTCTGGCACGGTCGTGCGCCTTAAAATGTTACGGCCGTGCCATAAATCCAAACCAAGGCAAAACCTGTCGGCATGTTTGGCACGACTGTGCCAAGAAGACAAGCACGACCGTGCTGAAAATGGTCGACCTGGGGGAATCATGCGGACCTGATGGCACGACCGTGTCAGATTATAGGGCACGACCGTGCCAGTCAAGTCAGCCAGAGTTCCTTGTCGCCTAATTTGGTGACAGGATTTATGGTTCCTAAGTCCTTAAGGGTTAAGGATTAGGACCTATAAAAGGATCCTTTCAGCAGCCATTAGACATATGATTGTGAGTGCCTCCATAGGGTTTTGAGAGGTTATTTTCTTGTTCTAAGATCCCAAAAGTGAAGAACAAGAATATTCATAATTCCATATAGTTCTTGCAATTGTGAAAGTGTGTTTCATAATTTGGTCTAGCAACCAAGATCAAGAAGTTCCTTGATATTCGTTCGTGGTGTGGATACCGCTAGAGGGTGAAGCTTATCATCTTCAAAGTTCGTGTTCTTGCTTTTGTGATCAAGCTTCAAAATCTCCACCAAGTTCAAAAGCTAGAAATCAAAGTCATCAAGGGTTAGTTTTTCTTTTCTAGTATTCATATTGTTGTATTTGATTTAATCATATGAATGGATCTATGGGCTTTGGGTTTCATAAAATTTTAAATGTTATCTTCCGCTGCGCATGTTACTCCGAAACCCAACAGGGTTTCCAAAACCTAACCCAATAAGGATTCTTACTTTAATTAATTAAAGACTTGGGTTTTTTTTTCTTCAACCCAATCACTAACCCACTTACTCGAGCCCAACTTAATTAATATTTTACCGAACCCAACTAATAAAAGAGTTTAAATTATGTCTCAAATTTCCGGTTATTACAATAAACCTTTCAATAGACTGAAACAGAGTTAGAGAACCCAACTAATTAAAGAAGTAATGCTAATTTCCATGGATAATAAGGCTAAATATTTCATGAAGCTCAGGTTATGTACTATTGGATTGATGAGAGACCAACTATTAGGAGCTCCAACACGACCCACACATACAGGTATAAACACACATTGAAATTAAAAAGACAAGATTGATGGGAGGGATTGAAAAAATGTAACGATTGTAACAAAAGCAAAGGGCCTTAGGCATAGTTGTCAAAGGCGACCGCCCGCCTCGCCTTTTTGGCGCCTTGGGGGGTCGGTCGCCCTTTTTTAGCCAGGCAGGCGGATGTACGCCTTTTTTCACAAGGCGTTCCCCTTGCTCGCCTTTTTCCCGCCTGCCTCTCGCCCTTTTGCATTTTTTATCTCTTCTTTTTCCCATGTTTTTCAAATTTTCATTTACTTTTGCATGACTTTAGAGCTTGATTTCTTTTCTTGATAATATTTAAGGGATTAAGTTTATTTCACTTGCTTAAACTAGTACTTGTTTTGTTAATTTGAACTTCGTAATTTTAATTCATGCGCTTTTTCTTTTAAACTAGTACTAGTTTATTTCACCAACTTTAATATATATATATATATATATATATTAAAGTTGGTAAGGAAGGCTATGGTATTAACACATAAATAAACATAAGCTAAAGCTTCATTTGTGTGAAGCCACATCATCACCATCCTAAATATGTGTAACCTTTGATATTCCCAATAATAGCTAATAATAATAGTTATGATATAATTTAACTATTACTTCTAATAGTATTAGTTAACTATAATAGGTACTATACAAGTTAACTATTACTAATAATAGTATTAGTTAACTATAATAGTTACTCCCCCTGTCCCGCTTTAAGGTTCTTACTTTCGTTTTTTGTATGTCCCAATTTAAGGTTCTTACTTTACTTTATTACCTAAAATGGACAATGGGACCCACTTGTCATTCTCACAACAAAAACTCCCTACCCACTTTCTCTTTCCTACTTTACTTTTCACACTCACAACATTTTTTTTAACCTCCATGCAAAGTCAAACTAAGAACTTTAAATTGAGACTGAGGGAGTACTATACAAGTTAACTATTACTATTGTTAGTATTAGTTAACTATTAGTATTAATAGTATTCGTTAACAATAATAGTTACTATATTAGTTAACTATTATTATTAATATTATTAGTTAACAATAATAGTTACTATATAATTTAACTATTATTATTAATATTATTAGTTAAGTATAATAGTTACTCTATATGTTAATTATTACTATTAATATTATTAGTTAATCATGAAAGTTACAATATATGTTAATTTTTACTATTAATATTATTAGTTAATCATAATAGTTACTATACTAGGTTATCATTGTTATTAATAGAATTAGTTAATTATAATAGTTATTATAGACATTAATTATAAGTACTGTTAATAGTATTAGTTGATTATGATAGTTATAATATAGATTAATTATTACTATTAATAGTATTAGTTAAGATGATAGTTACTATTTTAGTTAACAATAATTAGAAAATTATTTTGTATATACAATATATTTATATTACAAAAAAAATGTTATGCTACTTTATTGAATAAAAATATAAAAATAGCAAAATAATAATAAAAAATAATAGAAAATTAGTTTCTCGTGCAAAGCACGTGCAGAGCATGTGTAGAGCACGGGTTACCCACTAGTTTATTTAATTTTTATTCTTGTTCATAACACGTTTTGTGCTTCGTTTATGTGTTGCATGTATATAGATATTATATTTTCTATTTTTTACTAATTGTTAGTTCTATTTTCCTCCTTGCTCGCCTTTATGCCGCCCCCGCCCGCCTCTCGCCTCGCTTTTCGCCTTTCCTAAGTACATTTATTTCCTACGTACATTTCACCCGCTTCTCGCCTTTCACATTTGACAACTATGGCCTTAGGGTTAGAAAAATTGGGGATTTTACAAAGAATAAACACACATTGAAATTATGGTTTGGGAAATTAGAGATTTTTACACACATCATCATCGCACATATGCACACACACTAAATACTCGATCTCAACAGCACAACCACGCAAAGCACGAAATTGACAAGGAATATACTCGATCTCTACAGCAAAAATGAGAAATCACAAGAACAAAATGGAGGCTAGAACTGGAACAGACAAAGAAACACACAGATTAACATTAGGGTTTAATAGGCCCATCAAAAAAATTAGCAAAGAGAACATTAGAATAGACATCACCTGTAATTGCTGGAGGAGAACCAAAAGATTATCGAGCTACGGAGACGGTGAAGCTGAGGGTTTTTATTTTAGAGAGAGAGAGAGGGGGTTGTAAAAGAAAGTGGGATGAGAGGGGTAGATTTAGATCGTATTTACTTTTCCACATCTCTACCCTTGTGCGGTTTTTGCGATTGGTATTTTCCTTTTTTAACTAGAAAAAATATCTTTCGTTTATTTTTAAAAACATTTATTATTTGTTAATTTATGCGATTGACAAGCCCATGACCTTTTAATTAAATTAAAGCAGTCGTGTATACGCATATTCCTCCCGCCATAGAGAGCCCCGAAATTTTACTTCATCAATTAGGCGGTTTTTGATTTGCGATTGTTGTAGCCCTCGCATAAACCATGCTTACTGCGACGGTCCCGTGTGCAATCACACAAAGTCATCTCATAATTCAACTTTTCTAGTAGTGTTGGGATAAAGTTGTAGTTTTGGGGCTTTAATTGAATCCGGGAGTATTTTAGTGTTTTATGATTTATTCCGGATGCAATATGTTCATCAAGTAAGAATCAAGCCAAAAGTTCAAGTTACAAGTCAAGTTCAAGTCAACAGAAGAAAGATTGAAGCGGATCAACATTTACAATTGAAGAAAAGCTGCAGGGACTTGGAAGGAATTTGCTCAAGTTAGAGATCTGATGTGCTGAAAGCTGAGAATCTAGTGACCAAACTGCAAATCTGAAGACCAGTGACTTTTCTAGAATTTCTAAAAACTTGAGGACTACATTGGAATTTACAAAAACTCAGGGCCTTATTTGGAATTTTGTGGATCAGCTCTAAAAGATCAAATCTGTCCAAATAATTAGAGGAGAAGAATTTAACTTTTCTATTTAGTTTAGGACTTTATTTTACTTTCCTATTTTATTAAAGGGGCAACTACCATTTAGGATGAAGAGGTAAATCAATAGTACTATGTCACTATTGAAATGACCCATCATGGCTTCTTTAAACCCTCCCACAAATTCCGTTCGATAAGGCATGCTAACATATCATGGTCTCAGTTGGAAATAAACCAAAATCTAATTGTGAATTCATCATCAATTCTATACTTGTTGAAGGAATGAAATGCATTTCATTTTCTTTCTTTTCATATCAAAAGTCGTGTCCATGGTGATGGGGAGGCTATAGCATGCATGTACAAAAAGTATGCCACCATGAATTGATATAACGACATGGCTCATAACCACCTTCCTTCTTTCTACTGAGTGAGCCAGGGGAAAAGTTGGCGCCTGTTATTACAATCCATAGATACCCCAATTAAAAAAATTGATGGTATATGTAACATCCCAACTTTTCACAACTAATAAATAATAACTAATATGAATAAATCCCAAATCCAGGATGCCCCAACGGCTACAAATAACCACAATTTAAACCTTAACCAACATTCAAATCCAAAACGGCTAGTACAAGTCACTAGCTCAAGCTGGTAACTAACGGAATATAAAGTTCAAAACTTAACTTAACGGGATTCATAATTACTAACTAACTTTATTCGAAAAGATAACTTCTACGCCGCCAAATCCTTGCGACCCTTGATTTGCTTACTTATAACCTGGAGAGAAATAAGAATGGAAGGAATGAGCGAACAATGCCCAGTAGGTTCATACGTAATCCCCTCGGGTACTAAGAGGAGATAACCGAAACGAACAGTAACAATGAATTAACAGTGAAAGGATATAACTCAAAGATCAAACAGGTACTCAGTTTGAAAAAGACATTTACTAAAAATGAAAACAACTCATTACTTTGAGAACATGTGGCTACAGAAGTCAGTTTCCAAAACAACACCTTACACAAAACACTTTACTTCACTTAATTTAGGGATTAAGCACGCGCTGTACCCAGGGCTACTGACCGCACCCAATATCGGTGTATCATGATAACCTACGTTACTTCATCAAGCACCGCAAAGAGGTCCACATGTTCCTCTCAGAACTATGGATAACTATAAAGGGGGTCCACTTATCCGTTTCGGGATTATGGATAACTGTAAGTTACTTTATTTATTACAAAACTTCACTTTAAAGAGCTTTACAAAACAAGCTTAACATTTCAAAACTTTATTTGATCACTTTTTAAAGAAAAGTGTACATTTCACTTTAGACACCAAAGTCACAATACAAATCATATACATGATGACCCAATTGAACAACAATATAATCAATAGGGTGGATAACAAGGAACGGTAGCATTCGCGGAACGGAATAGTTATTTAAAATACTACCTAGCCACATAGGTAGATTACTTTAACAAAATCAGAGATTGGGAACCCTAACAAAGGATTGAAACCAAATATACTACTAAGAGCGTAATTCCTTACCTTAGCCTTGCGTTTAACTAGCTTGATTGCTCCGCTTGAACAATCTACAATCATGCAATAGTCCAATCTTAGACACAAGTAAACACTATTTTACTTTCGTCCCCAAATTACTACTTTTTACTTGATTAACCTACGAGTTAATCATCTTTAACCCCTTTCATAGTTAACCCATACCCTTATGAAGTTACTAAAACACCCCTAGGGTTTTATTATTAAATTCCTAATTCGCAATATCACTTCACAATTTACACACACTGATTACACACTTTCTGCACACACCAAAAATCCAATAATACTAATTACACCCACCAAGACATGATTTTGACTATCTAAAACACACCCACAACCCTAATACACACCCACACATACTCGGCACACACACACACACACACACACACACACACACCGCACACACATACATACACGCACATAGTAACACGCACACACACACTTTTACTCCCTCCGTTAAACTCTTTTTCTCCTCTCAAAATAGTTCAATCAATCCTAAAACATGATCCTACGGATTGAATTACCCAAACCCTAGATTTTACTCTTCTAGGTTTAGGATTTTTGTACCGATTGAGATCGAAAA
The DNA here is from genome assembly GCA_026119855.1 of Campanula takesimana. Classification (NCBI taxonomy): domain Eukaryota; kingdom Viridiplantae; phylum Streptophyta; class Magnoliopsida; order Asterales; family Campanulaceae; genus Campanula; species Campanula takesimana. The sequence goes on along the minus strand of JAOWBW010000065.1, from coordinate 1,962,066 downwards.
CAATATGAGGAAGACGAGGGAATGACTTTACCTTAGTTTGGATCGAAGGTTCCGCTCCGATTTCTCTCTCTCTTTGCCGAGTTCTCTATCTCTCTCTCTCTGCCTCGGTGACTGCGCCGTTTCCCCTCTCTTTTACGTACTCTTGATTTCTTTTGTAACTTGTAAAGAAAATAGGGTAGGGTTTTTAATTTATACCCCTAAGCTTAATGAATCCTAATTGGGCTAGGATTTTAACTAGTTATTATTAATTAAAAATTGGGCCTACTAACTTAACCCAACAGAATTATTTTAAATAATGAAGTCCACCCAAATAAATAAAAGATGAAGAAGTTGGGTTATTACATTCTTACCCCCTTAAAAGAGTTTGGCCCTCCAAACTAAACGTACCTTAATCTTCAAACAAAACGGGATACCTATCACGCATTTCACTTTCGAGCTCCCACGTGACTTCTCTTTCTGTGTGATTGCTCCACTGCACTTTTACGTACGGGATCATTTGCTTCCGCAATACATGATCTTTATGGTCTACAATTTTCACTGGATTTTCATCATAACTCAAGTCTTCACAAAAACGTAATTATTTATACTCTATGACGTGGCTCGGGTCAGCTACGTACTTTCTCAACATTGACACGTGAAACACATTGTGCACACCAGCCAGCACAGGAGGTAAATCCAACTTATAGGCTACCACTCCTATTCGTTCTAGAATCTCAAACGGTCCCACATATCTAGGACTTAACTTTCCACTAATTCCAAATCGCATGACTCCTTTTGTCGGTGAGATCTTCAAGAATACGTGATCCCCTATTTGAAACTCTATATCACGTCTTCGATTATCCACATACGATTTCTGCCTACTCCGCGCAATTAACAACAACTTGCGAATCTGTTGAACTTTATCCGCCGTTACTTGAACAAACTCGGGTTAAGTTAACTTCCTTTCACCTACTTCATCCCAACACGCAGGCGATCTATATTTCCACCCATACAGAGCTTCATACGGCGCCATTCTAATACTAGAGTGGTAAATGTTGTAGTAGGCAAACTCCACTAGTGGTAGATGATCATCCCACGCCCCTTGCCGATCCAACGACGTTGCTCATAGTGGATCTTCAAGAGTTTGAATCGTCCTTTCTGACTATCCGTTTGTCTGAGGATGGAATGATGTACTCATAGTTAACCCCGTCCCCAACGCTTTCTGTAAACTCTTCCATAAATTTGATGTGAATCTCGTATCTCGATCCGACACTATAGAGACCGGTATCCCATGTAACCTCACGATCTCGTTTACATACAACTTAGCTAACTTCTCCAACGAATCAGTCACCTAGATTGCTAGAAAGAGAGTCGATTTAGTGAGCCTATCCACTATAACCCAAATTGCATTATGACCCTTCAATGTCCTAGGAAGTCTAATCACCAAATCCATAGTGATGTGCTCCCACTTCCACTCTGGAATAGGTAGCGATTATAGTAATCCTACGGGTTTCTAGTGTTCACTTTTCACTTGCTGGCATACTAAACACTTGGACACAAATTCTGCTACCTCACTCTACATATTGTTCCACCAAAAGGATTCCTTTAAATCCATGTACATCTTAGTACTCCCAAAATAAATTGAAAACCTTGAACAGTGAGCTTCCTCAAGAATTTCCCTCTTAATACTTTCATCATTAGGCACCCAAATCCTCGATTGATACCTCATAATCCCGTCATCACTAACACGGAAATCTACCATTCCCTTTTTACCTATGGTCTTGTGGATTACTGCTAACTCCTCATCCACATTCTGAGCATCCTTGATTCTCACCAACAATGTTGGTTGAACACTCATCTGAGCCAATTAACCTTTAACTCTAACTTCTAGTTTCGCCATTTCACTATTTCCCAAATTACTTACCCCCTTAGGAATCATAGTCGCTAATGTTTCATGGTTCTTTCTACTTAACGCATCTGCCACTTTATTGGCTTTTCCAGGATGATACAGAATTTTGCAATCATAATCCTTAAGTAATTTGAGCCATCTCCTCTGCCTCATATTCAACTCCTTCTGAGTGAAAATATACTTAAGACTCTTATGGTCGGTATAGATCTCACATGGTACCCCATACAGATAGTGTCTCCAAATCTTTAATGCAAACACCACGGCCGCTAACTCCAAATCATGGGTAGGATATTTCTTCTCATGGTTCTTGAGTTGCCTACACGCAGAAGCTATCACCTTGTCATTTTGCATTAACACACAACCCAAACCTTTCAATGAAGCATCACTAAAAATCACAAAACCACCCTTGCTTGTTGGTAACGTAAGAACAGGCGCAGACACCAATCGCCTTTTCAATACTTGAAAGTTCTTCTCAAAATCGTCCGACCATACAAACTTTGTCCCTTTCTTGTCAATGGTAGAGATAACTTCGAAAATCATTTCACAAACCTACAGTAATAGCCCGCTAACCCCAAGAAGCTCCTTATTTCGCTAACAGAAGTTGGTCTCTCCCAATTCACTATAGCCTCGTTTTTTGCAGGGTCAACTGCTACCCCATTCTTAGACACCACATGCCCCAAGAACGCCACTTCCTCAAGCCATAACTCGCACTTCTTCAACTTGGCATACAACTTTTGCTCTCTCAGAATCTGCAATACTAATTTCAAATGTTCTTCATGCTCCTCTTTTGACTTAGAATACACCAAGATGTCGTCGATGAATACTATTACACACTTGTCCAAATACTCTTGAAATACCCTATTCATAAGTTCCATAAACACAGCATGCGCATTTGTCAACCCAAACGGCATTACCAGGAACTCATAGTGCCCATATCTTGTCATAACAGCCGTCTTTGCCGCATCTTCCTTTTTCACTCTCAACTGATGGTATTCCAGAACGCATATCAATCTTAGAGAAATATCATTACCCTGGAGTTGATCAAACAAATCATCGATTCTTGGCAAAGGATACTTATTCTTAATCGTCACACGGTTTAACTCCCGATAATCAATACATAACCTCATCGACCCATCCTTCCTCTTTACAATTAATACCGGCGCACCCCACGGTGATGCACTCGGCCTAAGTCCAATAACTCTTGTAATTGTTCCTTTAACTCTTTAAGTTCCGGCGGAGCCATCCTATATGGTGCTCTCAAAATTGGTGCAGTCTCTGGTGTTAGATCTATTGAAAACTCCACTTTTCGCTCCGGTGGTAATCTCGGTAAGTCCTCAGGAAAAACATCTTTAAAATCTTTTATTATGGAAAAAGATTCTATGGTCACTTGTTTCTTGCTTGTCTCACCAACATACGCTAGAAAGGCCTCACAACCCTTCCTTAACAGTTTACGAGCCTTCACTACAGAAATCAGACCGGTCCGAACTCTCGGTTTCAACCCTTGAAAATAGAATCCTTCTCCAGAGGGTAATTCAAAATCCACTTCCTTTCTAAAATAGTCTACTTTGGCATGATACACAGCCAGCCAATCCATACCTAGGATAATGTCAAAGTCACTCAGATCTAGACAGATAAGATCAACCTCGAGTTCTCTATCGCCTATCTTTAGAGGACAACTCTGAAACACTGAAGTAACTGGGATCGACACCTTAGTCGGGGCATCAATTATTAAGGGTACTTCTAATGCTTTAGGAGTCAGTTTCAACTGTTTTGCCAACTGCAGAGGCGTGATCCTATACCGAATCCGATCACTTTGCCCAGCTTCATACTTCCTAGCCTTTTGCTCCTCACTGTCGAAGAACGTCGGTGCAAAATTCTAGTAAATCCGTGAATCTTTCACTGTACTCATCCACTGTCTTGGTACCTTGAGTTAAAGTCAGGAATTTCCGCCACCCTGGAGTTACGAACACTAGTCGGGTAGTACTTTTCGTTGAACACTATCTTAAACCTTTTCCAGGTGAAATTTCCCTCACCTCAAGCCAAAGCTGTTCTCTTCTCAGCATCCCACCAAGTGCGAGCCGCAGCCTTAAGCATAAATGTTGCAAAAAACGACCCTTTGTTCCGTGGTACAAGTCAAGGTCTCGAAAATATGCTCCAGTCTTCTGGCTTCTCATTTGAGCTACCGGAGAAGGTATCCGGCTTTCTCCGCTGAAATAGTTCTAGCGGGTCCCTCATTGGCACTGGCTGAGGTTGGTTTAGTGGTTGCACCAGGTGAGTCACCACTTGTCCGATACCAGCCACTGTCTGGTTTAGCGTTTGCAACAGGTTAGCCATGTTCGGATCAATAGTGCCTTGGTTTCCAGCATTTCCTACATTCCCAGTGTTGCGAGCGTTGCCACGGTTTCCTCTTCCTCTTCCTGACATCTTAAGTTAAGAAAAACCAAAATATAACTGATTAATAACCTTTTACGGAAACGTTGTTTACATACTTACACCAATAGGTTTAATTGAGTCGGTTACTTGACCTCACAGTTTATTGACTTATCACTAGCCTATTCTTAACTTGGTCTCTTACTAACTTCACTTACATACTTCATACATCGGTCTTACTTTAGACCTTTCACTGAATCGGCCTTACTTTAGGTCTTTAACCCTACTTAGTCGTTTTACTTAGATGAATTCATACCTCTATAGGTCATCCCCACCGGACTAACTGCTATAGTTGTTGTTAACGCATTTATTAATTTATACGAACAGGACTAAATTGAAGATTACAAATGATTTGAAATAACTCAACTTTAAACTAACTTTTTTTCCTTTAACTGAAACCAAAACTAAAATAATAACTAAGTTCTTTACTAATAGGACTAAAAAGAATACTAAACTTCTAAGAAAATAATACTAATAACTGACTACTCCCCTCATAATTCATGGGGTTACATTCTTTCTAGGTCTACCCCTAGGCCTTTCAGTGGCACATAAGCTTTCTTCTTAGATCCCTTTGGTCTTCCTCGAGATCTACGCTTAGGCACCTCTATCTCTTAAGTCCATTCTTCTTCCAAAAGCTCTAAGTCTGACTCGTCCTTTTCCCTATCAATCACAATTGGAGAGTCATTGCTTCCTTCGACCTCCACCTCTACTCCTTTCATTTCTTCATTGGCTACCACATCTTCCATGATTGGTGCTTCATCTCCTAAAGCATTTGCCGCTTCAATTTCTTCGGCTCTTGCTTTCTCTAGTTCTTCACACTTGTAATGGGATATATACATCTTTTCTCTAGCACCAGCACATTCTACTTCTTTGTTACCCAGCTTATACTTCAGCTCGTTTACTTCTTGTTCCTTTTCACCTAGCTTTTCCTCAGGCTTGTTTACTTCTTTTTCAGCATACATCCATGCATCTCTAAAATCCATTCACCCGCCTAGTAGGACTTGCTTCTTTGTTTGTTCCTTCTTTAATTGTCCCTTCAGCTCCCTAATTGTCCATGCACTTCTTACAATTGTTCTCTCCTTGGGTGTTTTCGTCTTCAATTTCACCCCTTTTAAGCCATTAGGTCTGTCCATGATCTACAATGAAAACATACGACCATTAGAACCACATATATCTCATAGTGCATTTATTCTTAAGGAAAAGATAATCTTCATTCAAACCACAACCCAAGTATATACTCATCTTCCTTTAGAACCTCACTTTAGGTCATTTCCTAAAATAGCAAGTTTCTATAAAAGGAGAGTTTCCAAACTTAGAAAGTTTTCCCAAAATGGAAAGTTTCCATAAATATCAGGTTTCCTCAATTAGTGCTTCCCAAAAATACTTTGTTCTTATCAGAGTTCTAAAGCCCAAAATCGTTAAGTACTACTTCTCCCAATAGTCTTAACTTCTAAGTCTGAGTCTCCCAAGTAATCCTAAACCGGGGCTCTGATACCAACTGTAACACCCCAACTTTTCACAACTAATAAATAATAACTAATATGAATAAATCTCAAATCCAGGATGCCCCACGGCTACAAATAACCACAATTTAAACTTTAACCAACATTCAAACCCAAAACGGCTAGTACAAGTCACTAGCTCAAGATGGTAACTAACGGAATATAAAGTTCAAAACTTAACTTAACGGGATTCATAATTACTAACTAACTTTATTCGAAAAGATAACTTCTACGCCGCCAAATCCTTGCGACCCTTGATTTGCTTACTTATAACCTGGAGAGAAATATGAATGGAAGGAATGAGCGAACAATGCCCAGTAAGTTCATATGAAATCCCTTCGGGTACTAAGAGGAGATAACCGAAACGAACGGTAACAATGAATTAACAGTGAAATGATATAACTCAAAGATCAAACAGGTACTCAGTTTGAAAAAGACATTTACTAAAAATGAAAACAACTCATTACTTTGAGAACATATGGCTACAGAAGTCAGTTTCCAAAACACCACCTTACACAAAATACTTTACTTAACTTTACTTAATTTGGGGTTAAGCACGCGCTGTACCCAGGGCTCGGGTTTCTACTGACCGCACCCAATATCGGTGTATCATGATAACCTACGTTACTTCATCAAGCAACGTAAAGGGCTCCACATGTTCCTCTCAGAACTATGGATAACTATAAGGGGGTCCACTTATCCATTTCGGGATTATGGATAACTGTAAGTTACTTTATTTATTACAAAACTTCACTTTAAAGAGCTTTACAAAACAAGCTTAACTTTTCAAAACTTTACTTGATCACTTTTTAAAGAAAAGTGTACATCTCACTTTAGACACCAAAGTCACCATACAAATCATATACATGATGACCCAATTGAAAAACAATATAATCAATAGGGTGGATAACAAGGAACGGTAGCATTCGCGGAACGGAATAGTTATTTAAATTACTACCTAGCCACATAGGTAGATTACTTTAACAAAATCAGAGATTAGGAACCCTAACAAAGGATTGAAACCAAATATACTACTAAGAGCGTAATTCCTTACCTTAGCCTTGCGTTTAACTAGCTTGATTGCTCCGCTTGAACAATCTACAATCATGCAATAGTCCAATCTTAGACACAAATAAACACTATTTTACTTCCGTCCCTAAATTACTACTTTTTACTTGATTAACCTACGAGTTAATCATCTTTAATCCCTTTCATAGTTAACCCATACCCTTATGAAGTTACTAAAACACCCCTAGTGTTTTATTATTAAATTCCTAATTCTCAATTTCACTTCACAATTTACACACACTGATTACACACTTTCTGCACACACCAAAAATCCAAAAATACTAATTACACCCACCAAGACATGATTTTTGTTGGTGTTGGTGCCCTAGGCACGTTTGTTAAATGTTGTATATGTTATTATTCTATTCATATTAATGAAGAGATGTTTTGATTATTATTGTTGCTCATGTTTGTTTATAATAATCTCCGTCCCTAGAGCTTATCAAGCATTAGCATAAAGGCTAAATGATCATGAGATGATCATGTTAGATTTATTGGTACTTATTTGGAACAAGGTGTAGACACCCCGCTTTGGACCTCTCACCCCGATTGCATACATAGTATTTTTATTTAACTTGTTTTTGTTAATTTATGTTACTTTCGTTAAGTTCCTAACTGATTCCGTTAGTTTTGGACTAAACTGCATAACAGAGTTAACTTTTAGAGTCATTCTGTCAGTCTGTTATTTTCACCCGCGGGCGCCTCCCGTAATGTTCATGGGGCGCGCGCGCGTTTGGTCCAATAGGCCGGACCCGCGCGCTTCCCACTTTGGCAGTAACGGATTGCACCTTATTTCCCTCCCTTTTCTTATTTACAAACATCTTCTTTAGTCAAAAACATCTTTCTTGATCATAAACATTTACTAGCTTTTATTTGTAACCTCCCAATCCCACATTTCTAGCCCTTTTCATAAAAACAAAATATTTCCTTTTTATTTTATTTGATTTCTTTCATTTATTATTTTATTTATCTTATTTTTGATTGGTCAATTCCATTTCACATGGATGATCATCTTTTCCCTCCAACCTTTCCCTCTCCTTTTTACCTATAAAAACCACCTTCTTCTACCTTAGAAATGACCTTCTTTTTTTACTTGAATTTTCTCTACACATACACTATACACAAATCCTCTCAAGAAGATTTCTCTACAAAACACTACATAAAGTGTTGCACAACATTTTCTCTACAACAACACCATCTTCAAGTCAAGGTTTAAAGTCCTTCTTCTTAAGGTACAACTTCCCTTTTTCTTCTTCTTATTTTATTCATGTCTAGTCAATGTATGCAATCTCCATAAAAAGGGATACAACCAAAAGGCCACTTCACTATTGAAGTTTGGTCAATGTTACATCCCAACATTTTAATTCCACTTTAATTTACATTCTCATTTCTTAATGGAATTACCTAGCGATAATTTGACATGTAATCTTTAGCATAAATCAATAAATAAACAATTCTCCTTTATTTTTCCTCTATAAATTTCTCCTTTCTTTTCATTATAATTGTTAGCACATTTCTCTTATTATTAAATTGAAGGACATTTAACATTAGAACACCAAAAGTAGCAAGACCCGCGTAAGCTGGGCGGAGTGGGTGTTTAAGTACTTCCCACTCCGTCACCTAACCCCCGAACCCTTCTCTTCCCGAATCTCTGGTTTTCGTACATAAAAAATTGGCTTTTCTTAGGTTTTCTCGCGTTTTTCTAAAACGTGGGTGGCGTCTCTTAAAATCAAGTAGACATCCTAGGTTAATTCACCGCTCTAGCCAAGCCGTGGTTCCCCAGGGTATCTACAGTGGCGACTCCGCTGGGGATATAGAAGGTTAAACTTGCATTTTCTGCTCTTGGTGTTCTAATTTCTGTTTTCTGGGCATTCTGGTAAAAAGGGTGGGAAGCGCGCACCTCCGGCCTTCTTGGCCTGAAGCGCGCGCGTCCGACCCTAATTACCAGAATCGCCCGCCTCCCATCTTGTCCTTCTATTCCAGGTTTCTGTGCTAACGTTTACTACAGGGGAAAAAGTTCTATAATTTAGGGTCAAGGCAATCCCTTGAACCCGCTGACTTGACTTGCAGGAACTGACCAGAAGCGGGCGCCTCCACTTCTCTCAGTCTAACGCGCGCGCGTCTCCCGAGTAGGCATCTGAATGCGCGCGCTTCTGGGCATTTCCCAGAAACAGAAACAGTGTACAAAATGGACAGTTTTGACAGTGTGTGGGCACCGGGCCTGCACAGAACAGCTTTTATTTTTTGTTCATTTTTATCGGTCACACGGGTGATTCGAAAGTTGTAAATTACGTGCTTATTTGTTTTTTTATTTCCTTTGAAAAAAAATAAATATATTTTGTCACTTGCTAGACCTCACACTACGCGCACAATTCTTATCAACTGCTCACTATCGAGTCGCACAAGTCCAAGCCCAAACCCGTCGAGGCCCGTCCTAGGAAGTTTCAAGCTCCACTCGACCTTGACTCTTCCGAAGCGGTAAACCTCAGCCCGTGGCGTAGTTCACGACTACATGCCGGGGTGACCTTTAAGCCTCTCTTTAGCCGAGCACAAACCACACAATTCTAGTTAGGGTCTAACACTCCGTGACTCAAGTCGGTTTCCATGTGCCGAGATTTCCCTAAACTAATGTCTCAAATCATACATGCCACTCGTTGTTTTGGACGAAATAAAACTCCGTCCCCAAGTGGTTATTATGGACGAAAATAAAAATCCGTCCCCGCATGTATGCTTTATTACATTAATTTAGTTTAATCCTGACACATGTAGGATTCACAAGCGTGGTGGAATCCGATGAGTATATGGGACCACGAGAAGGTCTATATACTAGTGTGACGATTCCACTATTTTTCTAGAAACCCCAAAAAGGACCACGTCCTTCCAACTTTTGTAAATAAATAAATAAAAAAAGAGTCATTTTTCTTATGTAGTTGAGTCTTTTTCCTTTGTTTGTGGGTTAATTATTTTACTCAAAATATGTTTATGGGGCCAACCTAAGATCGACCGTGTTCTCTCAATAGATCCAATGGCTTCCAACGGAAACAACAACAAGGGTGAGAACATCTCCGTGTCCAACGAAAGGCTCTTCAACATAATAAGAGCCTTGGGGGAACAAATGGATAGACTTGTCGAGGATGCCCGCTGCAAGGATGATTTGTGGCAAGACCGTCTTGATCTCGAGAGGAAAATTCACAAGGAAGAAGTGTCCGAACTTAAGGCTCGTTTGCAAGAGCTCAATGACAGCAAGGCAAAGGTCCACGGTAAAGCACGCTCAAGTGGCTCACCCCTCAAAAGTCACAAAGGTGCCACCAACGACCGTGTCTATACCCCTCTCAATGGCATGACCATCACCGAGGCCTATGAAGCTCTCAAAACCAAGGGACAAGTTTCTCCTCTCTAAGGGTACAAGCAACCACAACCATTATGTCCCAACCATGCCCACCATACCGAGGATTGCTTCTCCATCCGCAACATCATCCAAGACTTGATTGACAATGGTGAATTTACCGTGGGTGAGGAACAACAGTTAGAGAATTTACCGTGGGTGATTGACATGCAAGAACTCATCAAGGAAGGGGCTCAGATTTGAAATAGGGTCTCAACAAGAGATCATGCCGCAAGGAAGGCTACAACGACAATGGGCTACAACAGCAATCTCCGTTTCTCTTTCTCTACCTAGTAGTAGGAATATAAAAAAAAAAAAAAAAAAAAAAAAAAGAGAGTCAAGAGTCCTCTTAAGTGTGCATTAAAGTTTTCTCTCGTCCCATGTTAAATTTTGAGTAACTTATAAAATAAAAGTCGTTCTTGTCCTCATACACTATTCCAAGTTGTTCAATCTAATTCTTGGCAAAATGATGAAAAAAAAATGTCTAAACAAGTTTTGGAATGAAGGTCATCGCTTGAACGCCTAGGGGCTAAAAATCAACGACGGCATCAACAACGAAGACATCAACAACGACAAAATCAAGACAAAGAAAGGTGGAGCAATGATCATGAAGCAAAGTTTTCAAAAGAGGATAAAAAAAAAAAAAAAAAAAAAAAAGGCTCGCTAGGTTGAAATCCTCAAATCAACCTAGGCAAAAAAAAAAAAAAAAAAAAAAAAAAAAAAAAATCCCCCTTCATTCAAAGAAGTTCACAACAACAACATCATTCCACCAAACGAAGGACGAAGCAACATCGACAACAATCACGACGAAGCAACAATTCATCACTGCGAATGGAGCATCAACAAGAACTACGGTGACCTAAGCCTCTTCACTGGAGGAACGTAGGCAACCTTCGGGTCCGGTCTCACGCAAGAAAGAAGATATGTTTAGCCCTAGCACGTTATGGTTATCGGCTTTCATCACGAACTTGTCAAGACATCTTTGTACGATTCATTTGCCAATGAATTAATCACCTCAAGATTGAACAACTTTTGTAGATTTGGAATCACTTTCCGTTCCTTGTCGAGTCTAGGGCTTCTATTCTTTCTGCATACTCCCAATTTCTTGCAATCAAATTGGGGCTTTCCTTCTCTTCTCTCTTAATGACTTACTTGCTTTCGTGAGTCATTCAACAAATATATAGCCTAAGATCATGTGATTGAGGTCCTTGCAAAAGAAGCATTCTTCATGATCATTAGATGATCCCTTACGCTTCTTATTTCTTGCAACCGCAACATCCTTCCCTTTTCTCTTTGTCCCATGAGAGCAGGTAGATGCCAAACGTTCCTCAAGCATATCAAGGAATATTTTAGCATCAATATCCTTGGAGATACCGGTCAAAATGGTCTCCGGGACAACTATATTCATGATCATTAGGCTCACGCGATTGGAGCGTTTCCACTTCTCCTCATTTAAGCACTCTTCTTGAGTGCTTTCGTTAGAGAGAGAAAGAGGAAACGGCTCCCTTAATGCATGATCTATGTCCATATAGCCTAAGATCATCATCAATTTATTTTTCCAAGTTTTAAAATTAGTCCCATTAAGCATCGGTACGGTACTCATAGCAGTAATCACGGATGAAGCTATAAGTAAATCTGTTGGAATTTCGAGAACAAGAATGAATACAAAACATGTATAAGACACTACATAATGAAAAATGATTAATTATATCAACGAAATCCATCAACAAGACAATCAACATGACATCAAAACTAATCTTTGGATTGCGAGTTGACTCATAAATGATTGCCTTAGGCAACAAGTAATTTGAACTTATATTTTAATAAATACTTAATCTTCCTTTGGGCCGACATAAGTACCTAAGAAAATAACCTAATGTTCATTTTACTTGTTACCACATGAATGCCCAAGTTTAGTCAAATGTCAAGATCTTCTTTGGAAAATTCAAGTCATTCACATATTAACTTAAACATTCAACACTTTAATAATTTTGCATTTAAATAACGTTAATCACTTAGGCGATAATATTATTTAAACAATGAATAAAATTATTTAAGCATATAATTAATCAGGGCTTTAAGTTTTGAAAAATGAATGTTTTGTTCAAGAGGAAAACAAAAATTGTGCAAAATTCAATTCTGATGAACAGTAGCTGCACGGCCGAGCATAGAAAGATGCACGGCCGTGCAAAAATTTACAGATAAGTATGTTCTGGCGGCACACTTTGCACGACCGTGCTAAAATTGATGCACGACCGTGCCAAAATTATCCGAAAGTGCATGTTTTCACGGTACAATGAGCACGACCGTGCTAAACCAGAGACACGACCGTGCCAAACGAACAGGTCCGACCGGATTAAACAAGACATCCGTCCGGACCAGCACTATTCAGATGCACCGGTTCAAGGAAATGAATGCGCACGACCGTGCCAAACAAAGGGCACGACCGTGCCAGATTTTCTGCACTTCTTTGATTTTTGTCCAAATTTTTCAAAAGGCATTAATAACAAGTAGATCCACATGGTATGTACTTAAAACATAAAACCATGTTATTTAAGGATAATCTTGTTTTAAAATTAATGGAATCAAGTGAGTAGATCCACATGGTATGCACTAGACATAAAACCATGTTATGAAGGGATAATCACACTTGAATCATTGAGTTTTAATGAACAAAACTTTCAAACTATTTTCTTAATTTTTGATGAAGATTATTAGTACACTATCAATAAATTAGAGTCCCTAATCATCATCAAACCTTTATGATTCAACAGGAAAAAATGAATCAAATTAAAGCAATAAAGCTTTCTTAAAAGAACTCAAACTCAAACTAAATAATGACCGGGCTCTGATACCAATTGTTGGAACAATTTAACCCTGAATGCCATACTCATATTTAGAAGAAGAATGAGGAAGGAGATGAAGGCGGAAGCGATGATTACCTGTTGAATCCATATTGATAACTTGAAGGGAGAACTTTAGATGAAGAAGAGGATGTAGGGAGATGATCTTCTAAGTGATAGTGTCTCTTAATCTCTCAATGTCTTCTTTAACAAAATGAAGATTATTTAGAATGAGAAAAGTAAGAATCAAGTAGTTTCTAGGCTTGATGGAAGGGCCTATATATATGAAACATGGTGACACTTCAAATAGGGACCATACCTATTCATTTCTTAAGCAATGTTGATTTATCATTTTGCCCATCATAAATAGATAAATAACATTTCAGGGATTCTACACATTTACTAGGTTTGACTATACTTTATATTAATATTATAGTCATGATTTTATTAATGGAAGTCCAAATAACTTGTATTGCAAGTCATGTTCTAACACTAACACCTTTATAACCATTATATTTGTGGAGTTAATTTATCGTAAACGGCTCCAAAAAAGAATAAGAGGAAAATTTTCCTGTTTTGTATATTTGAGGTAAAACTTGTTTTAACCAGAATGTGATTTCCTAGGCAACGAAGATTCTCAGCCTACAGATTTTCATCCCATATTCAGATAAATCTCTAGTAAGTTATGAATATATGCTCGACAAGTACAGTAACTTGGATTTAATAAATTGTCCTTCAGAAGTTTTCACCAAACTATCCTACAGTAATTTGGATTTTAATGTATAAAATTTGATTTTAGGACTAACGAGAAATAAAAGACGAGCTAAGGATTGAGATTTACTGCAGAATAGGAATAAGAAAGAGTAAAAGGAATAGGACCTTATGAACCAGTGAGAGGTTAATTGAGAAAACTCGGATAGAGGGAAAAGGAAGCAAAAAACTGATATTCAAATTAATGGCTATCTTTCTTTTTTTATAAATTTCTTATCTATTCAGTTTAATGCAGGAGTACTACACTACCACTTAAGGACAAGGTACACTCATTCTTAATCGAAGTGGAAAAGTGAGAGCCACAATAAATTTGTCATAAATATTACTACCTCTGTCCCTAAATGAGTGTCTAAATTTCATTTTAAGGGACACTGAAAATCTCAACTTTTGGAACAATTTGGTAATAACGATTCATATATAATCTTGTAATCTCCTTTCTAAACCTTTAGTTTTGCACGTATAAAGAAACCGGTGAAAAAAAATTCGATTTTTTTTTTTAGGGAGAAAGTTATGTTAAAAATAAGACACTCATTTAGGGACAAAGATTTCCTGAAAATGGACACTCATTTAGGGAAAGAGGGAGTAATATTTTGCTACTCCTATTAAACATGAATAATCTCCGTTCAATTTTCTAATGTTTAACCAGAAAAATAAAAAGGAATACAATAAAAAGGGTGAATCATTACCATCATTCAGTATGGCTATTATCAGAACCATGAAAGGTGGGAAGTCAAATTTCCATATCAATGCTAGTAGTGCAAACCCAAGCTGTAATTAAATTCACAGATTTATTAGAAGTATTAAACAAGTGAGCCTCAAATTTAAAATATAGGAAATACTTGAAAAAAATGACACTTAGGCTCCGTTTGTTTCGCGTAAAACAATTTCCGGAAAATGATTTCCCGTAAAATGTTTTCCGGAAAATGAAAATGTTTTCCAGAAAATGACATAAACATGTTTTTGGTTGTTTGGTAAATCTAAGGAAAATGTTTTCCGGAAATATGAAAATAATAATAATTTAATATGAGGAAAAGAATAATTATGAGAAAAAATTGAATGTGGGTGGAGATTTTGGGTTGGGGTGGGATGGGTGGTTGTGGGGGTGGGGTGGGGGGTAGGGGGTGGGTGGGGGAGGTGTTCAAAAATAATTTTAATATGAGTTATTTTTAATTTTTTTTTTTTTGGGGGGTGGGTGGGTGGGTGGGGGTGGTGGGGGTAGTAGGGTAGTTGGGGGTGGAGGTGTTCTATTTTTTTTTTTTAATGAGTGAAAAGAAGTTTTTTTTTTTTTTTGTGGGGTGGGATTGGGGTAGGGTGGGGTGGGGTGCTGGGGTAGTTGGGGCTGGTGGAGATGTTCATTTTTTTTTTAATATGAGTGAAAAGAAGTTTTTTTTTGGTGGGGTGGTGTGGTGGGGTAGGGTGGGGTGGGGTGCGTGGTGGGGTAGGGTGGGGTGGGTTGGGTGGTGGGGTAGTTGAGTGTGGTGGAGATGTTCATTTTTTTTTTTAATATGAGTGAAAAGATTTTTATTTTATTTTTTTGGTGGGGTGGGGTGGGGTGGGTGCTGGGGTAGTTGGGGGGTGGTGGAGATGTTCGATTTTTTTTAATATGAGTGAAAAGAAGTTTTTTTTTTTTTTTTTTGGTGGGGTGGTGGGGTAGGGTGGGGGTGGGTGTTGGGGTAGTGGGGGTGGTGGAGATATTCATTTTTTTTTTAATATGAGTGAAAAGTTTTTTTTTTTTTTTTTTTGGTGGGGTGGGGGGTAGGGTGGGGGTGGGGTGGGGTGGTGGGGTAGGGTGGGGGTAGGGTGGGGTGGTGGATAGGATGGATGAAGAGGGTGGTGTTAGAGGTGTAGTGGATAGGGTGGGGTTTTATGGAGAGTTGGGTGTGAGTGAGAGAATTAACATTTTCCGGAAAATGATTTACTTAGTAAAAATCCGTAAGTCATTTTACTTAGAAAAGAGGGAAAACCATTTTCCGGAAAATATTTTCCTCATTTTCCGGTGCGTAACAAACACCGGAAAATGGGGAAAATATTTTCCGGAAGTTATTTTACGCGAAACAAACGGAGCCTTAAAGGTTAATTGCACTTACCACAATCCGAATAGTTATGGAAACAGCATATATCTATTGGATGAGTAACTAGATGAGAACAATATTAGAATCCAAATTACATGAGAAAGAAAAAATGACAAATAATTTTCTGTTTGATGTTGTAAAAATATATACTCCCTCCGTCCCAAAATGATCTTCACGTTTGACTATTCAAACTTTTTAAGGATATGAACACTTGCTTCACTAGCCATGTTTAGTTTATACACTTTTAAGCCTAAATCGTAGAAATGTGAAGAACTTTTTGGGACAATGAGAAATGGCAGATGAGAAGATCATTTTGGGACGGAGGGAGTAGTTCCTCTGATTGCTCTTGTGCTCATCAACAATGACAAAATAAAGATGGAACCACCTTTAAGAATTTTCACCCCAAAACATCTGATGATATATATTGCTCTGCAAGGACAATGGCATACTATGAAGTTACTATGTTCACCTCTGAATATAAGAAGTCAGACAGAGGGAGTATTTAGGTAGAGATACTTGGGAGTGCAAACAGATGCCCTTAACACGATTTCAGCTTGAGCCTTTACTAAGCAACCAGTAAATTTTACCATTTTTGCATACATTCCTTAGTTCCTATGTGTTCTGCCATTATTATTTAAGTATAAAAACGTCACTCAACTGTATAATTCTTCATTCTCTGAAATATAGCACGGCTTGTTAAAACAGCACGGATTATCACACTTAACCCAGGCTCAGTTAAGACGATATCAGCAGCACCCCTTGCAGCATCTGTAGCATCAGCGCAGCTATACCAATATCTGCTTTCTTTAAAGCAGGTGCATCGTTCACACCATCTCCAGTCATTCCACACACATGCTTCTTTCCTTGCAAAATCTTTACAATTTCATACTTGTGTTCTGAAAGTTGCACAACAAAACTAACTACAATCAGAAAAGTCGAAACGGAGCAATAAAGCGATAATTATAAAATTCAATCATGAAAATGGCCTCTCCACTTATCAAGCCAAAAAGAAGATATCGTTTGTAACACATGTGAAAGAAATTATGCGGCTAGGACTGTTTTCTGGGAACCGACCAACTGTGAGTACAACTGTGCTCACAGTTGTCAAGACAGTTGTCCTGTCAGTTGACACGACGAACAGAGAATAATGCAGCGGAATTAAAACGAAATAAATTAAACACTTCAGCAAGAAATACCTTGCTGGAAAACTTTCATATATGAAAACGATCTTGCAGAATACAAGATGAATGAAAGAAACAAAACAATAAAAAGATCAAACTATTCTAGATCACTAGAACTCACTAAACACTCAAACACTTAGAAGTCTTTTTGGAAGAACTTCTAAGAAACAAAGGACTCTTCTAAGCTTCTGACTTTGGAGAATAAAAACCCAGAATCCGTAACCCTCATAGGAAGACGTTGTTTTGTATTTATTAACTCTCTTGGCCGCTTCTTGATCACACGCAATCTTTAGTCAACCAATGATCCCTTCCTTGTGAGAGTCCTCCTACAAATACACTTCTAAAATAAACAAAGACTTACCAAAGATAAATATCAATATGTTAGTCAAATAAATCATAAAACTAATAAATAACTCAAATTAATCTATTCCTAAATAGTTACAACTAATTCTTAAAATAACTAAACTAATTATACACAATAATTATTATCAGAATCACAAAGATACATAAAATAAATATAAGAGTATTTCATGCTCTTTCAATCTCCCCCTATCTTTGTGGTTCTGTTCAAAACATCCAAAAACAAAAATTTCTCCCCCTGAATTTGTACATTGGATTCTACTCCTCCTAAATACATCTTTAGAACACATTTTTCTCCCCCTGAATATGAAAACCACATCTTTCTCCCCCTTTTTGAGAAGAACCATCAAACACAAAGAAATAAAATTTTGAATATCTTCCACTCCCCCTAAATTTGAATCTCCCCAACAAAAATACCTCTAAGAGCATCATCAATCTCAACTCACATCGCAGCAAAACTTTATAGACCAGCGAGTTCTGCAGACTTACCAGATGACTTACCAGTTGACTGTACAATTGACTGTACAGTTGACTGTCCAGTTATCCGCACAGTTGCACGAACAAGTTGCTTAGCACCAGCTGGATGCTTAACAACAAAAATGCCTGAGCTTGATCAGAGCAGTGGCAAATAATCATTTTGTGTCACACACAATCACTTAGAGTTTCTCTTGAATTCTCAGATTTATCTGCAAAAATGTTATTGAGAGCATTTGCAGAATAGGAACAAGATGAGATGAGAGAATTGAAGCTAGAAAGCATGAGGAAGAAGGTATACTAAACCATAATTCACAACCAGATTCGACATGGAGGAAATATCAAGGGAGGACAGAGATTCTTCCTAAGAACTCGGGTAGGCCAAGGAGTAGAGAACCGAGTGACTTTTAAGTACCCATTTGAATTCCAAAACAAACAAGGATTTTGATTTTAAAATTCAAACTTTTTCCATGTTTTGTGATAAATTGTCCGTCCCAGAATTAGAACTTGCCAAATTCAACTGAATCCATTTATCCACAATGTACCATAATTTCCACCAACTGCACAATGAAACTTGAACATCACGCCATTAGATTATCGTTAATCACATGAAAAGCATCAATCTTTAACACATAAGAACAACAATTCAATTTGCCGATGGAAATACCAAGGAGAGAAAAAAACTTAGAAAAATTATGCCTAAACACACAAGTGAAGATTGTCTCAATTTAGGTGTGACATAGAATGGTCAACTCAGTTCATGACTCGGTTTCAACTCACAAGAATTCAATGAGATTCACCTTCAATCATGCAGCCTCTAGAACACTCCCTTTGAAGGCTTATGACTTATGAATCAGTTACGGGGAGGAGCTTTTCACTCTCACAATACAGTGTTACACTGATTCTCAAGTTATGTATGAATACACGTCAGGACATTGCCTAAATGAGTAGTAACTTCAAATATTGGAGGCACCTTGTTTTCCCCGCAACTTTAGATTGAGTGCCCACTCCATGATAAACAACACGAAGGAATTAACAAGACAATTTTCATTATCAGGTTAAGAAGGGTCTCACATTCAAGGGTCAAAGCTTGGAGTTAAGGAACTGAAGAAGACCAAGTGGTCACAAGAGATAATTGTGCAAAGATGGATGCAATCTACGTTTTTTTTTTTTTTTTTTTTTAATTTTTTTAATTTGTGTTTACTGTAATATACAATTATACAGTTATGCAGTCAGTTGTCTGCACACTTTGTGCAGTCAACTGGTATCACACAGTCCGAGAGAAAATCTCTCGAAATCCAAAGCCTTGGTAAAGATATCAGCAAGTTGATCCGTTGTGCTTACATGTTCTAGAGTAATGATTTTTTGTTCAACGAGATCTCTAATAAAATGATGCCTAATATCTATGTGCTTTGTTCGGGAATGTTGTACCGGATTCTTGGCAAAATTCTGAGCACTTAAACTATCATAAAATACAGTCAATGTTTCACTTCTAAGACCATAATCCTTGATTATTTGGTTCATCCTCAACAATTGAGTGCAACAAGTAACAACTCCTAGATAATCAGTATTAGATGGCCTACGAACCAAGAACCCAACATCTTTCCTTTCAAATTTTAACACTTCCTCTTGCATGACATTGATCAAATTATTAACTTTTAAGGTTTCTGACTCCTTCTCATGCTCAAAATTGGCAACGAAACAACAAGAGCTTACCTGATGGTACGCGGATTGCATGCATACCAAACCGGCTAATTCCCGGTAATTTATTCATTTTCCTCTTGTTTTCACTCCTTCATCCACTCCCCTAATGACCTGGGAAGTTAGACGATCTCCCTGTATCCTTGCAGCAGGATCACTGCCTCTGCTTACCTGATCTTCAACGATTTCAGAATCTGAACCAGAATCAGCTGCGGTCTGACCATCTGTCATGTCAGTTGACTGTTCATTTTGACCGTCAGTTGTCCTCACAGTTGGTGCATCTGCAGATTCCGTCGTGGATTTAGGTTCAGATTCATCATTAATCCTTTCATGCTCCCAAGTGCAACTTGAAACATCATCCTCAACACAATTGACAATAAGATCAGGAGCATTATCAAAAATTGAGTTAAAACATGAATGATTTTCAACCAACTTGTAACAATGATCAGAGGATCTTACACCTTTCAAAACACATCTATTTGAATCATCGAAGACCTCACAGATCTTCTTATCAAACTTGACATGTAGATCATCATCACAAAATTAGCGTATGCTAATTAGGTTTGCCTTTAACCCATCAACATGCAAGACATTATGCACGTTAGGCAAACCATTAACATTCAGAGTACCTTTGCCAATTACCTCACCTTGAGCACCTCCACCAAAATCGACTTTTCCACCTTTAAAGGCTTCGTAGTCTTTGAAATGCTCGAGAGAGCCAGTCATGTGGCGAGAGCAGC
Organism: Campanula takesimana; assembly: GCA_026119855.1. Lineage (NCBI taxonomy): Eukaryota > Viridiplantae > Streptophyta > Magnoliopsida > Asterales > Campanulaceae > Campanula > Campanula takesimana. Next base: position 1,941,651 of record JAOWBW010000065.1, on the reverse strand, counting down.
CACTGTCAAAGTACCAGGCTCTTTCCACACTGCTCTTCAAGGAGGTAAACCCCACTTGACACTTTAGAGTGTCCTTTCTTACCCATGTGGATTTTGGAGCAGACTGCTGTTGACTGGGCAGATGTGACTCCAACTGTGCCCACAGTTGTCTTGTCAGATGGCTGCTGTTTTTCTCCAAGCCAAGTTCCTGTTTCAACTTGTAACAAAATGGACGTATCTCCTTTTTCTATTTCTTCTGTTTTTGTGAGGAGATACGTGATTAGCATTAAATCTCTCATTGTTTTTCGAAGTGCCCTCACCTTCCTTAACAAATACTGGATCTCCATAGCCTAAACCTGATTTTCCTTGGTCCCCATGTTCAGAACCTCTTCCAATTTAGCCTTGCCATTGTTAAGTTTATTGAGTGTAATGGTTTCTTTTTCAAGATTGCTTTTATATTTCTCACACTCATTGTCCTTTTTGGTAAGCATGACTTCTAACCTAGCTATGGAGTCCTTTTGAGTATCACTTTCACTCGACAACCTCTCATTATTTGCTTTTAATTTTAGATTGTCAGAGGTGAGTTTTTCATTTACCTTCTTGAACTCCTTGAGTTGATCCATTCGTTTGGACCATTCTGCAAACAACTCAACGTATGTATTATGGAGGTCCTCATACGTGGCACTATCCTCTTCTTCCTGTGAGGATTCTTCAGATTCACCTGCAGAAGTGGAGTTAAAACAGGTATACACATTAGTACCATTTGAGCTGACAGTTGTGATGACAGTTGACTGTTCATCTTCACTGTCAGATTCACTGTCAGAGAGGGAGGATTGTGATGATCGTAAAAATGACAGGTTTGCTGTCTGATCGTCATCATCCGAATCACTTAAGGTTGCAGAAAAGCTCATCCCTCTCTTTTTAAGTGTGTTAGCACACTCATTGGCATGCTGCCCGTATCCTTGACACGCCCTACATTGAACATTCTCAATTGTTTTCTTGTTTTCAGAAAAAGGTTTGTTCTTACTTGTTTCTTTCTTGAATGATTCAATCTTAAGGGAGGAAGCAATACCCTTATTGGGAAACCTTTGTTGACGTTTTTTGTTCAACATTTTGTTGAATTTTTTTGAGATCAAGTCACATTCATCTTCCTCTAAGTTTGAATCATCAATATCCTTTAATAATTCTACAAGATCTTCGGACACATTAAGATCACTAGCAAGAGCAATTGAATTTACTTTGCTAGTTTGTTGCACTTCAAGGTTCAGTTCAAACGTAGTTAGAATACTTAGAACCTTTTCAAGAATCACGGTCCGAGTATCACAAGTTTCTTCAATGACAGAGATTTTGATATTAAATTTTTCTGGGAGAGTTCTTAAAACTTTACTAACCAACCTTGCATTGGAGATGGATTCCCCTAATGCGAAGGATTAATTTGAAATGTCCATTAATTTAGCAGAATAATTTTGAATTGTCTCATCTTCTCCCATTCTCAAACTCTATCATCAACCTTCTTAACTTAGTTTGTTTAACACTATCGGACCCTTCACAATGGAGTTGCAAAATGTCCCAAGCATTTTTGGCCACTGTATGGTTTGAGAACAACCGATACAGATTAAAATCAACGTGATCAGAAATGGCGGCCATTGCCTTTGCATTGAAATTTGCAAGGGCAATTTCCTCCGCATTCCAATCTTGCTCGGGTTTTGGAATAAATTTTTTTTCTTTCTTTTCTTCGTCAGACACAGAAGCTTTAGCTTTTGGATCAGCCACTTCCATGGTAGGGGATTTATATCCCACTAGAATGCTGACCCAAGCACGATGATCTATGTTTTTGATGTACATAGTCATCTTTGCCTTCCAAATGGTATAGTTTGAACCATCTAGAGTAGGCGGATTATTACGAGTATGAGTACAGTCCATAATGACCACTTTCAAAGATTGATCTCAGTATGTCGAGACCAGGCTCTGGTGCCAATTGAAAGAAATTATGCGGCTAGGACTGTTTTCTGGGAACCGACCAACTGTGAGTACAACTGTGCTCACAGTTGTCAAGACAGTTGTCCTGTTAGTTGACACGACGAACAGAGAATAATGCAGCGGAATTAAAACGAAATAAATTAAACACTTCAGCAAGAAATACCTTGCTGGAAAACTTTCATATATGAAAACGATCTTGCAGAATACAAGATGAATGAAAGAAACAAAACAATAAAAAGATCAAACTATTCTAGATCACTGGAACTCACTAAACACTCAAACACTTAGAAGTCTTTTTTGAAGAACTTCTAAGAAGAAAAGGACTCTTCTAAGCTTCTGACTTTGGAGAATAAAAACCCAGAATCCGTAACCCTCATAGGAAGACGTTGTTTTGTATTTATAAACCCTCTTGGCCGCTTCTTGATCACACGCAATCTTTAGTCAACCAATGATCCCTTCCTTGTGAGAGTCCTCCTACAAATACACTTCTAAAATAAACAAAGACTTACCAAAGATAAATATCAATATGTTAGTCAAATAAATCATAAAACTAATAAATAACTCAAATTAATCTATTCCTAAATAGTTACAACTAATTCTTAAAATAACTAAACTAATTATATACAATAATTATTATCAGAATCACAAAGATACATAAAATAAATATAAGAGTATTTCATGCTCTGTCAACATGCATGAGGTCATAGGCCTTCTGAGTGGTAACATTAAAAGTCACGACACGAAGATGTTTTTTTTGGTGGGTTGCGCAAGGCCCTTGCAAAAATGTAAGGCATAGGCGACATGGAAGGCCCCAGTAGAAAGCTAGTGCCCCTAAAAAAGATTAATTTTGTGTGAGCCGTGGCCCACATTTCAAATACCAAACTGATATGAACAGATACTAGACTTGATCTTCGCCAAAAGACCGAGAAACATATACAAAGATGATAAAAAAATTAAGGAAAGGAAAAACCTTATGCACCCAACTTCTCTACGAAACTGTGAGCATAATCAATTACCAGGGAACACACCAGCAAAACCATCTGCTTGTTCGATGAGCTCATCCACTGGAAGAACCTCATGATCATCCTTCTCACGGCTTAACAATGCAGAAGAAGGGTACATATTTGTTCCCATGCCAAGTCGTCGACCCGTCTCTTTTGCAATGGCTAACTGATCACCTATTTTAAACAGGGAAATAAAAGATTAGATTTTCCTTCCACCAGAGCTCATCTATACTTTCGGTTGTAATAAACAAATTGATTAATAGAATCACTTAAAAACATCAGAAGTTGAACAAGAAGAAGGCATGATTACAAATTCCAGCGAACAAACGGAAAAAATAGAGATGCATCACTACAATATGAAACTGAATCACTACACTTTATATGTTCTGTTATCAAATCAAGTCATAGTATAGGAAACGTCAAGCTAGTCCAAGATGCTCTGCTACTGCGGCGTCTGAGAAGAGTATGCTAAAGCGCCTCCTCCCCAAGCAAGCTATTTCTGTGGTTTCAGCTCACGAGGGTCGTTTCATATTGATCATCACGACTTCAAAATTTCTAAAGGTCTATAGAGTGGATACATACTATTACTTAAACACTGTAAGTAGAGTATGATAAATTGAGGCCTGGGATTAGTTTCGCGTTACATAGCAAGGAAAGATAAATTGAGGCCTGGGATTAGTTTCACGTTACATAGCAAGGAACAGCCAAATTATGGGTGCATTGTTTAACCAATATTTGCTGAACGAGCTTGATAGAAGTTAGTGGACACTTACTTTGAACAGAAGATGTTTGCTAAAGAATGATGTTTGCTAAAGAATAACTGTCTAGATGCAAACGAGATGCCTGACTGTCAACTGTAAGTGAGAGATTGGTATGCACAAATGCTCATTCCATCTCATGTCATTATAGTACGAATTTCATTACATGATGGGTAACTATTATGGAAAAGAATTACGATTGTTGTGTACCAATAGATCCCTAACACAATCAAGATGAAAGAAATCTTTAAGTACCTGTAATCATTTTTACACAAACACCCAGATTAAGCGCTCTGCAAATGGTCTCCGCACTATCATGTCTTGGAGGATCAAACAAGGGCAACAGCCCACAGAACAGCCAAGGCCCTCCAGAACTGTCCTTTGAATTTTCTGGAACTTCCTAAAAAATGACGGTTGTAAGAGTTAAAAAAATCTTGTAGCGGAGGTTTAAAATTTTCCAAAAATATGTGTCTACTATATTACATGCAATAAAACATCATAGTACATTTCTCTAGCAAATCACCAAATGTTTTTCCTATAAACATTACACCTATAAAATTCTCTCATTTATAAAACCAAGGCTCTGCTAGGGTCATGCTACAGCAATATAAAATTCTCCAAATAAATCGTTCCTTTGACCTAATATTAAAAAAAATTAAAAAAAATAAATCAGAGGGTAATACCTGATAGGCAACACCTAGAGACCGCAAGCCCCTTTCAGCAAATTTGTCAACTATGGTGTGAACTCTGCCTGCTATTTCTTGTTTTTCTTGACACAGATCTAGTTTCTGAAATCGGTAAAGTAAATTTAAAAACGAAAGATATCGGTCAGTTGGTCTTCCCACAAAATTATATCCATCAGCATCTCAAACTCGAAGACACGGTCTACAACTGTTCAAATCTATATTCACAAACATTTTTCGTGATAGTTGATACCAGTATCGCAGAAGTAAATGCATCGTAGATGAGAAAAAATAAAATGCATTTCGTAGAATAGTGAAATTGTAGCAGAATCCTGCAATCTGCATCACCTGCACTGTATGGTATAATGGCATCTTATGGTAAGAAAACAGTGGGATCAGTCTCACAAACCAGGAGAACTGGGACCCTTCGCCCTTATCAAAATTACTCCAGATATAAAATGGCAAACATTGAAGAAGAAAGAGTAAGGTTTATCAACATGCAATAGCTTTTCGATCTCTTATTGTAGCTTGAGTGGTCGGTCATAGGTTCCACTTGAATAGTTGAATATGCGCAGTTTATCAAAATATTCGTGAGAAAGGTGGTTAGGTGGTAAGAGAAATGCATGATAATTAGGTTTGAGATGAGGATACCTGTTCGGGAGCCCCTTTGCTAGCTCGATACCATTTTCCATCAGAGTCAATGTAAGTGATTGCTGTTCGTTAGTCCACTGGATTGAAAGGTAGAAAATGAATCTCCTTGATATTTGCACGTGCCTGTAACCAAATTCTGGCCTCACTCATTTTTTCCCTTTCTAGTTTTACCCAGCTTCAATATATAACTGAAAGAAGAACAATTGACAAGAAAAGAACATGGAGTTGAAGTGGATTAGTTTCTTTTCTACCTCCTTTGGATCAGCAAGCATATTTATGATGGCTGCATCAATAGCATCCTGATTCTTCAGTCTTGATGCTCTAGCAGCAAGCAAGACAACCATGTCTTTGTCCATATCTTTGTATAAGACCTGTAAAAGAAACTTATAATCTCTACAATATAACTATGGTTCATGTACTGATTTGATATTATCCAACTGAACCCTGAACCCTGGACAAGCGGGAGGATATGTGTACAAATGAAACCTTAAGTCATCACTTCGATCAGTCACTAACAAGCAACCCCTAATCGACTGGATTGAGTCTGAATCATGCTCAACTCCGTCCAAAAAGAGATTGCATGTTTCACTTTTTTTGGTCAACTTGATTATACTTTGACCGGGGATTCATAAAATGATAATTTTCCTTGAAGAATCGTAAAAATTGCGTTTGGTAGTATTTTACTTTCAACGATTTTGAAAGTTGTATTATCTAAACCATAATAACTATGGTTCATATTATTGATTTGATATGATTTGATCTGTCCAATGAAACATAGAAAGTGGACTATTGTTTTTTGCTTGTTATACAAACCCGTAAAATTATTGAGTGCATCGTAATGATAAATCCACCTTCACACAAGTACACTCAGCCTAACACGTACCCATTACTCTTCCCCAATTAGCCTTTTGAACCCGAAAACACACACACATTCCCACACCCTTCATCTTCCTCCAAACCTTTCTTCTCCCTCTCCCAGCCGCATCCCACACCACTAGAATCCTCTCCTTAGGCGACATTCGGCAACCTCGCTTCCTTCTCTCCCTCTCTCCTTTCCTAAATATCAAACCCTAACCATTTTTAGTTTTTGATTTTGCTTGCCACTCCCACACCCTTCATCTTCTTCCAATTCGTCCTTTCCTCTCCCTCTCTCCAGCCACATCCCACCCCTTATCTCCATTCCAAGGAAGTTGCAACATTTTGCCATTTAGGGTATTTTACAAAAGTTGCAACAATCCAAAAATGAAAGTTTTTTATTACTTTTATAATCCTCCACTCATTCTCTCTCTTCCTCCCAACCACTCATTATTCTCCACTCATTTTTTTTCCACCCCCACTAATTCTCTCTCTTCCTCTCTACATTTCATTCTTAAAATAATATTATATCCTTAATTTCTCAACTCCAAAGTAAATGTTTCAACTTTTCTGGAACGGAGGAAGTATTTGGTACTTTATTCATGAGGCTTTGACCAAAAGAGACAGACATTATGGAAACTCGCCAAAAAGTCCCTATAATATTCGTTGGACCAGATTGCCCCTAAAGCTCCCACACGCGCTAAGTAAACCAACGACAAGCGTATTTAGATCATGCGTTTTCTATTTCTCTCTCTCTCTCTTCATGTCTCCTCTTTCTCTCTCCTCCTTATTGTTTCCCACCCAAACTTTTAAAATGTAATATCTCAAAATCTAGAAATCGAAAAAATAATCCGAGACCACCGTTTTAATCGTGTCGTCGAAGCGAATCAAACAAGTACACTCAACACATAACTCAAATTTTAGAAATAAAAATCTCATTTTTCACTAGTAAAAATTTGAGAAAATCATTTTTCATGTTTCAATTATAATTCCACAATTTTAGAAAATAAAATTTTTATTTTTCACTTATAAAATTATTTTTCAACTAATTTCTCAGTTGTGTGATTTCATAGTTGCGTCATTTTTTATTTTTTTCACTTGTAAAAACTGATAAATTCATATCTCAATTTCTCACAATTTATAATAACTGAGACATGCATTTCACAGTTGTTCACACATGAATTTGAATATAATAACTGGGACTTTGATTTCACAGTTGTTCACACATGAGAGTGAGTTTAATAACTGAGAGATTCATTTCACATTTGTATTATTTCATATTTGTGTGATTTCACAGTTGTGTCATTTTTTTCATTTTTCACTTGTAAAATATCTTCTCAACTGATTTCACAGTTGTATGATTCCGAAATTGTGTGATTTTACAGTTGTGTCATTTCTTCGCATGTAAAATCATTTCCCAACTGATTTCACAGTTGTGTGATTTCACAAAAAAAAATTATCAGTTCTTTAAAGTTTAGAAAAATTAGTAATCACATCTTTTATGTTAAAAACTGATAACTCAATTTCTCAATAAAAATGAGCAATCCTTTGAGCTATACTATGGAGTTTCCAATTCCTCCACTAATTTCAAAAGTGAACAAGTGAAGGCAATTGTCGATGGAGCGTTTTGCAAGAGTCATGCAAGTAGCAAGAGTAAAATACTCCCTCCTTCCCAGTTTAATGTTCTTAGTTTGACTATGCACGCTTATTAAGAAACTAAGGTAAAAACAAAGGAAATGAGTCAACCAAAAGTAGAGAGTGGAGGATATAAATGTCCAAAAACACTATTCATGAAGCAAGTGGGTGAAAGTAAGTTAGGTAAGTAATGGTTTTTTTGTAATTAAATGAACTCTTTGAGTTACAAAACATAAATGAAATTACAACTATGGAAATTAAGCTATGAAACTAAGATAAACTAAGAAATGAGAAAATTCTTCAATCATCGACATTTCTTCAAGAAGACGACCTGTAACGACCCCAAAACCCGTCCCTATTTATTTTAAATTTTTGGGAATTTTAATTTGACATTATGTGTGCATTTTATGTGTTGCATCATATTTTATGATTTGCACATCTTACTTGATTATTTGTGTTATTTATTTAATTAGTAGTAATAATGATTAAGGGAGTTAAATGATTAAGTTGAAACTTTAGGGTCCTTTGTGAAAATATAAGTTCAAGGGGCTTAAGTGTTGAAAATGAAAGTCCAGTGACTAAAGTAGGAAATTGGGTAAAAATCTTAAATATAAGTGTTTATCTCTCTTTCTCAGTATTCATTTTCCACCCAGAACTTTCTTCTCGTTTCAGCCTAGGGTTAAAGAGAAAAAGGTAAGTTCAACCCATTTCGATTTAATTCTTTTTATTTACTTTCCCGTTTTAAAAACTAATTATATAAAAATGATCAGGGCGTCGAGTAGGTCATTTCTATCCGAACAAAACTAATTTCAGCGATACTTTTTCCGGAAATAGGTAAGTTACTAATTCCCCTTTAAATATTAAAATGGTCATATATGTTATACTTGTTACGTGTACTCGTTAATTTTGTGATTTGAATAATATTTGTGATACTTGTAATTTTGGGACAAAAGGAGTATTTGAAAAGTTGATGTTGGTTGTGTAAAGAAGCCATATTTATGTTGTATAACTCAGTTTGGTTGGATTATGTTTGGTAAGATAGATATTGGTTTGTACTTTTGGGACGGTGAAACGAAAGGAGTAAAATTAGCAAGTTTTAGGCCTGGCGGGTGTGTTGGGCGGCCGCCCAAATAGGGCGTGCGGCCGCACACTTATCTGGAAGATTTTTGTCTTGAGACAGAGTGTTTTGGGCGGCCGCACAGGCTGGTGTGGGCGACCGCCCAGGGTTGCTGAAAAATAGAGTTGTTCCATTTCAAGTGATTTAAAGTTCAAGCTTGGTCTAGGTCTTAGGTGATATCCTAGAGTACCTAGAGGATTGTTGTGGAACACCCTAGTGTTTAAAATTGGTTCCTTTGTGAACAAATGTGTTATGAAATGTGAATAAGTGTTATATGGGGTATTGTTGAACATCTTTTGATGTGTGTTGGATTGGTTCATCTTTGTGATGTGTTTGGCTTGATTCCCTACTTTGGAATCATTGCCCCTGGTTGTTGTTTAAGCAAGTATTCATTACTATGCTCGTTTGGAAGTCCAGCTGGTACTTGTTGTAAAGTCGGGCAGTGGTAGGGATTATAATGGCACACGAGCCAAGTTCATTGTAAGGCTTCTACCATTGGTTTCCCATTTTTAACCCCCTTCCTTGGGCCACGGATTGGGTCTAAGCTAGCTCTCCTTTGAGTGAGTTTAGTTGCCGTTTGGGTTATGACTATGTGTCATTTTCCCCTTCTTGTTGTTGTTGTTGTTGTTTGGTTCATGAACCGGTTTCAGCCCTTTGGTGCTGCTCAGTTGATACCTCTCAGATGGTCATATGTTTGATTTGAGAACCTTGGATCAGTATCCACGTATGAGTGTTTATTTCCGCCTTATGTGTGGTATGATGAGTTGGTCGTTATTTCCAACCGGTATGGGACGGTTGGCGATAGGGAGCCTCTCATGTTATGTGCTATGTGGATGTTTATTGACATTGTTCAATTCCGAGTATCATTTCAGCATGTAACATAGTTGCATTTTAGTAGCTTACTGAGATTCATTCTCACCCTTATTTGTTTACTTTTTTAGATAAAGGAGAGCACAGGGGATAGGTCACTTCAAGGGAGGACGTCGAGGTGGTTATTTGGGTAAGACATTTTAGGAAAGTAAGTTTGGTATGAAAATGCTACATTATGTAAATGTATAACCTTTTGGGTAGTGTACCCGTGACTTTATTTTTGTATCACCTATTTTTGGAACATGTTGGTGAGTTGTAAATTTGTAAGTAAAGTGTGTAAGCCTTATGGGTAAGTACTTTGGATTGTTAAAGTTTGTTTATGGGATTTGAAATCAAGTTTCAAGTAAACGTGTTTGGTTATATGAAACTTTTATGAAAGTACATTTCAAAAAAATTTCCTAAAATATTTTATGACGTCTTCCGTGCGTGTCCCGAGCGTGGGGCCAAGTAGGACCACGGGTGCGGGGCGTGACAGTTGGTATCAGAGCTAGGTTGTAGATGGTCTAGAATGACTAAGTGACCTAGGAGGGTAGTTGTGTATAGGGTGAGTAACGTTGAGTGTCTTATGCAGGTACTTATTGAAAATGGGTGAAACTGAAGGAGATCAGGCTGGTTCTTCAGGGCAAGGGGATGCCAGAGAAGAGGCCCGAATCATGTTTCAAGGGATGTTCGAGGCAGCAATGAAAACTTTAAATGATCAGAGGCAAGGAGGAGAACAAGCACCTCCGAGATATGGGTTAGAACAGTTCCTGAAGATGAAACCAATGGGTTATGAAGGAGAACCAGAGGTAATAAAGGTCGAGAGGTGGATAGAGTCGATGGAGAAAATATTTGATGTCTTGAGATGTACTGATGAGGAACAAGTTAGGTTTACTACCTATAAACTGAGCGGAGCTACTAAGCATTGGTGGAGGGCTTTAAAAACAAATTGGGATGAGAATCATATACCCTATACTTCGGAGAATTTTCTGAAGAAGTTCAAGGAACATTTCATTCCTCGGGTAGATCAAGACAAGAAGGAAATGGAGTTTCTTAACTTGGAGCAGAATACTATGTATGTGGCTCAGTATACGTCCAAATTCACGGAGTTATCCAGGTATTGTACTCACTTGGTGGCAACTGAGGAAAGGAAGGCCACTAGATTTGTAAAGGGTTTGAAAACTGTGATTTGGAGTCAATTAGTATCCCACAAGTTGCAAGATTCTCAAGATGCTGTTGATAGAGCATATCAGGTGGAGCATGATATAGAAGAGCATAAGAGGATAATTGAATTGGCAGGTGCAGGAAGGCAAGGAAGACCTCAACCACAACGTGGTGATAGTCGAGGAGGTCAGGGAACACCATCACAATTTAGAAGTCAACCGCAAGGGCAACCAATTATTAGAAATCAAGGTAATGTCCCGGGAAATCAAAGTAGAAGGATATGTAATTACTGTCTGAAGGAAGGGCACACTGAAGAGCGTTGTTAGAAGAAGCAAGGAAAGTGTTTGAATTGTGGTCAACTTGGCCATTTTCAGAAGGATTGTCCAAGAGCAAGGATTGTACCATATGGGGGTGGACTAGGATCGTCTCAGGGTCAGAAGAGGGATTCCTCAGGGAAGCCTAAAGTGCAAGGTCGTGTTTTTGCTATCAACCAACAGCAGGCTTCAATTTTTTCTAACGTGATAGGAGGTATAATTTATGTGTCTAGTTTGAGGGCACGAGCACTTATAGACCCTGGCTCTTCGCATTCTTATGTGTCTGTGCATTTTGCTTCTCGATTGCATGTTTCTTCTGAATCTCTACCTTATGTGTTAGAAGTGTCTACTCCAATAGGGGAGTGTTTGGTGACTAATAAGGTGTTACATGGCTGTGATGTGCATATTTGGGAGCATGTTTTATTTGCTGATTTAGTTGTTTTGCCATTACAAGATTTTGATATTATCTTGGGAATGGATTGGTTGAGTAAATACCATGCTTCAATTGATTGTTATAAAAAGGTGGTTACATTTTCTATTCCTGATGTGCCTGAATTTACTTTTGAGGATGTTCCTTTGGGTAAGGGAATTCGTATTATTTTTATGTGAAAGCTAGAAAGTTGTTGCATCGTGGTTGTACGGGGTATTTGGCTAGCGTTCTAGATACTACTAAAAGATTGCCTGAAGTAGAGGATGTGCATATTGTGAAAGAGTTTCCTGATGTGTTCTCTACTGAGTACTCTATGCCTCTTGAAAGGGAGATCGAGTTTTGTATTGACTTACTTCCAGGTACTACCCCGATATCTGAATCACCTTATAGAATGGCTCCAGCTGAATTAAAGGAGTTGAAAGTTTAATTGCAAGAGTTGCTTGATAGGGGTTTCATCTGACCCAGTGTATCACCTTGGGGAGCTCCTGTGTTGTTTGTAAAGAAGAAAGATGGGTCCTTGAGACTATGCATCGACTATAGAAAACTGAATCAGGTGACTGTAAAGAACAAATATCCTTTGCCTCACATTGATGATTTATTTGATCAACTCCAAGGGTCAGTTGTCTTTTCGAAGCTTGATTTGAGGAGTGGGTATCATCAGTTAAAGATTCACTCAGAAGACATTCCTAAGACTGCTTTCCGTAGTAGGTATGGTCATTATGAGTTCCTTGTTATGCCTTTCGGGTTAACAAATGCTCCAGCTGTTTTTATGGATATGATGAATCGGGTTTTCAAGACTTATCTTGATTCTTTTGTGGTTGTGTTTATTGATGACATCCTGGTTTATTCTAAGTCTCGGGAAGAACATGAGCAACACTTGCGAATGGTTCTATCTATTCTTCGGGAGAAGCAGTTGTTTGCAAAATTCAGTAAGTGTGCTTTTTGGCTTGATGAAGTGTCTTTTCTGGGACATGTGGTTTCTAATAGAGGTATATCTGTTGATCCATCAAAAATTAAAGCTATTGTGAATTGGAAGAGGCCAAAATTAGTTACAGAAATTCGAAGTTTCTTGGGATTAGCTGGGTACTACAGAAGATTCATAGAAGGGTTTTCCAAGATTGCTACACCATTGACTCAGTTGACTCGAAAGAATGTGCCATATGTGTGGGATGACAAATGTCAAGTCAGTTTTGAAGAGTTAAAGAAGAGGTTGACCACCGCTCCTATTCTTGCACTGCCTAATGGGAATGATGAATTGGTAATTTATAGTGATGCTTCAAAAGAAGGCTTGGGGTGTGTTCTAATGCAAAGTGGGAAGGTAATTGCGTATACTTCAAGGAAGTTAACATCTAGTGAGCAGAATTATCCAACCCATGACATGGAGCTTGCAGCTATAGTTTTTGCGTTACACAAATGGAAGAATTATCTATATGGAGCAAAGTTTGAGATTTTCACAGATCATCAGAGTTTGAAGTATCTTTTCTCCCAGAAAGAGTTGAATAATAGACAACAAAGATGGATGGAGCTGTTGAAGGATTATGATTGTACCATTTCTTATCATCCGGGCAAGGCGAATGTGGTAGCTGATGCTATTAGTAGGAAGTCTTATGTAGCTTCATTGATGGTACGGGAATGGAAGATGTTAGAGGATGCTTGAGATTGGTGTCCTTATGAATCGAGGCATGGGGCTATATTTGCGAATATCAGAGTATTGCCAACCTTAATTCAACAAATCAAGGATGCTCAGAAAGATGACCCCGAGTTAGTGAAGGTTGTGGGTAAAATCAAAGATGGAAGATTTGAAGACTTTTCTCTCAGTTCTGAAGGAGTATTGATTTTCAAAGGTAGATTGTGTGTTCCTAATGTTGATGGAATTAAACTCCAAGTTCTTGAGGAAGGTCATAAGTCGAGGTATACTATTCATCCTGGGAGTACCAAAATGTATCAAGATTTGAAGCAACACTTTTGGTGGAACAACATGAAGCGGGAGATAGCTGATTATGTGTCAAAGTGTTTGACTTGTCAACAGGTGAAAGCTGAACATCAAAGGCCCGTGGGATTGCTTCAACCATTAGAGATTCCGGAATGGAAGTGGGAACATGTTACTATGGATTTTGTGTCAGGGTTACCTCGTACTCGGAGAAGGCATGATGCAGTTTGGGTGATCGTGGACAGATTGACAAAGTCTTCTCACTTCTTACCTATTGAGATTGGTTATTCGATGGAAAGGCTTGCTACGTTGTACATTAATGAGATAGTGAGGTTGCATGGAGTTCCAGTTAGCATTGTTTCTGATCGTGATCCTAGATTCACTTCTCGATTTTGGCAAGCATTTCAGAAGGCTTTTGGTTCAGAATTAAGATTCAGTACTGCTTTTCATCCTCAAACAGATGGCCAGTCAGAAAGGACCATTCAGATTCTTGAGGATATGTTGAGAGCTTGTTCTGTTAACTTCTCAGATTCTTGGGATATTCATTTGCCTCTCGTAGAATTTGCTTATAACAACAGTTTTCGGTCGAGTATTGGGATGGCTCCTTATGAAGTATTGTATGGAAGAAAGTCTCGTTCACCTATTTGTTGGGATGAAGTTGGGGAAGCAAAGATTTGGGGTATTGATATGGTTAATGACTCAGTTGAGAAGGTTAAGCTTATTCGGGATCGATTGACTATTGCTCAGAGTCATCAAAAGAGTTATGCTGATCACTGGAGATGAGACCTTGAGTTTGAAAAGGGTGATTTTGTGTTTTTGAAAGTTTCTCCAAAAGTGGGAATTAAGAGATATTGGAAGAAAGGGAAACTTGCTCCTAGATTTGTCGGTCCTTTTGAGATTTTGGGAAGAGTTAGAGATCGAGCTTATCGTCTTGCGTTACCTCCTTCTCTTGACAAGATTCATAATGTGTTCCATGTTTCGATGCTTCGAAAGTATGTGTATGATCCATCTCATGTGTTATCTGAGATACCTGAGGATATTGAACCCAGTATGTCCTATGAGGAGCATCCAGTTCAGGTGATTGATTCCAAAGTTCAAGAATTGAGAACTAAGAGTATTCCTCTTGTTAGAGTTTTATGGAGGAACCATAATGTGGAAGAATCAACTTGGGAGCTTGGGGATGAAATGGAGAGAAAATATCCTTGGTTATTTGATTCGTTTGGTAAGTTATCTTAAAATTCGGGATGAATTTCTTTAAGGGGGAGTGATTGTAACGACCCCAAAACCCGTCCCTGATTATTTTAAATTTTTGGGAATTTTAATTCGACATTATGTGTGCATTTTATGTGTTGCATCATATTTTATGATTTTCACATCTTACTTGATTATTTGTGTTATTTATTTAATTAGTAGTAATAATGATTAAGGGAGTTAAATGATTAAGTTGAAACTTTAGGGTCCTTTGTGAAAATATAAGTTCAAGGGGCTTAAGTGTTGAAAATGAAAGTCCAGTGACTAAAGTAGGAAATTGGGTAAAAATCTTAAATATAAGTGTTTATCTCTCTTTCTCAGTATTCATTTTCCACCCAGAACTTCCTTCTCGTTTCAGCCTAGGGTTAAAGAGAAAAAGGTAAGTTTAACCCATTTCGATTTAATTCTTTTTATTTACTTACCCGTTTTAAAAACTAATTATATAAAAATGATCAGGGCGTCGAGTAGGTCATTTCTATCCGAACAAAACTAATTTCAGCGATACTTTTTCCGGAAATAGGGAAGTTACTAATTCCCCTTTAAATATTAAAATGGTCATATATGTTATACTTGATACTTGTACTCGTTAATTTTGTGATTTGAATAATATTTGTGATACTTGTAATTTTGGGACAAAAGAGTATTTGGAAAGTTGATGTTGGTTGTGTAAAGAAGCCATATTTATGGTGTATAACTCAGTTTGGTTGGATTATGTTTGGAAAGATAGATATTGGTTTGTACTTTTGGGACGGTGAAACGAAAGGAGTAAAATTAGCAAGTTTTAGGCCTGGCGGGTGTGTTGGATGGCCGCCCAAATAGGGCGTGCGGCCGCACACTTATCTGGAAGATTTTTGTCTTGAGACAGAGTGTTTTGGGCGGCCGTACAGGCTGGTGTGGGCGACCGCCCAGGGTTGCTGAAAAATAGAGTTGTTCCATTTCAAGTGATTTAAAGTTCAAGCTTGGTCTAGGTCTTAGGTGATATCCTATAGTACCTAGAGGATTGTTGTGGAACACCCTAGTGTTTGAAATTGGTTCCTTTGTGAACAAATATGTTATGAAATGTGAATAAGTGTTATATGGGGTATTGTTGAACATCTTTTGATGTGTGTTGGATTGGTTCATCTTTGTGATGTGTTTGGCTTGATTCCCTACTTTGGAATCATTGCCCCTGGTTGTTGTTTAAGCAAGTATTCATTACTATGCTCATTTGGAAGTCCAGCTGGTACTTATTGTAAAGTCGGGCAGTGGTAGGGATTATAATGGCACACGAGCCAAGTTAATTGTAAGGCTTCTACCATTGGTTTCCCATTTTTAACCCCCTTCCTTGGGCCATGGATTGGGTCTGGGGTAGCTCTCCTTTGAGTGAGTTTATTCACCATTTGGGTTATGACTATGTGTCATTTTCCCCTTCTTCTTGTTGTTGTTGTTGTTGTTTGGTTCATGAACCGGTTTCAGCCCTTTGGTGCTGCTCAGTTGATACCTCTCAGATGGTCATATGTTTGATTCGAGAACCTTGGCTAAGTATCCACGTATGAGTGTTTATTTCCGCCTTATGTGTGGTATGATGAGTTGGTCGTTATTTCCAACCGGTATAGGACGGTTGGCGATAGGGAGCCTCTCATGTTATGTGCTATGTGGATGTTTATTGACATTGTTCAATTCCGAGTATCATTTCAGCATGTAACGTAGTTGCATTTTAGTAGCTTACTGAGATTCATTCTCACCCTTATTTGTTTACTTTTTTAGATAAAGGAGAGCACAGGGGATAGGTCACTTCAAGGGAGGACGTCGAGGTGGTGATTTGGGTAAGACATTTTGGGAAAGTAAGTTTGGTATGAAAAGGCTACATTATGTAAATGTATAACCTTTTGGGTAGTGTACCCGTGACTTCATCTTTGTATCACCTATTTTTGAAACATGTTGGTGAGTTGTAAATTTGTAAGTAAAGTGTGTAAGCCTTATGGCTAAGTACTTTGGATTGTTAAATTTTGTTTATGGGATTTGAAATCAAGTTTCAAGTAAACGTGTTTGGTTATATGAAACTTTTATGAAAGTACATTTCGAAAAATTTTCCTAAAATGTTTTATGACGTCTTCCGTGCGTGTCCCGAGCGTGGGGCCAAGTAGGACCACGGGTGCGGGGCGCGACACGACCTTTCTTTATACAGGCTCATGGCACGTGCCCCATGTGCAAACTCACATGGCTCATGTGATTCTGTTGTAATAGAATCACGTGTTCAGTGCCAGCTCAGATTCACGTGCCATTTCTACTGCGCCAATTGCTCCATGCGCCTAGTTCAATACTCCTATCATGCGCCTGCTTCTTTCTATTCCTAAGTTGCATATACTTGTAATTTCCCCTACTTTACTCACTTCCAATTTAACACCATATATGCGCCTCCCACCATACCACCATGCGCCTCCTTCCCTCATGCGCCGCCCCACACTTTGCGCCTCCTTCCCTCATGCGCCGCCCCACACTTTGTGCCTCCTTCCTTCATGCGCCGCCCCATACTTCATTTCCTGCGCTTCCATCCATGTTTCTTGCGCCTGTGACAACTCTCATCCCCTTAAAAATTGCCTTGTCCTCAAGGCTATAACCAAGGACGTCTCTTCTCGTTCAAAACATCTTTTAATCTCCACTTTCAGATCCCCTTCTTTCTTTGAGCCACTTATAGTAAAGTCCAACTGAGCACCATGATAGTGTATAATATGTTTTGGCCTGACTCTATTGAGGCGAGCGTATGAATTAAATTTCTTTCTCAACATGATCCCATAGAAGTTAATCAAAGGCCAACTCTGGATTGGTACGCTCCCCACTAGTGGTTTTGAGTTAGACTCCCACTCACTTTCATATTGGTTGTAAGGAGAAGTGAGTTTATATGGTTTTTGGCTAATAGGAACGCTCTCTTTCTTGAGTAGTATTTATGATCATATCCCTAAGTGGGTTGAAGTTCTTTTGACTCTTTAATTACATCTTGATTTTGCTCAATGATTTGATTCATTTTTTCCAAAGAAGGCTCATGCTCGTTCTCTGCAGTCATACTAAACAAGTAACCAATAATGCTTTGTTTGGTTTTCTTCAACATCGTGTCAAGCCTCTTTCCACTCATTATTTTGAGTGATCCTTCTTGTGTTATCCCTTTAAGAACCACTTTTCTCTTTCCATGACTTAGAGTGACTTCCATCTTATTGAAATAAAAGGTTACCGAGCTATATCCTTTCATCCAGTCCACTCCCAAAACTATGTCACATCCTCCAAGTGGAAGCACCCCCAAATCCGCTTCAAACTTATGACCTTCCATGCTCTAAGAAAAACCACTACACTTGGTTTCACTCACTAACTTATCGCCATTTGCCACAAATACAAAGAGTGGACAAGTTGTTTCTTCCTTCACCCCCAATTGTTTCAAGGTCATTGGATCCATAAAATTGTGAGTAGCGCCACTATCAATAAGGATGGTGATAACTTGTTTTTTCACCATGCCTTTCACCTTGATGGTATTGTGCGCCGTAGTACCTGTTATCGCATGCACTGAGATTTCACATTCTTCTTCTATCTCAACATTTTTATCTTCACCTTGCTCCTCGCCAAGAAGTGCATACAACCTTGCTTTATATACATGTCCTTCAGCTTGTTTAGATAAATGAACCGCCTCATCAAAGGTCCTTGGTTGCGCCATGGAAACTGTTGGGTTTCCATATGACATGCGCAGCGGAGAATAGCATCTAAAATTTTATGAAACCCAAAGCCCATAGATCCGTTCATATGATTGAATCAAATACTTGCAATATGAATACTAGAAAACTAACCATTGATGACTTTGAATTTAGTCTTTGATCTTGATGGAGAAATTGAAGCTTTAATCATGATCAAGTAAGAACACGAACTTTGAAGATGATAAGCTTCACCCTCTAGCGGTATCCACACCTTGAACGAATATCAAGAACACTTGATCTTGGTTGCTAGACCAAAATTGTGAAACACGTTTACACAATATATATATATGAACTATATGGAATTTTATTTGTGTATTATTTTGTTCTTCAATCTAGGATATCTTAGAACAAAATAAAACTCTCTCAAACTCTTTGGAGACTTGCACAAAAGCTTAGAATTGTTCTGGCCCGAATTTGGCTGTTTATATACAAGTTAGACATATTCCAAATAGGAAACTTGTGTCTAAACCCGTCCAAAATTCTTTTCCAAATCAAATCAGGAAACCAGCCCCGACATGGTGTGCGGCCGTCCAAAACACTTGTGCGGTCGCACATCTATCTGGAAGGTTTCTAGTACTTTTGAGCCAAGCTGTGCGGCCGCCCAAGCCCTTTTGTGCGGTCGCACACCTGCCCCAGATTTCCTTAATTTCCTCCAAAGTCCTTCGACTCAATATTCCAATATAGTCCTTATTTAAGATTCGTTCTATTGTGTGTGACCCTCTAGGATTACACTAAGTTGGCAATGGGTTCAAACATGAAACCATAAGATATAATTAGGTTCTAGCAAACCGTCATATCTACCCAAATAGTATAACTAGATAAAAGTTCGCATTCCTTTAGAACATGTCACAATCCCTTTGTCCACGATGTAATTGAACACAAGTCATGGTCAACAAGTCAACTTGCTTTGTTCAATACTTTCTCGATTCCGAATATGTTGATAATCAAAATGATATTGATCTAATCAATTCATTTGAGTCCGGCCGAACATTTTCATCAACATCATTCCTACGAGAGGCCTAAGCTTGACATCTCTCCGAAGAGGGACAAATCCATTTAGCTTATTACTCTTCCCTACGTGAGTCCGATTATGCCAATCATACCCTTTATAACTACCCGGTTAAAGGTAGCGTTTGAATATGTCAAACATAATGTTCATCAAGTGGAAGACTATAATAACTTCATGTCTAAGGATTCAAATGACATAACTAATATGAGATATATGTACGACATAGACCATGACATAATTGTTATCATTTATTTCATATCAATATTGGTTGTAAGGAGAAGTGAGTTTATATGGGTTCTGGCTAATAGGAACGCTCTCTTTCTTGAGTAGTATCTTATGATCATATCCCTAACTGGGTGGAAGTTCTTTTAACTCTTTAATTACATCTTGATTTTGCTCAATGATTTGATTCATTTTTTCCAAAGAAGGCTCATGCTCGTTCTCTGCAGTCATACTAAACAAGTAACCAATAATGCTTTGTTTGGTTTTCTTCAACATCGTGTCAAGCCTATTTCCACTCATTATTTTGAGTGATCCTTCTTGTGTTATCCCTTTAAGCACCACTTTTCTCTTTCCATGACTTAGAGTGACTTCCATCTTATTGAAATCAAATGTTACCGAGCTATATCCTTTCAGCCAGTCCACTCCCAAAACTATGTCACATCCTCCAAGTGGAAGCACCCCCAAATCCGCTTCAAACTTATGACCTTCCATGCTCCAAGAAAAACCACTACACTTGGTTTCACTCACTAACTTATTGCCATCTGCCACAAATACAGAGAGTGGACAAGTTGTTTTTCCTTCACCCCCAATTGTTTCAAAGTCATTGGATCCATAAAATTGTGAGTAGCGCCACTATCAATAAGGATGGTGATAACTTGGTTTTTCACCATGCCTTTCACCTTGATGGTATTGTGCGCCGTAGTACCTGTTAGCGCATGCACTGAGATTTCACATTCTTCTTCTATCTCAACATTTTCATCTTCACCTTGCTCCTCCCCAAGAAGCACATACAACCTTGCTTTATATACATGTCCTTCAGCTTGTTTAGCTAAATGAACCGCCTCATCAAAGGTCCTTGGTTGCGCCATGGAAACTGTTGGGTTTCCATGTGACATGCGCAGCGGAGAATAGCATTTAAAATTTTATGAAACCCAAAGCCCATAGATCCGTTCATATGATTGAATCAAATACTTGCAATATGAATACTAGAAAACTAACCCTTGATGAGTTTGAATTTGGTCTTTGATCTTGGTGGAGAAATTGAAGCTTTAATCACGAACAAGTAAGAACACGAACTTTGAAGATGATAAGCTTCACCCTCTAGCGGTATCCACACCTTGAACGAATATCAAGAACACTTGATCTTGGTTGCTAGACCAAAATTGTGAAACACGTTTACACAATATATATATGAACTATATGGAATTTTATTTGTGTATTATTTTGTTCTTCAATCTAGGATATCTTAGAACAAAATAAAACTCTCTCAAACTCTTTGGAGACTTGCACAAAAGCTTAGAATTGTTCTGGCCCGAATTTGGCTGTTTATATACAAGTTAGACCTATTCCAAATAGGAAACTTGTGTCTAAACCCGTCCAAAATTATTTTCCAAATCAAATCAGGAAACCAACCCCGACATGGTGTGCGGCCGCCTAAAACACTTGTGCGGTCGCACATCTATCTGGAAGGTTTCTGGTACTTTTTGAGCCAAGCTGTGCGGCCGCCCAAGCCCTTTTGTGCGGTCGCACACCTGCCCCAGATTTCTTTAATTTCCTCCAAAGTCCTTCGACACAATATTCCAATATAGTCCTTATTTAAGATTCGTTCTATTGTGTGTGACCCTCTAGGATTACACTAAGTTGGCAATGGGTTCAAACATGAAACCATAAGATATGATTAGGTTCTAGCAAACCGTCATATCTATCCAAATAG
Source organism: Campanula takesimana (assembly GCA_026119855.1). Classification (NCBI taxonomy): domain Eukaryota; kingdom Viridiplantae; phylum Streptophyta; class Magnoliopsida; order Asterales; family Campanulaceae; genus Campanula; species Campanula takesimana. The sequence continues at coordinate 1,920,387 of JAOWBW010000065.1, read as the reverse complement.
TATAACTAGATACAAGTTCGCATTCCTTTAGAACATGTCACAATCCCTTTGTCCACGATGTCATTGAACACAAGTCATGGTCAACAAGTCAACTTGCTTTGTTCAATACTATCTCGATTCTGAATATGTTTATAATCCAAATGATATTGATCTAATCAATTCATTTGAGTCCGGCCGAACATTTTCATCAACATCATTCCTACGAGAGGCCTAAGCTTGACATCTCTCCGAAGAGGGACAAATCCATTTAGCTTATTACTCTTCCCTACGTGAGTCCGATTATGCCAATCATACCCTTTATAACTACCCGGTTAAAGGTAGCGTTTGAATATGTCAAGCATAATATTCATCAAGTGGAAGACTATAATAACTTCATGTCTAAGGATTCAAATGACATAACTAATATGACATATATGTACGACATAGACCATGACATAATTGTTATCATTTATTTCATACCAATATTGGTTGTAAGGAGAAGTGAGTTTATATGGTTTTTGGCTAATAGGAACGCTCTCTTTCTTGAGTAGTATCTTATGATCATATCCCTAACTGGGTGGAAGTTCTTTTGACTCTTTAATTACATCTTGATTTTGCTCAATGATTTGATTCATTTTTTCCAAAGAAGGCTCATGCTCATTCTCTGCAGTCATACTAAACAAGTAACCAATAATGTTTTGTTTGGTTTTCTTCAACATCGTGTCAAGCCTCTTTCCACTCATTATTTTGACTTCCATCTTATTGAAATCAAATGTTACCGAGCTATATCCTTTCAGCCAGTCCACTCCCAAAACTATGTCACATCCTCCAAGTGGAAGCACTCCCAAATCCGCTTCAAACTTATGACTTTCCATGCTCCAAGAAAAACCACTACACTTGGTTTCACTCACTAACTTATTGCCATCTGCCACAAATACAGAGAGTGGACAAGTTGTTTCTTCCTTCACCCCCAATTGTTTCAAAGTCATTGGATCCATAAAATTGTGAGTAGCGCCACTATCAATAAGGATGGTGATAACTTGTTTTTTCACCATGCCTTTCACCTTGAGGGTATTGTGCGCCGTAGTACCTGTTAGCGCATGCACTGATATTTCACATTCTTAATCTATCTCAACATTTTCATCTTCACCTTGCTCCTCCCCAAGAAGCGCATACAACCTTGCTTTATATACATGTCCTTCAGCTTGTTTAGCTAAATGAACCGCCTCATCAAAGGTCCTTGGTTGCGCCATGGAAACTATTGGGTTTCCATGTGACATGCGCAGCGGAGAATAGCATTTAAAATTTTATGAAACCCAAAGCCCATAGATCCGTTCATATGATTGAATCAAATACTTGCAATATGAATACTAGAAAACTAACCCTTGATGACTTTGAATTTGGTCTTTGATCTTGGTGGAGAAATTGAAGCTTTAATCACGAACAAGTAAGAACACGAACTTTGAAGATGATAAGCGTCACCCTCTAGCGGTATCCACACCTTGAACGAATATCAAGAACACTTGATCTTGGTTGCTAGACCAAAATTGTGAAACACGTTTACACAATATATATATGAACTATATGGAATTTTATTTGTGTATTATTTTGTTCTTCAATCTAGGATATCTTAGAACAAAATAAAACTCTCTCAAACTCTTTGGAGACTTGCACAAAAGCTTAGAATTGTTCTGGCCCGAATTTGGCTGTTTATATACAAGTTAGACCTATTCCAAATAGGAAACTTGTGTCTAAACCCGTCCAAAATTCTTTTCCAAATCAAATCAGGAAACCAGCCCCGACATGGTGTGCGGCCGCCCAAAACACTTGTGCGGTCGCACATCTATCTGGAAGGTTTCTGGTACTTTTTTAGCCAAGCTGTGCGGCCGCCCAAGCCCTTTTGTGCGGTCGCACACCTGCCCCAGATTTCCTTAATTTCCTCCAAAGTCCTTCGACTCAATATTCCAATATAGTCCTTATTTAAGATTCGTTCTATTGTGTGTGACCCTCTAGGATTACACTAAGTTGGCAATGGGTTCAAACATGAAACCATAAGATATGATTAGGTTCTAGCAAACCGTCATATCTATCCAAATAGTATAACTAGATACAAGTTCGCATTCCTTTAGAACATGTCACAATCCCTTTGTCCACGATGTCATTGAACACAAGTCATGGTCAACAAGTCAACTTGCTTTGTTCAATACTTTCTCGATTCCGAATATGTTGATAATCCAAATGACATTGATCTAATCAATTCATTTGAGTCCAGCCGAACATTTTCATCAACATCATTCCTACGAGAAGCCTAAGCTTGACATCTCTCCGAAGAGGGACAAATCCATTTAGCTTATTACTCTTCCCTACGTGAGTCCGATTATGCCAATCATACCCTTTATAACTACCCGGTTAAAGGTAGCGTTTGAATATGTCAAACATAATGTTCATCAAGTGGAAGACTATAATAACTTCATGTCTAAGGATTCAAATGACATAACTAATATGAGATATATGTACGACATAGACCATGACATAAATCTCATACAGCGGGTCATGTCCAGTACCTTGTTCCAAACAAGTACCCATAAATCTAACATGATCATCTCATGATCATTTAGCCTTTATACTAGTGATTAACAAGTACTAGGGACGGAGATTATTATAAGTAAACATGAACAACAATAATAATCAAAACATCTCTTTATTGATATGAAATAAATGATAACAATTATAACGTTTATTAAACGTGCCTAGGGCACCACTACCAACAATCTCCCACTTACCCTAGGCCCAATCTCCCATGTATCTAATACCCATGGACCTAACATGACCTTCATGTTTAGATTGTGGAAGTCCCTTTGTTAGCGGGTCCGCAACATTTTCATCAGTAGGTACTCTGCATAAATTTACGTCTCCCCTATCAACGATTTCTCGAATGATATGAAAACGCCTAAGTATGTGTTTGGATTTCTGATGTGCTCTCGGTTCCTTTGCTTGAGCAATAGCACCATTATTATCGCAATAAAGGTCTATTGGATTAGAAATGCTAGGAACCACTTCAAGTTCAGTAATGAACTTCTTAATCGAAACAGCTTCCTTTGCAGCATCCGATGCAGCAATATACTCAGCTTCCGTTATAGAATCAGCGGTTGTACTCTGCTTGGAACTCTTACAGCTCCACCATTTAACATAAACACAAAACCCGATTGCGATCGACTATCATCTTTGTCGGTTTGGAAGCTTGCATCAGTGTAAGCATTTACCACGAGATCATCTTCCATTCCTCCATAGACCAAAAACGAATCTTTAGTTCTTCTCAAGTACTTAAGAATCGCTTTTACAGCCATCCAGTGATTTTCACCAGGGTCGGATTGGTATCTACTTGTCATGCTTAAAGCATAAGATACATCCGGCCTAGTACAAATCATGGCATACATGATGGACCCAATTGCCGAAGCATATAGAACATCATTCATTTTCTCACGCTCATCTTTTGTCTTAGGACATTGAGTCTTGCTTAGAGAAATTCCATGTAACACTGGTAAGGTTCCTCTTTTAGAATTTTCCATACGGAAAATTCCATGTACTTTGGCTTAAACCAAGTAGCCTCCTTGATCTATCTCTATAGATCTTAATGCCAAGTATATATGCGGCTTCACCCATATCTTTCATTGCGAAGCATTTTCCTAACCAAGTCTTCATGGACTGAAGTGTGGGAATATCGTTTCCAATGAGTAATATGTCATCCACGTATAAAATAAGGAATAGCACTATGCTCCCACTAATCTTCTTGTATACACAAGGTTCATCTTCGTTCTTGATGAAACCAAACTCTTTGACCGATTCATCAAAACGGAGATTCCAACTCCTTGAAGCTTGCTTCAATCCATAGATAGATCTCTGCAATTTGCATACCTTAGAATTCTGTTCAAAACCTTCCGGTTGTGTCATATACACATCCTCTTGTAGTTTTCCATTTAGGAAAGCGGTTTTGACATCCATTTGCCATATTTCATAGTCATTATATGCGGCAATAGCAAGCAGAATTCTTTTAGACTTGATCATTGCTGCGGGTGAAAAGGTTTCATCATAGTCAATACCATGAACTTGCCTATAACCTTTCGCTATAAGCCTAGCTTTGTAAGTATGCACCTTCCCATCCATGTCAGTCTTCTTCTTGAAGACCCATTTGCATCCTATGGTTTTTACACATTCGGGCGCATCAATCAAGTTCCAAACTTGATTGTCTTGCATGGATTGCAATTCAGATTCCATGGCTCCAAGCCACTTATCTGAATCAGGAGAAGACATCGCCTCTTGGTAGGTTGTCGGTTCATCATTCTCAATGATTTCCACCTCATTACTATCCGTTACGAGAAATCCATATCTCTCGGGCTCGGATCGTAACCTACAAGATCTGGGAGTTGCTTGTGTATTTTGAACAGGTTCCACAACTCCTTGTGGTTCTTGTTCTTGTTCCACTATTGGTTCAATGTCATTTTCTGGGTCTCGAATCTCTTCAAGATTTATTTTACTCCCACTGATTTCTTTGGAGATAAACTCTTTCTCTAGAAAGACACCAGTTCGGGCAACAAAAACTTTGTTGTCCTCACGGTTGTAAAAGTAATATCCTCTAGTTAGAAAGACACCAGTTCAGGCAACAAAAACTTTATTGTCCTCACGGTTGTAAAAGTAATATCCTCTAGTTAGAAAGACACCAGTTCGGGCAACAAAAACTTTGTTGTCCTCACGGTTGTAAAAGTAATATCCTCTAGTTTCATTTGGATATCCCACGAAAATGCATTTGTCAGATTTGTGTGCAAGTTTGTCAGAGACAAGTCTTTTGACAAAGGCTTCGCAACCCCAAATCTTCATGAAAGATAAACAAGTTTTCTTTCCGCTCCACATCTCATATGGAGTCTTTTAAACCGATTTAGTTGGAACACGATTTAGTGTGAACGCAGCGGTTTCTAGAGCGTAGCCCCAAAAGGATATTGGAAGATCAAATCGACTCATCATTGATCGAACCATGTCTAACAAAGTCCGATTTATCCTCTCGGACACACCATTCCATTGTGGTGTTCCGGGTGGATTCAATTGTGAATCTATTCCACAATTCGATCATCAAATTCATGACTCAAGTATTCTCCACCTCGATCTGATCGAAGTGCCTTAATACTTTTGCCAAGTTGTTTTTCTACTTCATTTTGAAATATTCTAAATATCTCAAATGCTTCACTTTTATGTTTCATTAGGTAAACATACCCAAATCTACTATAATCATCAGTGAATGTTATGAAGTATTGAAATCCTCCCCTAGCATTGCTACTTAATGGTCCGCATACATCGGAGCGTATCAACCCCAATAAGTCACTTGCCCTTTCACCTAACTTGGTAAAAGGTGTCTTAGTCATTTTCCCAAGAAGACACGACTCACAAGTATCATATGACTCAAAGTCACATGAACCCAAAAGTCCGTCCTCATGGAGTTTTGAGATACGCTTCTCATTAATATGATCAAGACGGCAATGCCACAAATAAGTGTGATTTACATCATTAGGTTTAGATTTCTTATTTATATGATAGACATTGTCATTATTTTCATTCTTGACATTCAGGACATAAAGGCCATTAAATGAATTAGCAATACCATAAAGCACATCATTTAAATAAATAGAAAATTTCTTATTCTAATAAGAAACTTAAAACCTTCATTATCCAAACAAGAAATTGAAATAATATTTCTACTTAAATCCGGAACATAATAACAATTGTTCAAAACAAGAATTAATCCGGAAGGTAAAGTGACTTCATAAGTCCCTACGGCTAATGCAGCAACTCTTGCTCCATTCCCCATGCGTAGGTCTACTCCACCCTCTTTAAGTAGTCTCCTATTCTTTAGTCCCTGCACATTTAAACAAATGTGAGAACCACATCCGGTATCCAATACCCAAGAATCAGTGGTAGAAAGGAGAATATCTATCATATAGATACCTGAAGTCGACGCAGCCTTGCTGCTCTTGTTCTTCTTTTGCTCTTCCAAGAAAGCCTTGCAATTACGTTTCCAATGACCAATTTCTTGACAATGGAAACAGATTGCATCTTTTTGTGAATCGGGTTTTGCCTCAAAAGCCTTGGCAACCTTTGCCTTGCTTATCTTGGGTTTTACAACTTTCTTACCCTTTCCTTTGGCACTAGCCATCTTCCCATCATGAACTAAGAGCACGGGAGAACCTTTCTCCACAATCTTCATCTCCGCAGTTTTAAGCATCCCATGCAACTCGGAGAGATTCTTATCCATTCCATGCATGTTATAATTCATCACAAACTGATTATAACTTTTAGGCAATGAATTAAGAATGAGATCCGTGGCTAACTCCAATGGGATTGGATAGCCAAGTTTCTCAAGGTGCTCTACATAACCTTTCATTTTTAGCATGTGAGGACTCACTTGTTGCCCTTCATTCATCTTGCAAGAAGTGAATGCAACAATTGTCTTGTACCTCTCTTGACTAGCTTGCTCTTGAAACATGGCTCTTAACTCCACGCCTATCTCATAGGCTTCCAAATGTTCCAAACTTTGTTGGAGTTTTGAACACATAGTGGCAAGCATGAGACAGATTACATCTCTAGAATCATTACGATGTTTCTTGTAACTGTCTCTTTCTGCCCTAGGGGCAGTAGGTTCTGGTTCAGCAGGAAAAGGCCCATCGAGAATGTACAACTTATCTTCTTGCCTTAGAACAATTCTTAGGCTACGGATCCAATCCATAAAGTTCGTACCATTCTCTTGGAGCTTATCCTTCTCAAGGATCGATCGCAACGAAATTGATTGAGTGTTAGTAGTCATTGTCTACAAATATGCAAAATTTCCAAAATTTAATAAGTACCGGTTTCATTAAAGAAATAAATAATGTATTTTTCAAACAAAAATACTCCCACTAAATTATATAACCTTCATGTACATCCAATGTATAATATAATTTAATTGGGCTAAGATCCAACTTTAATTTAACTTTTGAGTCCACGGAGGCGGACCGCTCAAAACTAAATTAATTAGGTAGACAATCATGTCAATCATATCACATATGATTCTTAGATCCTTTTATGAGATTCTTTGAGAAATCCAATTTCAAAAAGCATGTTTAATCTCATCTTTTGCCTAGCCCCAAAACTGTTTTGACGCCTAATTAAGTCCAACCATTTTAAACGTATAGGAACCATTCAATTTAATGCACCTTGCAGAGGCAAGCCCACATTGAATTAATGAACCTCATCTTGCTCATACATGAATAAAATTAATGCACCTCGCGGAGGCGAACCAACATCAAAATCACCCATGTATAAACAAGTGTTTTAATCATGGCATGGCAAAAAGAACTTAAAACTTTCTTTAAAGGTTCATCACATATAGCATACAACACATTTATGAGCACATAATATAAACATGTTACGCATCAAGTTTAGCCACTAAATTAATCTCCATAATATTTATGTGTCATTAGTTTCTCTATAATTATGAGGATGAGACTCTTTGAACTTTGGTTATCATCTTCCAAATCAAGACAACAAGAAGTGCGGCCGAAACTAAGCCATCAGGCATCCACAATTCCGCACTTATTCAAGAAACCAAGAAAGTAGTCCATGTGGCCGAAACTAAGCAATAGATGGTATCGTTAAACGTAGGCCAATTGCATCCACAATTCCACATGGATCTCCAATCATTGAATCAAGAACTTTGTTTCTCAATTTTAGCAATTATGAACTCTTCATAATTCTAACTTCATTTTATCTTTGAAACTTTGTTGCGATCAAGTTTGGGAAACACAATCTCGATAAACGTAGATTAGCCATCCAAACCTTGAACCAATCTTAGAATCACAAGATCAAAACAAATAGGAAAATCAAATCCCAAGTTCCACACCTAAACCAACTGCCCAAAACCCGCTCCAGATCAGCAGGTCTGGCCAGTATTGTCACTGATTCGGTTGGACCTCATCAAAATTCCAGAATCTGATTCTGATTCCGACCAACTGTGCGGCCGCCCAAGAAAATCTGTGCGGTCGCCCAAAATTTTTGTGCGGTCGCACAGTAGCATCAGACAGAATTTTTAAAGTTCGAAAATTTGTCTCAAAAATTGTTTTCCCCGATTATTAAAACTTTGATCCAATAAAAAATTAATAATCAAACAATTCAGGATCCAACATAATTTTTAGTGCGATTCAATAGTGCGATTAAAGTTTGTAAAACAATAAACCACATAAAATCATATAACACATAAACACCATATATCCAATATTCATATCATGTTAGGCACATAAACAATTTATTTACACACAACATGATCTAGGTATTGAAATAATCAACATGAACGGGGCTCTGATACCACTGTTGGGTTTCCATGTGACATGCGCAGCGGAGAATAGCATTTAAAATTTTATGAAACCCAAAGCCCATAGATCCGTTCATATGATTGAATCAAATACTTGCAATATGAATACTAGAAAACTAACCCTTGATGACTTTGAATTTGGTCTTTGATCTTGGTGGAGAAATTGAAGCTTTAATCACGAACAAGTAAGAACATGAACTTTGAAGATGATAAGCTTCACCCTCTAGCGGTATCCACACCTTGAACGAATATCAAGAACACTTGATCTTGGTTGCTAGACCAAAATTGTGAAACACGTTTTCACAATATATATATGAACTATATGGAATTTTATTTGTGTATTATTTTGTTCTTCAATCTAGGATATCTTAGAACAAAATAAAACTCTCTCAAACTCTTTGGAGACTTGCACAAAAGATTAGAATTGTTCTGGCCCAAATTTGGCTGTTTATATACAAGTTAGACCTATTCCAAATAGGAAACTTGTGTCTAAACCCGTCCAAAATTCTTTTCCAAATCAAATCAGGAAACCAGCCCCGACATGGTGTGCGGTCGCACATCTATCTGGAAGGTTTCTGGTACTTTTGAGCCAAGCTGTGCGGCCGCCCAAGCCCTTTTGTGCGGTCGCACACCTGCCCCAGATTTCCTTAATTTCCTCCAAAGTCCTTCGACTCAATATTCCAATATAGTCCTTATTTAAGATTCGTTCTATTGTGTGTGACCCTCTAGGATTACACTAAGTTGGCAATGGGTTCAAACATGAAACCATAAGATATGATTAGGTTCTAGCAAACCGTCATATCTACCCAAATAGTATAACTAGATACAAGTTCGCATTCCTTTAGAACATGTCACAATCCCTTTGTCTACGATATCATTGAACACAAGTCATGGTCAACAAGTCAACTTGCTTTGTTCAATACTTTCTCGATTCCGAATATGTTGATAATCCAAATGATATTGATCTAATCAATTCATTTGAGTCCGGCCGAACATTTTCATCAACATCATTCCTACGAGAGGCCTAAGCTTGACATCTCTCCGAAGAGGGACAAATCCATTTAGCTTATTACTCTTCCCTACGTGAGTCCGATTATGCCAATCATACCCTTTATAACTACCCGGTTAAAGGTAGCGTTTGAATATGTCAAACATAATGTTCATCAAGTGGAAGACTATAATAACTTCAGGTCTAAGGATTCAAATGACATAACTAATATGAGATATATGTACGACATAGACCATGACATAATTGTTATCATTTATTTCATATCAATATTGGTTGTAAGGAGAAGTGAGTTTATATGGTTTTTGGCCAATAGGAACGCTCTCTTTCTTGAGTAGTATCTTATGATCATATCCCTAACTGGGTGGAAGTTCTTTTGACTCTTTAATTACATCATGATTTTGCTCAATGATTTGATTCATTTTTTCCAAAAAAGGCTCATGCTCGTTCTCTGCAGTCATACTAAACAAGTAACCAATAATGCTTTGTTTGGTTTTCTTCAACATCGTGTCAAGCCTCTTTCCACTCATTATTTTGAGTGATCCTTCTTGTGTTATCTCTTTAAGCACCACTTTTCTCTTTCCATGACTTAGAGTGACTTCCATCTTATTGAAATCAAATGTTACCGAGCTATATCCTTTCAGCCAGTCCACTCCCAAAACTATGTCACATCCTCCAAGTGGAAGCACCCCCAAATCCGCTTCAAACTTATGACCTTCCATGCTCCAAGAAAAACCACTACACTTGGTTTCACTCACTAACTTATTGCCATCTGCCACAAATACAGAGAGTGGACAAGTTGTTTCTTCCTTCACCCCCAATTGTTTCAAAGTCATTGGATCCATAAAATTGTGAGTAGCGCCACTATCAATAAGGATGGTGATAACTTGTTTTTTCACCATGCCTTTCACCTTGATGGTATTGTGCGTCGTAGTACCTGTTAGCGCATGCACTGAGATTTCACATTCTTTTTCTATCTCAACATTTTCATCTTCACCTTGCTCCTCCCCAAGAAGCGCATACAACCTTGCTTTATATATATGTCCTTCAGCTTGTTTAGCTAAATGAACCGCCTCATCAAAGGTCCTTGGTTGCGCCATGGAAACCGCTCCCCTTATCTCTTCCTTCAACCCACTAGTGAAACTAGAGAGAAAGTATTGCTCCAAGAAACCACCCTCTCTAGCCATCACTTCTGCTCTCAATCCTTCAAATTCCTCCACATAAGCTTCAACTTTTCCACTTTGCGCCAATTTGTTGAACTCAGCTTGTGGATCATAGTGCTCTATGGGAGTGAACTTTTTAACTACATCCTCTACAAATGTGCCCCATAATATCCCCTCCTTACCAATTTGATAGTATTGATACCATTTTAGCGCTCTTCTCGAAAAATAAGTCGATGCATACTTAGGTTTCCTTATATCCTCCATTGGGTTGAATTCAAAATATTGGTTGCATTGTATGACCCAACCTCTAGGATTAATTCCCTCAAACTTTGGGAAATCCATTTTGGGTGGACAGTTATTGGGCCATTGATTCGGTATAACAAAATTTTGAACCGGGTAGGTTGATAAAACTCTTGGTTCGGGTTGGTTTGGTGATTTTGGTTTAAATTGGGTTGGTTCGGGTTGTGATAGACCGGTGGTGGGTTTTGGAATGGGTATGGTTGAAATTGAGGTTGAAATTGGGTTTGGTTGATTGGGTTATAAGGAGCTGTACTAACATGCATAGTAGTGCTGAATGGTGGAATTGGCTGAGATTGAGTGTCTATGGGTGCAGAAACATAAGATGGAGATGGTGTTGTGATATGGATAAATGGAGTAGTAGTGTGATTGGGTGGAGGTGGGGTTGAATTATACCTTGGATTTTGTTCCAAATCTGGTCTATCATGAACAGAGCCACCCATGTTAAGGTTGAAGCCTCCTTGATTCTCCATCTTATCCTTTCCCTTTGATGCATTATCCTGTTGAGCCTTCATCTCCGTTAACATGTTCATCATCTTACCCATAGTGCTCTCTACCGTTTCAAATCTCCCTTCGAATCTCAGGCCTTGATTCTCCATTTGTTTGCCCAGATCTTCAAACCTCTGGTCTACTTGTTTGCCCAGATCTTCAAATCTCTGGCTAAAATCATCAACCTTCTTATCACTCATTTCAAACCTTCGATCTACCTCCTTCCATCTGGTTCCATCTGCCATCTTCGCTGCCAATCCGTTGATCGACAGCTCTGATACCAGCTGTAACGGACTTCACTCCTAGAATCAATAAAAACTCAACAAAGATAGAATTGAGTGAGATGATGAACAAACTCACTCAATCAATGATTCAATGCAACAAATCACAAACAAGAACAAAGACTATTTTTTTGGGACGATTTTCTGATTTACTGGGAATTGAATTACAAGACAGAAATGAAATTACAACTATGGAAATTAAGCTATGAAACTAAGATAAACTAAGAAATGAGAAAATTCTTCAATCATCGACATTTCTTCAAGAAGACGACCTTTCTTTATATAGGCTCATGGCACGTGCCCCATGTGCAAGCTCACATGGCCCATGTGATTCTGTTGTAACGGAATCACGTGTTCAGTGCCAGCTCAGATTCACGTGCCATTGCTACTGCGCCAATTGCTCCATGCGCCTAGTTCAATACTCCTATCATCCGCCTACTTCTTTCTATTCCTAAGTTGCGTATACTTGTAATTTCCCCTACTTTACTCACTTCCAATTTAACACCATATGCGCCTCTACTCCCACCATGCGCCAACCTCTTACTATGCGCCTCCCACCATACCACCATGCGCCTCCTTCCCTCATGCGCCGCCCCACACTTTGCGCCTCCTTCCTTCATGCGCCGCCCCATACTTCATTTCCTGCGCTTCCATCCTTGTTTCTTGCGCCTGTGACACATTCCCAATTCTTCCCCTATTCTCACAACCTGCAAACATTGCGTGTGACCATCGTTGTCGCCGAAATCATCATAGTCGGTGACGGAAGGGTCATCGGTGGATAAGGAGTCAGCCGGAGATTCCTTAAGGTCGTCTTGGGTGAGGACGAGGACGTAGGGGCTCGGGTGACGGGGAAAGAGCGGAGGAGTAGGAGAGCAAAGAGTAGGAAAGCGCTGCAAACCGGGCTAGGGTTTGAAACGAGGGTAGTTTTGCCATTTACAATTATAGTAAGGACTTTATGGGAGTTTTCAACTTAGGGATCTTTTGATAAAAAAAGAAAAATGTTGTTTTTATTGGCAAATTCAACCCCATCTCAGGGATTTATTGCTAAAAATCTCTTTATTCATTAAACTGAAGTAATAATTGATTTCTTTACCACCTGTGAAAAGTGGTAAAGTGACGGTTATTATTGGATCGGGTGAGTAATAAGCGCTGTAAAAAAAAACCCTGAAAATGTGAGTGCGCTCCTTAATCAGATGGTCCCATGCTATCACCCTCGTTCGTGAACTTCGCCGCAAGAAGCAGTTCTCTCATGCTCTCCAGGTTCCTCGTTTTTATATGCCCACCACTTGTTCGATCTTTTTTCTCAATTAATGTTCATATTTATGTATTTTTTTTGTGTTTTCCATGGAATTTTGAGGCTTTCGTTTATCAAATTGTTGTAATCTGTTAATTGGAGCTATCGTAAACATCACTCTTCATTTATCAAAGATTTACAGTCATACAGACTCAAATTTTGTTGCGATAGATGATTTGGGTCGATGTCAAAATTCATCTTTGGAATACTTGTCAAATCCTGCTACAGGTTTAAAAATTTGGAATTAGGTGTCACTTTTATGCCCCTGAGTCTCTTCTGAGATGCTAAGTTTCCCTTTGCCAGCAAATATGTGTCAATATCACTGTAATAGTACAAAGATAAAACAAAGTATTATTATGTTGATATGTTACTGAAATGATGTAAAAGTGAGCCTTCCAAATTTCCTTGAAAAGAGATACTCATTTTGCGATTGAGAGAGCAGTCGCAAACCAGCTTAGTCATGATACCATTTTCTGATTTGTGACAGAACTGAGTTCTGTTTTGAGTATAGTCAACAAGTAAGTTATTGCAACCAGTAGTGCGATACGCTTATTGATTATGTGGGGTGGGACAACATAGTCTGTATGTATGTGCATAAGAACATATACGTTTGCCTTCTTTCTTGAGCCTCTTCAAGAAATCTTGATCCTATTAGTGTCTCACCCTCTCGCAACAATTACAAACACATAAGAGATGTAAGAAGGGGGATAACAAAAGATGGTGTTCGTCCATAAAGTTACACCAACATTCTCGATCATCCACCTTGTACCTCTCGTATCAATACCCTGGAACGCACAGATGCCTCTCCAAGCGTAGCTTGGACACTGCCATATATCGGCATTCACAATATTCCCCACCGGAAAATATTTAGCGTTGGAAATACAATGATTTAAGGCTTCTGAGTTAGCAATAAATCGCCAACCAAGCTTTCCAAGCCATGCTATCATCCTCCACAATGATTGTCGGACAACAAACGAAAAAACCAAGGCTCCCACGACAGAGAGAATGCAAAGGCTCTCACAAAGGAAAGAATACAAATGATCAAACACCATTTCAGTTATATTCTTCTTCATCACTTATTCAAAATCTAAAATGAAAAAAACTGAAAAGAAATGAAAAACAAAAAACTTAAAACTTAAAACAACCAGATCTAGAAGTAGATTTAGAGAGAGAGATCTCTGTCTAAATCTAAATCCAAATCTGGATTAAAGAGAAAAATTAATCGAAAGAAACTTACAAATTAATGGAAGAAATTCAGAAGGTTGGAAAAGAAGAGAAAGAGGGCATTCTTGTGGTAGTTTTAAAAGTTTTAATTGGAGACTCTATTGAAGATCGTCACTTCTTGTTTGCGTAGTCCAAAGGTAGCTTCAACATTCTTGTTTAACTTTTCGTGTAGTGCTGGTAATTTTGGTTCTCCCTCAGTTGAATCATTAAATTCTGATATCCCATTACGCCGTTTGATTTCTGAATCATGATTATTGACCTTGATATCGATCAAACTGCCTAATTTGTGAATTCTGTGCGTGTTAGAGCAGGTTTCTGAGCACCAGACCCGTCTATCCATTCCCACCTAGCGCTAGTGCTATACAATTGAAAAGCATTGGGGTGGTACGTGCTGCGGAGGCCTATTTTAATGAGTTGACCAAGGAAAGAAAGAATGAAAAGACTTATGGGGCACTTTTAAACAGCTATGTTAGAGAAGGCCTACTTGATAAGTCGCTTTTCCTGTTTCAGAAGATGAAGGATATGGGCTATGCTTCTTCTCCCGTTGTGTATAGTAATTTGATGGGCCTCTATTCATGGTTGGACCAACATGATAAACTCCCCGACTTGCTGACAGAGATGAAAAAAGATGGTGTCTTACCTGATAACTTAAGCTACAGAATGTGCATAAACTATCACGGGCAAAGGTCTGATTTTGATAACATGGAGAAACTTGTTAAGGAAATGGAGAGCCTCCCTCATATTACTATGGACTGGACCACTTATTCTATGGTGACCAACTTTTACATAAAAGCTGATCTTTTAGAAAAAACCACTTTTTTCTTAAAGAAAGTAGAAGAAAGTGCTGGTAAAAATTATGCTGCTTACAATCACTTGCTTACACTCCATGCTCAACTTGGGAATGTTGAAGAGGTAATGAGAGTATGGGATCTCCAGAAAGTTGTTAGTAAGAAGCAAAATAACAGTAACTGTGTAACAATGCTGAGCATGTTGGTGAAGCTTAATGAGCTTGAAATAGCTGAGGAGTTGCTTGAAGAATGGAAGTCGTCTTGTTGAACGTATGATTTTAGAGTGCCAAATGTCCTCCTACACGCTTATTCTCATAGAGGGTTGCTTAGCAGAGCAGAAGTAACGCTCGAGAATATAATAAAGACGGGAAAGACACCAACACCTAACAGTTGGGCGATCATTGGTTTAGGTTATTTGAATAACAGGAGTATGGAGAAGGCATTGGAATGTATGGAAAAGTCTCTGAAAGCAGCAGAACCAAATTCATGGTGGAACCCGAATCCTAGGTTGATTTCAGAGATACTGCAATTGCTTATTGAGAAAGGGGACAGTGAAAAAGTTGAAGCTGTCGTTAACTCATTGAAGAAGGTGCTTTCAGTAAGTGATGAACAGGTTGAGGCCTTGGTTAAAGCAAGTGAAAGTCCCCTGAATGAGATGGAACTCATGGAAGGAAGTATAGAGAGCAAGGAAGCTGATATTCCTCCGTCCCAAAATGATAGTCCTATTTCCCTTTATGTTCGTTTCATTACCATATTGTACATATATTGTTCACATATCAGTATCTTTGTTACTCTCTCCGTCTCATAATACATGTCACACTTCCCCTTTTGATACATCCCAAAACAAATGCTTTTGGTTCAATTATTGATTAATGTCTCCAATATTAATTATCTGTGGCAGCAGTGTTATTCAAACAAGATTGGACTCAGATGTTTCTGTGTGATTATGTCTTTGAGAGATACAAACTCGAGCATATCAGTTGGTTTCTACTTTTTGCATGGAACTACCAACTGCGATCATGGAGCAATTAGTAGTGTATGGGACCTACTGAGCACCGATATCATCAAACAAGGGATCCGTAGCAAAATTATGACCAACGTTTGTGATCCAAAAGTGCTCGTAGCAAAATTGTGACCGATCGCGGTAGCACATCAGCCTGATTGCAGAGAATCTAAGTCATGTATACCCTTATACTCCCTCAGTTACATAAGAAACTGTACTTCTTTCCATTTTGTTATTCCATAATAAACTGCATTTTTCAGAATGGTGAGTTTAAATAATAGTACTTATTAATTATTATTCTGTTAGGCCCACCACTTGTCATACTCACACTTTGTCGCCCGCTTGTAATTCCTAACCTATTTTTCTTAATCACAAGCCCTGCTCCCTTAGAAATAATTTCCTAAATTTCCGTGTTTCAAATTTGGTAGGGAGTATATTACTTATTGAGTGTTCACATTCCATAACACAAGTCTGCATAATAAATTTCAGATGATTAATTACATTGGAAAAAACCTTTGGAATTTGCCAGATTTCTCAGTTTTGGAAGCCACATTAACTAAGTAACCAGGCACCAAACTCCATCTGCTATGCTGAAAATACCCACACTTATTGATAGATTCATAATCTGATAAACTTAGAATAATATGTGCATTCATGTAGTAGTCCATACACCATATACATTGTTTAGATGATTTCTATGTAACCATTCATGTATATAAATAAGTGTAATGCAGTACTCCCACTTGTGCTGGGATTTCATCTTCTTTCTTGTTCTCTTACATGGTATTAGAGCTGACGATAGGGCCTTATACCATCGTCAATCACCATGGGATCTGTCACTGAGAATTCTCCAACTACTCCTAAGAGTTCGTCCTCCTCTTCCAGTCGACTTCAATCCCCAATCTCTTATGTCCAATACCATTCTAAATGATCGTAATTATCTTATATGGCGTTCCCAGTTCTTGTCAATTCTCAAGACACACAGCCTTGTCCGTGTCATTTCTGAACCTTTGCCGTCTCCTCCCACGCTCGTAGACTCCACACCCAATCCAGAATTTGTCTACTCGTCCAGTGCCATACGCTCGTAGATTCCACACCCAATCCAGAATTTGTCTACTCGTCCAATCCCAGTAGGAGATAACATGTGCTTAAGATGGTTTGGGTACATTAGACCTAGACTAATTAGTGTACCCATTACTTTTTTTTTCTTCAAAATGTCCTCATTGAACTTTTACATTTTTTAATATGTGCTCACTCCGTCAACATCCTCGTCAAAGAAACTAACATAAGTTGGTCATGCGTTTGTTATGTTTTGACGAAGATGTTGATGTGTATGCTCAAGATTCAACCCCCTTTCTCCACCACCACCTCACCACCACTACCACATTCAAATTCAAAACCCTCTTTCACTTTTCAATCTTAGTTAATTAGGTAATAATAATTGTAAATCTTGCAAAGCGGAATTTCCTCATCATCCAAACAACATAAAAGAATATATACAAAAAGAGGGCTATTGCCATTATACCCTAGTGAAATGCTTCACTGGAACAATTGGAGTAGTGTGCTTTAAGAACCGATCCAAATTAGTCAAACAAACACCATTGTTGACTACATTCAGCGCCGCCGTTTGCAACTGCAAACTCTTCCTCTTGCTTCTCTTGTGTTTTCTGCATCTGTTCTTGTACTTACTGAACTTCCTCCTCATGTTTCTGCCGTTGATTGAACCTCATCGCCGGGGGACTATAAAACCGGTCTTCCCAAACCCGATTCCGACCAGAAACCGACATTCCTGGAAACTTTCCTAAATCAATTTGTTGTTTTGATCAAAGAAAAAAGGGGATTTTCAGCTTCTAAAACCCAAATTCATGATTAAAAATCTCTGTGGGGTTTTCTGAATTCTCAGATCAAAGGGGTTTTCGAGGATTTATAACTGAATCAAGAGAGAAAGAGAAAGCAGAGTCATATTCAGTAACGCTATGTTAAATGGCTAACTTTATCAAACATTTAGCAAACTTATTGATAGAGAAAGCATATTTTGAAAAATTGAAAGTTTAATGCGGACATTTTTTAAACAAAATAATTTAGTGACCTCATTTTGAAAAGGACTAAAGTTTAGTCGCTAAAATATGGTTTTTGCCAAAATAAGTTCAAGGTATATGGTCCTCGGAACAGATATAAAACAATTCTTAGGATCCTAAACAGAACTCATTGCAAAGAATTTCTCTGCACATCTGCTCAAGCTTTTTTCATCTACAATAAGAGTTACTTTCATGCCAATGAAATCCTACGAAAACCATTATACTCTTACACTTTACTAGACCCGATTTTCATTTAACCATTATACTTACTTTTTTGCACGAAAACCATTATACTCTTTGAAATGTTTGCCCCAGCCCCAAAAGGTAAACTCTGGTAGATTCTAATGTATGAAAAACTTTAGTTATTCACACTTCCAGCCCTCCATGTGAAAGTTTAGGGGGGGTGGAACTGTGAAGAATTAAACATTCCATCCATCATAATTTAACGGGGCTAACTTTTGGGGGTTTGGGCGGACATTTCCCCAAGTATAGAAATTT
The DNA here is from genome assembly GCA_026119855.1 of Campanula takesimana. NCBI lineage: Eukaryota > Viridiplantae > Streptophyta > Magnoliopsida > Asterales > Campanulaceae > Campanula > Campanula takesimana. The sequence goes on along the minus strand of JAOWBW010000065.1, from coordinate 1,901,895 downwards.
TCATTAAAAAATAATAAAAATAATAAATAAAGTGGAAGTTGATCCAAAGTCCAGTAGTTGAAAATGAAATTACACCACAAAAGAATAATCTGGGGAAAACAAGTCATCAGCCTCAAACGTCAGTCAACGATAAGCACTTGCATTGCACATTCACACACACACGTACGCACAAGATTCATGTTCCACATGCAAGAAGCTCTATCATATCTGTGGGTTTGAAAAATAAAATAGAAGAAAAAAGTAGTAACATGGATTTTAGATAAGGAGTGTAAAGAAAAGGGGACAAACATGCACATAACTTGTCCTAATTTGCACATACTATACATGACAGTTTTATCTGCCAAGATTTGCTATTTGCAAAAATAGTCAGCGTATGACTCCAAGGAAACTAGATATGTTGAACAGCAAAGGTAAGTCATATCACATGATAAGCTATATGAAAATAATAATAATTAACAAGTGTTCTTCAATCATTTGAGCAATAGTAAGTTTCAATTTCTGGATTGCAATATTCAGCAAAACACCTGAAAGAAGAAAACTTAAACCAAGTAGTAACATGGGTTTCAGAAAGATTTGATGACCTTGAAACTCTACACTACTTGGCTTGATGCTAAGGAAATCCATGCACACCCTTTGATTTATTCAAATGACAATAGCTTTTACCAAAACTCATGCCCCCTATTTCCTTACAACAAATTGTCATCAAATTTACATTCTATAAACCAGTCATTCAACGAGGGAATTAATCAAATAATAATCAAAGAATCCAGAAAAAGTGAAGACTTGAAAAGCAAAAAAACCAAAAAGGAATCAAGCCTAATAAACTACTGTTAGGTCCCAACAAAGTGTTTTGATGAAGATTGATCATTTAACCGGACAAATGGTCTAAAATGTCAAGAGTGAAAGTTCAAAAAGTTACACAAAGACCCCTTTGAGTTTCTCAAGTTTATAATAAAGATTTTCACCTCATATATGAGTCCTAAAATATTCTATATTGGACTCATGTGAAAGGAAATTCAAAGAGGAACAAGAAGACGCAATTGGATTTTGCATGCGGACTCCCGATGGAAAGATTTGTGCAAATTACTAAAACAGAGCATATATGGAAAAAGGGTGCAAAGTGCAAACGCTATAAACCTTTCTTTAAAACCATTCCTACAAAAATTGAAAGCCAGAGATGAACGTTGTACTTTGAAGACAAGCTTAAATGACTTCTCAGAATATGGGAAAAAAAATTTGAAGACCATCTTGGACTTTGACCAACCAACGGCTATGTCATATCTTCCCTATAAAATGGAATGAAACCTGCCATATACAAGTGTGCAGCCACTACCATTTATCTCCTTTTCTTTCAAAGCTTTATTGTGTGCAATAAACACCAATTGCACACACTATAACTCTTTCACAGATGAACCCAACCCAAAACCTTTAATCGTTGACTCAACCAAAACTATACCCACTATAACCAAACTTGGTGTGTGTAACCGAATTGTACACCTATTCATATACCACACTAAATATACTCCACGCCATCCAAACATTAAGGGGGAACACTGACGATCCAAAGAAGAGCTTACATTCGACAAATTCAAGTGTCATGCTAAGGAAGAACTACATCATATTTGTGAAACCTTTTCTGTTTTTTTATGCTATGCAAATAACATGCTTAATTAGTGAGGCTAATTAAGTTGAAAAATTGTGATGGAAATTTCTAAACAATTCATGTATTAAACGAGTGAAGGGATTATAGTGCATTATTTCCCATGTGTCGAGGACAATGGGGGTGGGTGTAGGAGAAGTTGCTTTACTCCGAACCACCTTAAAAATACTTGTCTATTGTCTCTGTTATTTTCTTGTCTTGCATTTTAATTTTCATCATATCAACCTATTCTCTAACATGTTTTAATATATTGTTGTGTGATCATTTAGACAAGATAAATTGACTTAGGAATATATATGTTAGACAATAACTAGAAGGCCATAGAAATTATCCATTCCATTGCACATAATTCCTACTCATTTTTCTTGCTTGTTAATGTTGAATCGTGGTATCCCTGTAGTTGATATCCTCAAGTCTATATATCAGTCCATATTTCTCTCTTTAGTAGATGTGAGATTATTGTCTCGTACACGCCACCTCACGTGTAGCCGGGCTTTGCCAAGGCTTACAACGTGGACTTATCAATCGGGTAGGGCGGAACAACATCGTGGGCTGTTGGGCCTGAGCGCCCATATAGAAGCAGCGGAAGTGATCAGGCCACCATAGATCGGTAGCTCTGATACCATCTTAGAATTATAGATGGGTCTGAAGCAGAGAGGGGCCCTTAGTGTGAGCATGGGTTGGACTTGGCCGCAATAGACTATGTTGGAGGTTTCACCTTAAAACCAATTGGTGCTAAGGGAAGTAACTCCTCAAGTCTATATATCGGTCCATATTTCTCTCTTTAGTAGATGTGGGATAATTGTCTCTTACATGTTGCTCTAGCTAGTTAAACCTTTAAAAGTTTTAATAAGTTGTAACTTAACATCCTAAAGAAAAAAAGATTGTCCATTTCAAACAATTTTTCTCACTTCATTGTCCATTTCGAACAATTATTATGGTGGGAGTATTTGATTTGATTGAAATTAATGATAACTTTTCTTTTTCTCTTCTTTTTTTTTCTTCACCATTTGACATTCGTATTTTGAACCGGAGGAAGTAATAAAAGACTGTGAATAAACATAGAAAGAACATAAGGCACACCAGTCTTTGCACCCTTTACACCTTATCATCAGCTTGTCAGGGTTCCGTGGCATCTCACACTTGCAATACCTTCAAAGCAAAACCACAAACACATTCATTAACTTGCAAACCGGATTTTGTAAAAAAATAAAAATAAAAAATATGAAGATCTTTACTCACACTACAACACGATCAGGGGAGAGTTCTCCGGTGGAAGCATTGTACTCGAATTGGCAAAAGTGATCCTCGGATTTAACATCTTTAAGTTTCATGTAATTCTTCAAAGTGTGAACAATACACTTGCCCAAGATGGTGTCAGCCATCTGAACATCATAGTGGCCTGACAAGTACAATTCTTTTTCACCATGGAAACATCTACTACCTCCAACCGTCTCCTTTGGCAGATAGTACCACCTTACCCGAACCTTCGTTCCCTCCTTATGGCCAACTTCGAATTTCATCACACGTCCCACATAAGGGGCCTTCTCATTTACCGATGATCTCACCAATACACGGTAATCTACAAAAGTCACAATATACAAGGTAAACAATAGGTCTTAAAGCAAACTCAGAATTTCTAGGTTTCTCTATGCAAGGCTGGTTTGTGAGATTTGGGGTCCAAAGTTAAATTCTGGTCAAAGACCTCAATTTGTGTCTGTTCTTCACAGCATGTATTACTCACTTTATTGGAACTTGAATCTCTTTTTAAGATACCATCCTGGCAAGCATATGTTATTCACAGCATGTATTACTCACTTAATCTTTGAATGTCTATTTTTGTTATTGATAAAAGACAAAATTGGAGATTCATTTTAGTACGAAGGTAGTAGCTAATATTGAGTTATGAGCCAAGCTTAGTCAAATCAACTCGGTCGAATATGTAGGAGATGAGCTGAAATTTTACTTGTATTTACAAACTACTTTAATTCCGTACCAAGTTTTACTTGTATCTACACCTTCAGTGTGTGTAATTTTATCGCAAAAAAAAAAAAAAAAAAAAAAAAAAGACATCCATCTTTGTTCATACCAGCTTGCAAATTTTGATTGCAGGTAACTGCAATTATGTACGGCAGACCACCGCTAATATACCAAATTATTTATTTAAAACAGAAATTTTCAAAATAATGAAATAAATGGACAGATGTTCAACATAAACTCAAATACATGGCTTTATATCTTCAACTACTCCTTTATTGGAGGTCCTGTATTGTCAGTACATTACTACATACTCCCTATGTCCTGCTTGATTTAGGACGTTTTGCCATTTTTGGCGTCCCACTCGACTTAGGACGGCCCAATATGGAAAGGTTATATTACTTTTATATTCAATGGGATCCACATGTCATACTCTCAACAACAATCCCTTTACTATTCTTCCCACTCATTCTCTCTCCTATTTTACTTTTCATAGTTACAACACCTCCTCTACTCATTATCTTTCCTCTTGTAGTTGTGTTTCTTAATCCCCGTGTCGAGAGATAAAATCCTAAATCGGATGGGACGGATGGAGCATACATTAGGTAAGAGGATTCAACTATAGTCAGTGCTATTAATTAGCACTGATCATTTGTACGCCTATGCTTGAATATAGACATATATGACACTATTATTTTCAAAAGGTACTATCTTCATAATTCCATTTCTCAGAAGTACTGTTATTCGGCAATGAAGCCTCGATCGAGTGGAATCTCCTTTAAAGCAAAATATTATTCATGGTAGATTGGAAGTTGCTAAATACAATGTATTGCCACTTCTTCATCTGGAGCTAACTGGACCTTTTGATGAGGGGGATGATCTAATTTGTATATGTAAGAGACAGTTATCCCACATCTTCTAAAGAGAGAGACCCTGTTAGAGACAATTATCCCATATCGGGAATTAACAAGCTATGCTTTGGCTATATAATGATCCTGGGATACTCCTCCCATTGCCGATGGATATACAGGATTGATAAGCTTCGAAAGGTAGATAATGATTTTCTTTATAAGTATTTGTTTAGTTTTTGTTTGATATCTGTTTTGCTTCTAAAAAAAAAAAAAAAAGAAGATATTTATGTTTTCTAATTTTCAATCAAATACGAAAATGAAATGTGTTTGATAAGATCTGATTTTAAGTTCACTGCCAACAACAATTTTGTTGCTGGAGACGGAGATGAAGAAGGTTGTGTTGGAACATTTAATGAATTTTGGTGCATAGTTTTTTTAAACTGCTACAGCCCTTAATATGTCCTCTTTTCTGCCTTATACAGTGATATTCAGTAGATATATTCTATGTTGAATAAGATAATTTGGAATTAAATCTCGAGAGTGGAATTGACAAACCAAATATAATGATATCAAGGCTTTTGTTGGGCATGAACTCATAGAGCAGCAGCATTTCGTGTGTTGAAGTTTCGCCATTAGCACTATCTCATTCTTAAACTCCTCTTGTGTTGAAGTTTCGCCATTAGCACTATCTCATTCTTAAACTCCTCTTTCCCTTGCCATGACTTCCTTGAGAGCCTTTTCACTGCTATTTCCTTTCCGTCTGGTAGTATGCCCTGAAGAGTCAATATAGTGAAAAATAGATGATACTGGGAACAAATATGAGATTTTAAATAAGGAAAGAAGCATTTGTTTTCTTCACATTTGCACAGGGTCCTCTTCGGTCCTTTCCATTTGTTTTCTTCACTGCTATTTCCTCTTTCCCTTGCCATGACTTTTACTTTACTTGTTTTTCTTGCCTTATTTTTTTGAACACGAAGAACACAGTAGCTCCTCACAAGAACAAGTGCAAATGCTAAAGCAGCAACTGTCCAAACCACCCCATTCAACTGGTGTAGTTGACATAAACTCTTGAGTTTCATATTATGCATATTTCTGTTTCTAGCTCTAGCTTTAAAGTGAAATTAGAAATGGCTGCCAAACATTACCTCATAGTCTTATTGACCATTTATTGAATGTTGACTTGTATTATATGAACTTGTGCTTTTCTTGAGACGGAGGGAGTATTAGTTTTCTTTTCATTCTTGGTTCATGAAAATGTCACAATTTACTTATTCTTAATTTATATTCTTAATTTATAGGAAAAAGGCTCGAAATTTCCAGCAGTTGATAACTTCAAGGAAGTTTATGTCACTCCAGATAATCCAGAAGCAACACCTTTATATGTTAGTCTCTGCTCACTTATACTTAAATATTTTTTTTAATTTTAATTTGTAAATGTATAGTTTTATATATGTAATTAATTTTATTTCTTTTGATTTTAGGAGAAGATGCAAGAACGAGTCAGTGAGTTTATTCAGGACATTGGGTCTCTGTATCCCGACACTCCAGTGGAAGATATCCCACTTCCTGATCCGATTATTGGGGTGAATATTTTGACTGAGACTCTTCAAGAACTTGGACCAAGTGTTGGGAAATACGTAAGGGGAATGGGGCGAGGGACAGTACGTGATGTTGGAAACCGATCGTCGTTTTCAACATCTCAAGCATCAATTCGTTCACGTGAAGAAGTTAAAGAGCTAAAAGATGAATTGGGACATTCGCGTGAAGAAATGAAAGACCTAAAAGGTATGGTGGCATCTCAAGCAGCCATGATTAAAATCCTTGTTGCAAAGTTGAATGCCAAGGGCATAACTTCTGAAGATGATTTCATAGACTCTCCAAACTCTCCTTCTAATTCTACTCAAAACATGACTTAGTTATGTGTAATATCATTCTAAGTATTTTGCTTTTGAAGGTTAACTTATGCTACTTTGATTCTACTTCAAACTTGACTTAGTTATATGTAATATTACTCTACTGTTTTGGTTTTGTAATTTATGCTAGTTTTGTTTATTTTAACAAGTGATGAAATATATGTTATTTAATGATTTTTGAGCCATTAAAAATTGTAAATGTATTTAAAATAAATATATATTTAATTTTATTTAAAAAAATTGAATTGTAAATAATAAAATTAATAAAACATCAAGTTTTGTTTAGGTGACCAAGTCATGTATGGTCACCTTTAGTGTTGGTAACTTCAAGTTTTATTAGGTGACCAAACAAAGTATGGTCAACAAAGTAATGGTTAGGTGACCAATGAAATGGAAATATAAATCTATATTAAGGTGACCAACCTATATAAAGTCACCTAAGGTATTGTTTAGGTGACAACAATTGGTCAACAAAGAAATTCTTAGGTTACAAAATTTTTGGAAGCCTTATGTTTGTCACATAATAGTTGAGGTGACTAAGTTCCATTTGTCACCTAAGAGCAACCATGGTGACCAATTCATTGTCACTATAGTTTTGTCACCTTGGAGGTTTTAGGTGACCGATACAAAATATTTGTCACCTTTAAGTTGAGGTTACGAGGTTTGGGTGACAAATCTCTTGTGACAAAGTTTTGTCTCCTTAGATTTAAGCTGACAAAAAAGGCACTTAGGTGACCTTTTTTTTTGGTCACCTAAAGAGTGATTTCTAGTAGTGATTGCAGGTAACTGCAATTTATATACGGCAGACCACCGCTAATATACCAAATTATTTATTTTGAAACAGAAATTTTCAAAATAATGAAATAAAAGGACAGATGTTCAACATAAACTCAAATACATGGCTTTATATCTTCAACTACTCCTTTATTGGAGGTTCTGTATTGTCAGTACATTATACTCCCTATGTCCCGCTTAATTTAGGACACTTTGCCATTTTTTGCGTCCCACTCGACTTAGGACGGCCCAAAATGGAAAGGTTATATTACTTTTATATTCAATGGGATCTACTTGTCATACTCACAAGAACAATCCCTTTACTATTCTTCCCACTCATTCTCTCTTATTTTACTTTTCATAGTTACAACACCTCCTCTACTCATTCTCTTTCCTCTTATTATAGTTGTATTTCTTAATCCCCGTGTCGAGAGAAAATTTCCTAAATCGAATGGGACGTATGTGTTGGGATTCGAGTCCTAAACTATAAGGAAGCAAAGGGGAGAAGGAGTCTAAGTCATGGGGAGTTGGTAGAGGTCAAGAAGAGTTCAAGGAGGAGGAAACAAGCTGCTACGGAGGGCTGAGGGGGGTCACCGAGCAAGACAAAATGGGGAGGGACAACCTGGTGGACCGGGCGCTCGCCCGCTCTGGGACCGGGCGCTCGCCCGCCCTGCCGGGCAGAAACCAGTTTTTTTGTCTTTGTTTACTATTTTGATGCAATCTCTTCCAAACGACTTAGGGCTTTTCTTGTACACCTATATAAGCATAATTTCGTCCATAAGCAAGCGTGCTTGATAGGAGAAAGTTAGAATATCAAGGAGAGACACAAAATAGTGTCTAGGAGGGGGCCGGAGGTCTAGGAGAGCCATGGGGGGCGATCCTACAACCCGGCCATGGTCATCTTGTTTGTTTGTTCTTGGGGGAGGTGAGATAATAATATATTGGTGAGAGAGATTATTATTGGAGAGTAGCCCTGCTAGATCTATGTGAGCGCATGTGCTAAAGTTGTAATCTGTACATATATTATTATAATGACATCCTGGCTAAGTGCCCCCAGATGTAGTCATGTGTTGATGAACTGGGTTATCAAACATCGGTGTTATTTGTTCTTTCATATTACTTTATTCATGTGTTGAATTGCTTTCTCCATATTGATGACTGCTAATATGGGCTAGTGGATGCGGAGATCCCCCAATTCCCCAACAACTGGTATCAGAGCTTTGGTTTGAGATCTAGGGGAGATCCAAGGTGAAGAAAATAGACAACAGATTTTCGTGCAGCGCACGTGCAGAATTCGTGCAATGCACGTGCAGGCTTGGTGCAGCGCACGTGCAGATTTCCTACAGTGCAGATTCTTCGTGTGGAAGACGTGCAGTGTAAATCTGAGAGCTGCTAGGGTTTATGGTTGAAGCAAGACACATACCAAATAGGTCAACGATCATGCGGAAGATCAGAAAGTCCGAACAGTTCGTTTGTTTCTTATGAGATCTGCAGAGATTCGAGGTGGGATTTGGAGATGCAGAGATCAAGATGGATCAGGAGGTGTTCAAGGGATCTTGGGGCAATCAAGGTGGTTGGAGAAAAATATGAAAGAACAGGATGAATGCATCAGGCACTTGCGTAAGCAATCGACGATGCAAAGGTGAGTGGTATAAGCCGGTTCGACCATGAGGGAAGAGAAGGACTTCTCACAAACGACGGATGGGGAGATAGGAGGATGTTGTACTCTACCGACAACATCAAATTCGTTCCGGGTGGGATTAAGAGGCGCGAAGAGCGGCCTATTGGTGAAAAACGGAGAGAGATCAATGAACGGCATGTTAGGGGGAGAGTGACTCAAAAAGTTACAACACAGTGGGAGTCAAGTGGCCCTAACAGAGAGCGAGAAAATACCACAAGAAGACAATGCAAGAAGCAAGGTGTGTCCGAGTTTCATGAGGAGCATTGCAAGGGGGGGTGGATCTAGGAGGGAGAAGGCGAAGTTAGTCTTGCAAAGAAATCAAGGTAGAAGTTGATATGGGGAGGAAAGAAGAATCTAACACGGAGAGGTTGAAGCGTCGCTTGGTTTCAACTCGCCTTAATACTTAGGTGTGGAGGCTCATGGTGAAGGAGCGTGGAGGCTCAACATCGTGAAAGGAGGAGGGCGTGGAAGCTCGTGGAGACTCATCATCATCATAAAGGAGGAGATTAGTGCACGGCATCACAATATGTGGTGGAGGCCATCTTCGTGGTGGGAGTTTGACGGGACGGTTTCTATGCTTATGGTTTTAGTCTCCAGGTGTGAGATTGTTGGGATTGGAGTCCTAAACTATAAGGAAGCAAAGGGGAGAAGGAGTCTAAGTCATGGGGAGTTGGTAGAGGTCAAGAGGAGTTCAAGGAGGAGGAAACAAGCTGCTACGGAGGGCTGAGGTGGGTCACCGAGCAAGACAAAACGGGGAGGGACAACCTGGTGGACCGGGCGCTCGCCCGCTCTGGGACCGAGCGCTCGCCCGCCCTACCGGGCAGAAACCAGTTTTTTGTCTTTGCTTCCTATTTTGATGCAATCTCTTCCAAACGACTTTGGGCTTCATTGTACACCTATATAAGCATAATTTCGTCCATAAACAAGTGTGCTTGATAGGATAAAGTTAGGATATCAAGGAGAGCCACAAAATAGTGTCTAGGAGGGGGTCGGGGGCCTAGGAGAGCCATGGGGGGCGATCCTACAACCCGGCCATGGTCATCTTGTTTGTGTGTTCTTGGAGGAGGTGAGATAATAATATATTGGTGAGAGAGATTATTATTGGAGAGTAGTCATGCTAGATCTATGTGAGCACATGTGCTAAAGTTGTAATCTTTACATATATTATTATAATGATATCCTGGCTAAGTGCCCCCAGATGTAGTCATGTGTTGATGAACTGGTTATCAAACATCGGTGTTATTTGTTCTTTCATATTACTTTATTCATGTGTTGAATTGTTTTCTCCATATTGATGACTGCTAATATGGGCTAGTGGATGCGGAGATCCCCCCAATTCCCCAACAGGAGGGAGCATACATTAGGTAAGAGGATTCAACTATAGTCAGTGCTATTAATCAGCACTGATCATTTGTACGCCTATGCTTGAATATAGACATATATGACACTATTATTTTCACAAGGTACTATCTTCATAATTCCATTTCTCAGAAGTACTGTTATTCTGCAATGAAGCCTTGATCGAGTGGAATCTCCTTTAAAGCAAAATATTATTCATGGTAGATTGGAAGTTCCTAAATACAATGTATTGCCAATTCTTCATCTGGAGCTAACTGAACCTTTTGATGAGGGGGATGATCTAATTTGTATCAATTAATTAGTTAGCAACCTAAGACCCGGATAAACTTTGCAACCACCTACAAGACTTATGTTGTCATTGTCATGCCAATGCATTCAATCAATTCAAATAATTGGAAGAAAAGAAAATACTCAAGAATCAAACACCACAAATCTTCACAGAGCAAAGTTTTCAGTTATTAGTTGTACACAAAAATGTTTAAGAAATAACTGTCTCAAAGGTGAGATTATAGAATGTGCCCATAAACACATGTTACATCAAGTGTTCAACGAGAGAATCCAGAAGTAAAAGCTTGAAAGAAAAAAACAGAAACCAACAACAATTGAACTACATACATTCTAATGAGCAATCTGAGTTAATAGCAAAAGTTGTATCAATAGGAACCCAGGGAAGTTTCATTCAGACAAATCTATTCAACAAAATCACCAGAAATCATAAATTGATCGGATAAACGGAGCATCAATTATCAACAATATAACGGGAAAAAATCAGATCACTTACAAAAAAGAAGACCTTGGCACCTACCAAATTTTTCATGGCTTGTTGATACGATTGTTGAAGAGCGATTAACATCTCACAACAATCATCACTGTTATCTTCATCCTCAAGAGAATGTTCATCACCGCCGTACAAAGGGAAATGGGGGCACATGTGCATACCATCAGGTAAGTGTTAAGGTGTATTTATAGCCAGACTTTAGGGTAAACTTAGCGTCTACACGTGTATTGCAGGTTAATCAATCGGCTTGATTATTTCTTAAATTACAATAACTGCCACTGATTTTCCTGTTTTCACATTTGTTTTTCTAGTCACTCCCATACTTTGCCAACTGTGACGATTAGAAAATATCCAAGAAGGATACAACAGATTAATGTAACGCACGTCACTATACCTAGATTAAGATCTAGACGGTCTAGCAGATTCTCATACACTCCCTTCATTCCTTTAAAAGAGTCCAGTATCTATACTGGGTGATGTTTCACTTTAAAAGTGCATTTTAGAAACTATTTACTTTTCAATTTCTTTCAAACCAACCCCTCCCCCCCCCCCCCCCACATATCTTATACACACAACAATTGGATACATGCCCAAACATTTATTAAGTACCAACACTAAGGAAAGTAAAGTATCACTTTCTAATTAGCCTTTTCGAAGGTAGACTCTTTTCTCGCCCTAGAGTACATTACTTGATTGAAATTTTCTGTGATTATTCAGTTCAGGTCATTTGACATAGGGGACACTAGACCAAACAGAATAGTGATGTATTTGGGACAAAAGCTTAGCTGAAATAATTTAAGTATCGAAGTATGGACTATGTTAAACTCTCACATGTCCAGTCAATGGACTGCACTAAAGTTGACCAAACCATATTAGCAATATTCTAAAAAAAAAATTCATATCAAAATTGTTGCTATTTTACCTTAGTAAAAGGTAAATGTTCTATTATGTCCGTCCTGGAAATATAATCCTACTTACCATTTTTGTTTGTCCCATAAAGATTGTCCCATTTCCATAATTGGGAGGTTAATTTCATTGAGCTTTCATAATTACTCTTGTGATAACTAAGGATGGGGGGTTGAGGAAGAGAGAGGTGAGGAAATGATGAAAGACAAAGGAAAAAGAGGGGAGGATAGTGATGGAAATCAAGTTGTTTTGCTAATATCTTTAAATAGTCAAAGTTGACAAACACTTATAGGCAGAGGAGTATATAAAGTCATTGAGAAACACAGTGATTTTATTCTATATACACTTCCATGTTCCTACTAAAGAAGATATTATATTAACTACAATTAAGATTGCAAATACAACATTCTTAATCTAAATTTATTGAAATATGTACCCTGCACAAAAGCATTGGCATGCTTTAACAAGGGTGTTCAAGTACTTAAAAGGTACTATGAATTACAGTTTATGTTATTCTGGACAACCTTCTATTTTAGAAGGTTACTCAGATGCTAGTTGGATCAACCAAGAAGATTCATCTTCTACTAGTGGCTGGGTGTTCTGCTAGGAGGAGGGGCCATTTCATGGGCTTCCAAGAAGCAGACATGTATTACTCATTCTACTATGGAATCTGAGTCCGTAGCATTGGCTCTGCTGCTGGTAAGGAAGCAGAATGGCTACGAAACTTGATATATGAGATTCCATTATGGCCAAACCGATATCGCCCATATCTATCCATTGTGATAGTGCAGCCACATTGGCCAGGGCTTATAGTCAGATTTATAATGGCAAGTCTAGACACTTAGGTGTCAGACATAGTATGATTCGTGAATTGATCATGATGGTGTGATTTCAGTTGAGTTTGTTCGGTCTCAACAAAATTTAGCTGACCACCACTTGACGAAGGGGTTAGCTAGAGACTTAGTAAATAAGTCAGCAATAGGGATGGGATTAAAGTCCATCTAATCCTCTAGTTGTGAGATACCCAATTCCCTTCTAATACAATGTTAGAAGCCTGAATTCAATGTGGAAAGCTCACAGGTGGAGATTGGAGCACATGTAATTATGTTTCCCAAGGTATGTGTTCAAGACCTGCAAGTGATGGTTAGGTTGAAGAGTATCTTCTTAATAGTTCTTTTGAAAATTGCAAATGCAGGTGCAAGATTAAAGGAACTACCTATGTGGACATGAAGTTTTACCGCTTCAAGAAGCTAGGACTTGGCTTTCTATATGTTCATTAATGGATAGGGACACATGGCTTGTAATAGTGTCAGGAATAAACTTTAGAGTGTTGTAAGAAACTTATGTGTATAGTATCTTCAGGTATTCATATGAGTTGACGGGTTCAATCGTTGGGACACCCCGATTCTCGAATATTTGAAATGTGTATTGTACTAAGATGAAAATTCAATCGCAAGACATTTTCATTTATGCATTCGTTTGTTTCGTTATGTTTGTTTCATATTTTATATGATTAGTAAATCGAGGATTACACTAAAATGGGGGGAAATGTTGGTGATTTTAGTGTCATCAACGATTTTATGTAATTTGATTTACTAGAGACCAATGCGATCTCATATTAGGCTCGGATATGAGTAAGGGAAAGTGTGGAGTACAAACTCATTTTGAGTCAAATATGTTTTCGACCACGATAAAGAAGCAGAGGTCAAGGGGGCTGCGCCCCCTTGCGGGGCTCGGGGCAGCGCCCCGAAACCTAAACGGTATTGTTGATACTCCAAATAATTTACCGCCAGTTTTACCCGCCAAAAGGAATAGACACAGTCTGTTAATAAACATGACTGTTGGCTAACAATTGAGACTGTTAGAAACCAACAGTCATGACTGCTACTAAATGTAATCTGTTTATAAACAGATCATTGGCCTTAGTTAAACTCACGAAAAACCCTAACAATTCTCTGAGTTTTAATCTGCTTTCTTTGCCTAGAATCAGATTGTTTGATTGTCTTATCCCATATAAAGATTTCGTGTAACCCAGGTATTAAGGGGTGAAATACTTTATTCGGAAAGTGATTTAATCACAATTCAATCAATTATCCAGGATTATCAATTACCCTAACCTAAATTCTCTAACATCATACTCACACTTTCTCGCCCGCTTGTAATTCCTATCCTATTTTTCTTAGAGTCGGTCTTGTGAAAAACGCGTTTTACGCTTAACTAAGGAAAAACATGTTTTTCCCAATTGCCTTCTCTAATATTATCATGTGCCTTCTCTAATATTACAAAGTGCATGTTGTAATATTACACTTATAAATATTCAAGCAAGCACTTTTATACATTCAAAGAGACACTTTTAGTGGTAGTTTTAAGACTGTCTGTCCTACTATTACAAAGTGCCTCTTGGAATATTGAAAAATGCCTCTTACATTGTCAACAAGTGTTTGGTGGGTTTTTAAATTTTTCAAAACAAGTGCATGCTCTAGTTTTAAAAAGTGCCTCATGTAGTATTGCAAAATGCCTCATATAGTGTAAAAAAGTGTCGGGTGATTTTTTGTAAGTGTCAAACGAGTTTTTCTAAGTTCTAAAGCAAGTGTCTGCCTTAGTATTAAAAAGTGTCTCCTGTAGTATTGCAAAATGCCTCCTACAGAGTAAAAAAGTGTCTGGTGGACTTTCGTAAGTTCCAGTTATTTGCAAAAATGCCACCGCTTCTTTTAGTAACGTTCCGTTTATTTACAAAAATGTCACTCCGCATATAGAAAACGCGTGTAAAACGCGTTTTTCTCAAGATTTTCTGTTTTTCTTAATCACAAGCCCTGCTCCCTTAGAAATAATTTACTAAATTTCCGTGTTTTCAAATTTGGTAGGGAGTATATTACTTATTGAGTGTTCACATTCCATAAACTTTCATCTTCTTTCCCGTGTTCGTTTCTAATTAAGCTCATAAATTCAATAATTTAACAATATCACATTTCAATATACGTTTATACTCAATAACACAAGTCTGCATAATAAATTTAAGATGATTAATTACATCGGGAAAAACCATTGGAATTTGCCAGATTTCTCAGTTTTGGAAGCCACATTAACTCAGTAACCAGGCACCAAACTCCATCTGCTATGCTGAAAATACCCACACTTATTAAACTCTAAAGATTATACTCCGTAGTAGTAAGTACTCCCTCCGTCCCAAATGATCTTCATATTTGTCATTTTTCATTGTCCCAAAAAGTTCTTCACATTTCTACAATTTAGGCTCAAAAGTGCACAAACAAAACATGAATAGTGAAGCAAGTGTTCATATCCTTAAAAAAATTGAATAGTCAAATGTGAAGATCATTTTAGGACGGAGGGAGTATATTAGATTAATTTACCATAAATAACATAATCTTTAAGCGCGAAAACACAGTTATGATCATTATTCAGGTTTCAAGCAATTATAACGTCTCTAACAAATCTATAAAATCATCCGCTTAAGTTTTCCAAAACGAATACATATGCAAAAGTAGGGGTAGCAAATTGGGTGTTTTGGGTTTACCCATTAAAGTTAAAATACCCGGGTATCCAATTGATTTTTAACTTTAATTGGTAAACTCAAAACACCCAATTTGCCACCCCTATGCAAAAGGCAGGAAAAATATACATTAAAATCACCATTCAGATAGCAATGGGGGCTGTAATCTCAAAATCATACAACAACTTCAAACAAACATGAGCAAACATCAAACTTAGTGAAGGTCCAATTTAAGACTATCCGTCGACAAGGAGAAAAACTGAATAACACCTTCAACTTATGAAATTAAACTGGCAGGCGTCTTGAAAATGCAATATTTTTTCGGTCAACGCCTCCATCTCACCAAGATTGAAATAAATCGTCATCTGCTTCAAAGATCGAGCCTGATACAGCAAATACATCACCAAATCCATTTCATTTTCCACCCCCATGAATTCCCGTATCACAACTTCCTAAACACGAGATGGAAGAGCTGGCAAGTTCGTAGCTGGATTCCATACAATATTTTCAGTCCTTCTTTTTCTTCTCTGACGAGGTTTTGAGTTATCCTTCAAGAGCCCCTGACAAATGAAATAACGATGAAAGACGTGAGTTTGAATTGTATACATGTGTGTGTTTATATATATAGATATATATAATATTCCTATCATTTATTTTTTAATTTTATTTCACCCTTATTCTCTTTTTAACTGATTCGTGTTAGCCAACTCTAAATCATTTAGGACTAAGGCGTTGTTGGTGGTGGTGGTGTAGTGGCAGAGCTAGGATTTATCTTAAAGACGGTCAAGATAATTTTGGTGTTAGAAAATTGTGTGGTAGTGTACGAATTTGGTGTGATGGGTTCAAAACTAGTGAAGTGATTAGTAAAACATTAGAATTTATTAATTTTATTAAAACTCCTAACTAAATTATGAAATTTTCAAAGAAATAAATGGGGCTGCCCCGTTTGGTTACAACCACTGATCTTATGGACAATGAGTTCAAGGTATGATCCTCAGAACTGTTTATCTCACAGAAATAAACAGTTTTAAGGATCACACCTTGAATTCATTGCAGAAATTTCTCTGCATTTACGCTCAAGCTTTTTTCATCAACAAAGATTGCTTTCATGGCAATGAAATCCTACATGTAGGTTCAACAAAAGAATATTCTGGGGAAAACAAGAGGTGTCTAAGAGCAAGCGAGAGGTGTCTATCAAAACTTACAGATGCCCAACTCCGCAATTCTTTAAAAAAAATACAATCAACTGACTCCAGGCACACAAAATGTAGAATCCTTGCCGATCAGAATCAGAAAAAGTAGAGACTCGAAAAGGAAAAACTGAAACCAACAAGGACTAAGCAAGAGTAGCATCAAAAGAAAATCAGTGAAGTTTCGTTCAGACAGATTTATTCAACAAAATCTTCAGAAATCATATATGATCGGACAAACGGAGGAAATAAATTATCAACAAATACATGAAAAAGATCAGATCCTTTCACAAAAATGAATATCTTTGCGCTTACCAAATTTTTCGATGACTTGTTGATATGATTTTTGAAAGATGTTAAAATCTCAGAGCAACCATCATCTTCATCTTCATCCCCAACAGAAATTTTCATGGCCGCCTTGCAATGGGAAATTGGGGGAGATGTGTATGCGTATTTATAGCCAGAAATTAGGGTGAACTTAGCTTTTACACGTGTATTGCACGGTAATCAATCGGCTTGATTATTTCTTAAATTACAATGCCTGCCACTGTTTTCTTGTTTTAACTTTTATATTGCTAGTCACTCCCATACTTTGCCAGCAGTGCGATTAGAAAAGACCCAAGAAGGATACAACAGACTAAAGTAACGCACACCACCACGACTAGAGAAAGATCTAGATGTCTAGCACATTCTCATACACAATAGCCCCTTCATTCCATAAAAGAGTCCACTATTTACTTTTCATATTGTTTCAACTCAACCCCCCCCCCCCCATCTGATATACACAACTTCGATACACAGTCCCACGCATTTTTGTAAGTATAACCAACACTAAGGAAAGTAATATATCACTTTCTAATTAGCCTTTTCGAAGGGAGACTCTTTGCTCGCTAGACTACATAATTGATTGGAATTTTTGTGATAATTTAGTTAAAGATCATTTGACATATGGGACACTAGACCAAACAGAATAGTGAAATATGATTCATATAGCCGACCTTAAGTATTTGGGACAAAAATTGTGCCGAAATAATTGAAGTCAATGCAATGTTAAAGTATGGACTGTCAAACTCTACCATGTCCAGGAAAAGGACTTCACTAAAGATGACCAAACCATATTAGTCGGCATTCTATTTCATCATATCACAAGTTGTTGCTACTTTACCTTATAGTAAAATGTAAATATTCTATATAATGTCATTGAGAATTTGAGATTCACAAAAATTTTATACTAGAGTCACTTCCAAACAAAGAAGATATCATCTTAACTGAGATAAATAAAAAGGAATCAATTGCTAGGACAATCAAAATGTACGATCTAAGGATGAAATCTTATAAGGACAGAATCAATGCTGTTAAAGGACACGAAGCTAATAAATGAATAAAAAAGATTCTGATATTCAATTTCCTTAAGAATATAAGTGTTTTAGTAAATGCGAAGTCAAATGATTTTCCATAGGAAATTGATAGTACGCATATCAACAACAAAAAATGAGAGGCGGACAGAAAACCACAACCAACATGAACAACACTATAGTCAGTTTCCCAAGTTGAATAACCTTAATTTAGGGAATTGATACGTATGCTTTCAATCACCAAAATTGAACCTCTGCAACAAACGAGAGGAAATCCCCTGTACCACTTTTGGTGTACCATTGTGTACCACAAGTGATCCAATGGCTATATCTTATTAAGATTGAGATAATTATAATATCACAAATGATGCATAGCCGTTAGATCACTTGTGATACACAAGTGGTACACAGATTGTGGTACAGAGGATCTCATCTCGCAACAAAGTAACCTCATCATGTATGTGTCTATTTAATTCATCTTTAACCAGACAGACAATAGGAAATTCCAAATTCGAATATATATGCATACATATACATATACACACATACATATATATATATATATATACACACACACACACATACATTATACATATGTTATAAAATTTAAGAAGCATAAAATCTACACCTGAGACCGTCGTTATGTAGTAGAGATCGGCAGGTCGTGAGGAACCGACGGAAAATTGACCGTCGGAATTGGTGAGATTCACGGGTAATTATGGAATTGGGAATAGGGCTAAACAAGAGGGGAAGAAGTAATCGAGTATGAGGGAAAACGTTGAACAACTTGGAGATCGCCATAACAGAATCCTCACTGAATTATGGGCCAATGTCGAATGTTTTTATTGAACTATTTATTTCTTCAATGTCATCACTAAATTATATTCCCTCGGTTACAGAGTATATGTCCACCATCTTATTTGCGCAGAGATTAAGAAATGATAGAAGTGATGTAAGTGTTGTGAGTATAATAGTAAAGTATGAGAGAGAATGAGCGGGAGGAATTTGTAAGTTGATTGTTTGTGTGAGTATAAAAGTAAGTAGGAAAGAGAACAAGCGGAAGAAATGTAACGATTCTTTGCCATTTTAGGAAGTGGACAAATACTCTGGGACAGACCAAAAAGAAAATGTGGACATATACTATGGGACGGAGGGAGTACAAGATTTTGAAATGTCATGACTCCATCCAAAATTACTGTTAAAAGTATAAAGAAATCGTGAAAAAGTAACGAAAATTAGTCACATGACCTCATGTGACTAACATTCGTTACAATTCGTTCATACTTATTAAAAAGATTAAAAAGAGTGTTGATATACACACCCGCAAAATAATTGGATATGCTTGAGATTAAAAATGGTACAACACTGTAAAGCACAAGTGCGGGTGTATTTAGTAATTTTATGGGTGTTTTTAGCAACACTGTGAAAAAATGAATTTAAAAAAGGGTTAATGACAATTTAGACCCTAAAGTCATATACCACCCTTCCAAACGAACCCAGATTTTTTTTTCGCCAGATCAGACCTTGACATGTAAAAGCTCGCCAGTTAAGGTGAAGGGTGGTGGTACTGATACTGTTACTGGATGGGCATGCCAGATGGGTGGAGGAAGGAGATCAAGTATGAGGTGGTTGGTTCAGATAAGTAATTTTTGTTTGAATGGTCAATGAGATGAGTCTTACTTATTGATGGATTTGTTAAATATATGATGGAAGTAAATCATGTAATGTCACATGGCTAACTCGTGTTAAGGTTTTAATGATAATTTGGATGGAGTCGTGACATTTCAAAATATTGTATAGTTCAGTGATGGATTAAAAAAAAAAAAAAAAAAAAAAAAAAAACCGATCCAAACTTACAGTAGTTAAGAACACTTAAAATATGAACACTTGCTGCACTAGCCATATTGTGTTTATGCGCTTTTAAGTCTAAATTATAGAAATTAAAGAACTTTTTGGAACAATGAGGAATGACAAATGAGAAAATCATTTTGGGACGGAGTAACATTTAACTTTCCATCGTGATGCTCCCAAGTTTGAGAAGATAAGGGAGGAAATTTAAACAAATTACACTTGTTTTACACTTCATTCCTTCGTATCCTCCCATTTCTTCTCACTTTTGGGATGATTTAAACGAGTTTTCTTCCCATTTCTTTCTTTTCCCGAGTTTGAGAAGATAAGCGAGGAAATTTAAATAAATTACACTTGTTTTACACTTCATTCCTTCGTTTCCTCTCATTTCCTCACTTTTTGGGATGATTTAAACGAGTTTTCTTCCCATTTCTTTCTTTAAAAAAAAAAAACTCAGGAACAACCTTAAAAAGAAAATAAATTCGATTTCCACCCCCATTCCTATCCTTTCCTTTCTCTTGTTTTTTAAACTTGGGAAGAACTTGAACACAAGATCACTTAAATATATGGCTTTATTTCATTTCTATGTAACAAAACGGTTTTTTCCGACTGTCCATTTGACATGGGTTCTCTATTATCATACATTACAACAGTTTGTACATTACAATCAGCTTCAGCGACCATATTTTCTTCTGCTGAAGCTGCTTCTTCACACAATGAATCTCTTTTCGAGTTATCATCCTGGCACACGTCTACTTGATAGAGTTTGCAGTCAACAGGTTTAATCATCATGTTCAGAGAGCCTCCTTCAGAGCCAGAACTCGTATTATCCTGCTGTATAGGCTCAACAGTTTGACCTCCTTCCGAGCAAACAGTTGCTTCAGGTGGATTCTCTGTTCATCATTGAAAATTTCTTTGACTAAGTTGGCAGGAAAACGGGTTAATTTGCTGCCCACCCCACCCCGGAGGTTCGATTTCGTCTCTTTTACCTGGCTTTTGGCAACTTTATTTAAGGAAATGACTATTTTACCCCTAAAACACCTCAACGCAAACTTTAAAATCTTAAATTAGTCACTATAAAGATTTAAGGTAAAATAGTCATTTTATTTAGATAAAGCTGATAAAAGGGGTAAGTGAGACGAAACTAAACCTCGGAGCAGGGGCAGCTATATTTGTCCAAACCTCAAGGGTGGGCAGTGAAATTATACAGATTGTGATGAAGGAATAGGTTATAAATGATCCTTTACCTGTTGTTTCTTGGACTGCCAACAGATTTTGAGTGAAGTGCTTCTTCAGCCATACGGTTCCAGGAAAGACCATCAAATTGGTTTTGCTTAGGCTCTCTTTCTCATGGTCTTCCAAGCGGGTAAAGCCAAAACCCTCTGTCCATGTCTCCACTAAACTGGGAATGGCAGATACCACAAGCTTCTCCACCTTGAACGACTTCAGCATCTAATAAAACCACAAGCGAGTCAAAGTCAAACATACATATTAATTAAAGAAACTTTTATAAAATACCAAAAAATGAAAGGATAGTTGTTTCAAATTACTATGCCTATTACCTCTTCAATGGCATTCATGAGTCGCCTACACATTCCCTGGCGACGGTATCTGCTGCATGTTGCAATGAGGGGCATCTCTGCAACAGCCACTCCATGGATTCTGCACGATGACCAATATTTGCATTAAGTTTTTTTGTATTTTGGATTATATAGGTAAATAGAGGCATACCCTAAAATAGGGCCCCACTAGATGGGCCCATAACTTACGGGAATATATCTATTAGTCAAACCTTTCATCAACAATATGTACCACCATCAATCTCGCCAGCTTAAACCAGACTGCTTCAGCATTTTTTATTTCAAAAACAAAAAAATCTACTCTTCTATCATTAGTAAGTATCAATATAGACCTCCCGGGCTTAAACTAAGACTGGCCCCGTGTAATGCATTTTCCATTTCAAAAGTCAAAGATGATTCATGAAACTACATTAACCAAAATCATAGTGCTGAAAAATGATCCAACATGATTTCATATCAAAAGTAAGTACCTTATTGATGCTACAGACATCAACACATCATCCTTCTCCAAAACAACCGTGTGGAATCCATGGTAGTTGAGCCTAGCAAATTCTGATCTGCACAGAATGAAATCGTACCAAATACACATCAAGGGATGCATGGATGAAAAGTGGGAAATGAACTAGGAGGAGCAAATAAGATGGAATAAATAATATGGACGTAGGAATGAAAATATGAAGAATAAAAAAGGAAGACGGAGATACTCACCCCCAGTTGTACATGACATGGGGTATCATGTCTATGCCAGTTCGGGGATCCACCATGGGGAGAAAGCACTCCTCCATTATTGTGAGGGCCACAGCTAACTTCAGGTTGCATTCTGCTTTAAGAGCAACATAGCTCTGAACAGAATGAACCTTCTGATCACCATGAATGCACCTCAGAAGAGTCCATGAATATCCATCAGAGCTAGGATTTACAAGCCCAATTCTTGAATGCAAACCTGAGTGCACCTGCAGAGGATTGAAGGAGAGAAAAAAGAAAACTCTTTATAAATGAACCAATTTCGAACTAGACATCATTA
Organism: Campanula takesimana; assembly: GCA_026119855.1. Lineage (NCBI taxonomy): Eukaryota > Viridiplantae > Streptophyta > Magnoliopsida > Asterales > Campanulaceae > Campanula > Campanula takesimana. Next base: position 1,879,488 of record JAOWBW010000065.1, on the reverse strand, counting down.
TAGTAGTATCCCTCCGTCGCAAAGTGCGTGATCACAGGACAGCAGGGTTAGAATTGACCCACTACTCAGTTAAAAGCACAAAGTACGAGTACGTCCAACTCCAACTAGTATATACTCCTTCCGTCGCAAAATGAATGTCAAAAAATTCAAATTTTCTCTTGATCAAGAGCAAATTTGAGTTTGGACATTCATTTTGGAACGGAGCTAGTAACAAATATGAGAGTGACTTGAGATCTTAGGAAACAATTGAAGTGGCACATATATGTGCCCACATTCCGAAACTGCACAGATGTGAAATTTAGCAAAAGACTTTACACAAATGATGAATTTCCCAAATATTTGAACACATAAGATGGAAGAATGATTTCATAAACCACAATTCTTCATACAAAACTTACTGAAATGATATTCTTATAATATTACTAGGAAAAATTGGGGAAAGGGAGGGGGAAAAGAATCGTTCAATTATACTTCACAAAGCAATCTAAAGAAGAAGAACTATATAAAACAGGACTCATTGATGAGAACCTTAACGATTAACATTAAGAAGTGAACATGCTAAACATTATCTGGTGGGATCACAGGTCTAGGATTATCAATGAAAGATGTAAACTAAGTAGATACAGCAAGAAACAACATTTTGCAATAATGCCCCTGATACTTTATGACGCTGGGAAAACAAACTAATATGATCAAATAAGTAGGGTGGCAATTCACATGGACCGCTAGACAATTACTCCCTTCGTCCCAAAATGATCTTCTCATTTGTCATTTCTCATTGTCCCAAAAAGTTCTTCCCGTTTCTACAATTTGGGCTTAAAAGTGAATAACAAAACATGGCTAGTGAAGAAAGTGTTCATATCCTTAAAAATTTTGAATAGTCAAATGGGAAGATCATTTTGGGACGGAGGGAGTAATATTTGTAAAGCATAGCAACCCAATTTTACGTCTAAATCTAGCTTTGACATCTGGAACTTTCATTATGGCTTCTATCAAAATGGTTTTATAGATAATTGAAACTTACCGCCTGACAGCTTTCAACGCAGAACCAGGTATCAGGCACCACTCCTGGAATGCCCTTTCCCTTAAGACATTCATCATGATCTGTTCATAAGCATCACAATAGTCAGGATACCAAAGACAGTTATCGGTAATAGAAATTCTGTATTTGCCCAGTACTTTTTTTAAATAAGAGCGTAGAAGATCAGGAGGAGGTAACCCATCAATCTTCATGTATGAAAGATTGTTAACCACTAAAACGGTTTACAAGTTAAAAAAGGTAGAAATTACATGAGCGCTCGCACAGTGAGCATTTCAGTGCAGATAATTTATCGTTCGCCGCCTCCCCACATATTGAGCATGAGCACTGTGCACAGTACCAGTTGCCTTCAGGTAGCTCCTGAAGAAGAATGGAGGGGGGAAATGAGAGAAATCAGTCAAAACTTCTTGGAGAATTATTTTTACATGTCTCTGCCAAGGTAAGATTTAATTCCACAACCACCATGACCCATTGAAGCACGTATATCGAAAGACAAAAAAAAGTTGAACATTTTTGTCTAATTGAAATACAGCACGGTGAAATCACAGGACAAATCTGCATGTTTATCCCGTAGAACAAAATGTGTCAAATCATAAATCTGCAGCTCCTAGAAAGAAAAGAAAATCTTTGGAAAAACATTCCAAGTACGGAGTATAATTCTTAATCCGACCAGAATCCAGAAACAGCACTAATTTATTAAGATCCACAAGTAACAATGATATTAAGGCGAGTGTAAGGAGAAATAAATTAGCACATTTGAGTTCATAGGATCAGTTGCATCTAAAACCTTCAAGGCAGTAAAAGTTCCGATCTGAGATATTGGTTCAACAAAATCAACCACAGATCTGAAAGTACTCGTATTAAGGGAGCATGTACAACACGAACCTTCAACACATAGACCAAAAAAGATTGAATCATTTTCAAGTAACAAACCTTGGTAGCAACTGTTAGAAACCATCTGATTTTCGATAAGTTGTTGATACGATATTCGAAAGATCTAACCATGTTAGAACATAAATCGCCATCAACTTCGTCTTCAACGAAAACATTCATCGCCGCTGAACAATGAGGGCTTCGAGGCAAATGGATATACCTTCTAGGGTAATGTTTTTATTGACTTGCCTCGTTTTCTTCAGCAACATTATTTGCCAAAAGAACTCCTTTTCTTTTTCTTTTTCCTTTATTTTCTTATTTATTTGTCTGATCACGTATGCCATTGTTTGTGATGGTTGTATAAGATCCAATAAGGATAAAAGCAAACTAATGATAAGGGCCCCTTCAGTCCCTGGCCCAGGCGGATGGGTCCAGGCATTTTAATGGGTGATCAACTCCCCCCCCCCCCGGTAGTCCCAAAACAATCCCATTTGACAAGTCAGTTTTTGTTAAAGCCTCATTTGCCCCCACATCAACTTGGAGAATATATTTGATCCACTATATAGATTGGATAACCTCACCCCTTAACAAAGCATTTTAAGGGGATGACGACTCAATTCTAATACCTAACAGTTTTTTATATGGATCATGCTTTTGTTTTTGCATATTTGTGATATTTCGATTAATTTCAATAACAATATGGATTATGAAAATCCCTAATTTGAATCGAAGTCCTCCCCTCAAAGTAATGGGTCTAACCTATTTGGCATTGTACTTTATCTTCTCAGAACTGCTAATGTAAAAAGTCTTTAAAATATACAGAGATTTTAGATATGTGTCGAAACAAATAAGATATTTATGCTTACTCTTCTATTTTTCCTTATAAAGAAATAAATAAAAAAATCTTGAATATGACTATGATCACATGTGAACAAAACTCAAGGATCTTAAATACATTGGAATACCAAATCATACAAAATCCAAGGATCTTCAAGATTCAGTTCTCATAGCAAAACTAAGCACCAACATCTAAGAGATATAGTCAATTCCAACTACTTGACTTGGCTAGTCTACAACAACAACAACAAAGCCTTGGTCCCAAAATAATTTGGGGTCGGCTAACATGAATCTTCATGTCATCGTGAAAGAAAATATGTAAGGAAAAAAAGGTTAAAAGAAGAAATAGGTGGGAAGAAAAATTTAGAAAATGAAAAGAAAAGGTAATAAAAATAGTGATAATAAAACAATAAATATATACTCCCTCTGTCCCACTCGAATTAGGACAAATTTCCATTTTGGGTGTCCCATTCGAATTAGGACAGCCCAAAAATGGAAGTGTTTTATTTAATGGGACCCACATTCACACTCACAACAACTTTCCACTCATTATTCTCTACCCCACTTTCTCTCTCTTACTTCACTTTTCACTCACAACACCTACTCCACTAACACTTTTTCCTTAATCCCCGTGCCCAACCCAAAAAGCCTAATTCGGATGGGACGGGGGGAGTAATAGATAGGGAAAATAAAATAATAACAAAAAAAATTAAAAATTAAAAATTAAAAAAAAAAAAAAAAAAAAAAACACCACCAACATGAATTTTTGCCCTCCACTCTGGCCGCTTCAACACCATATTTTCATACGAATTAAACTTATATCATTTTCAATCACCCTCATCCAAGTTTGCTTGGGTCTCCCCCTGCCCCTCACAATTTCATCGCTTCTCCACTCTTTAAGCCTCTTAACCGGTGCATCACTTGGTCTCCGTCTCACGTGACCAAAACACCTTAGACTATTCTCCCTCATATTATCCTCAATTGGCGCAACCCTGATCACCTCATTCTTCAATCGATCATTTCTTGTATGCCCACACATCCATCGAACCATACGCATCTCCTTTACATTCATCTTATGAGCGTGACACTGTGTCACGGCCTAACATACATTCAGAGCCATAAAGCAGTGTCGGCCTAATTGTCGAGCGGATGAATTCTCCTTTTAATCTATAGGAATGCCGGGATCACATAGAAACCCTATGGCACTCTTCCACTTCAACCAACTTACTTTAATCCTATGAGCCACATCCCCATCCAATTCACCATCCCTTTTGATAATAGATCCAAGATAGCGAAAAAAACTCGGAAGCTTAGACAATCTTTCCATCGAATGTGATCACCCCTGCAACCTTGCTTCCAACTCTGCTAAACTTACAATCCAAATATTCACTCTTGCTTCTGCTCAGTCTAAAACCTCGAGATTCCAAAGTGTGTCTCCACAACTCCAATTTACTTTCAACACCCTTTTTTGTCTCATCAATCAGCACAATATCATCTGCGAATAATATACACCATGGAATATCATCTTGGATTGACCTCGTCAATTCGTCCATAATCAGAGCAAAGAGAAGGGGACTAAGTGTGAACCTTGATACACTCCAATCATAACAGGGAATTCTTTTGTGTTCCAAATACTAGTCCATACACTCATTTGCGGATCTAGGCCCTTTGAGGAGGGTACTTCGACCCCCTAACTTCTGTAATTTTTACAAATTTACCTTTTAGAATTTTTGAATTTACTATATTGACCCCCCTGAAAAGAAAATTTCAGGGGGGTTTAGATTTTCCACTGCATACACTAATACTAACTCCATTATACATGTCCATAATATCAATATATTTCTCTGAAACGCCTTTTTTTCGCTAAACCCCACTAAAGTACCTCTTGGCACTTTATCATACGCTTACGCCCAAACCCCACCATGGACTAGCTTCTTTACCCGCACTCGTCCGCAATACGAGAGAACCTTGTCAGCATACTAACCTCTCTAAGTTTTAAGGAAGCTAGGGAATTCAATTTTAGTAATCGCTTCAATCCTGGAAAAGAGTTCACTACTTCTTTACAAGACATTATTAGAAAGAAAGTACACTTTCTAGAAACAATCCATTTTACGGCTATCTTAATAGTTTTATCCTTTGGATACATTCAGTTATATAGATGACCTACTCACCACATCGCCACCAAACCATCTTTTCCAACTTTTGATTGGTAGATATGGAAAGTAAAAGTGTTGAACGAATCTTCTGATTGGCACAGAAAAAGATACCGACACTACAACATTAATTCATGTCTATTTAATAAGAGGCCTACTCTTGGATTTAGGCTCAAATATGTTATTCCATTGGGTTTAATATTTGGGGCTTGTTTCGTAAAGTAGTGAAACCTTTGGAAGCTATATAATGTATCCTATGGTTTTAGTTAAAAGTACTAACCATTCTTGAATCAGAATCGTTACTAGAACTACGTTTTATAAAAATTGCGCCAAATTATGTTTTACCCCCCCCCCCCCCAAAGTATCAACTAATCCCACTTTGCACCCCATTTTGAAAAGTGGGTCTGTTTGGTACTTTAATTTTGAAATCGTCCCAATTTGCCCCTTACATGCACTTGACTAGGGGGTAAAGTGGGATGATTTGGAAATTAAAGTACCAAAGAGGCCCACTTTTCAAACTGGGGTGCAAAGTAAGATTTTGTGGATAATTTGGGGGGAAACCTAGATGATGAGAAGAGGTGCATCCTGGTTGGATTGAAACATTGGTATCCAAGAAACATGCAGCACAATAATTGCATGGAATTACCAGAATAAACTTAATCAAGCATGAAAAGAGTATTGAAACAGGATAACAGGGAAGAAATTACGAATGCAAGCTGAAAGAAACGCATGAGTATTGATACAAGTCAAACCTGCGCATAAAGGCATGACTGATGAAAGGTAGACGGGCAATTATCACAGCATATCAACTCCCCACCATCACCACATAGACCACAACTATCATCATTTTCATCTATTTCCTCAACTTGTACAGTTCGAGTGGCGCTTTTCCTCACCTTGTACTCAGCAGACCAAGCTTCAAGCTGGCATAAAGTAAATGGTTTACCAGACTCCATGAAGAGATTCAAGCATGGACGCTTTTGCCTAAAACCAGCATGGCTCTTGAATTCAGTAATAGAAAGCTTCTTATCACAACACCTACACAAAATTCCATCCTCAGTAACAAAACCATCTTTCACCACAGTATCGTTCTTCGGATTCCTATACTGGATCACATCATTTACACAAATAACCCCCGAATTAATTAACCAAGACAATACTGTTCTCACTCCAAGGCCAGACCACTTTCCTTCCATATGATGCTGCCCACTCTTATTAAGGCTTCGAGCAAGTAACCTGCAACTGCCTTTTTGGCTCTTGTACTTTCTTATAGCTCTTGACTTGCGAAAATTCCTTTTCATGCTTGGTGATTTGCCAGCACCGCTAAACTTTTTGCTCTTGATAATAGCTGAAAGCAAAAGATCATCATCCTTAAGCTGGCACGTGGTTGATTTCTTTTGCTTTCTTTGTTTTTTGTCAGTCACTGTAATTTCAGATATCTTTTTTGATTTTTTGTGAGCTTTTAACCTTAAATTAGTTCTACATGAGTCATGTGACTCCGCAAAACCATCATTAGTGCAGTTTGAATGGTCATCCACAGAACCATTCAACAAATTTCCCATCTTATCAGCAGCAACTTTTCCCTCAAAGGTTTTACCTTCATTTTGATTGGAAGCGTTCAGCACATCTTTAAGGACCCTCAAGGGCATTTCATCACATTGGCCATCTATTTTATGACGTTTTATGGAACTCGTACTACAATCTTGAGGCGAGACAGATTCATCCCCACCATAGCTGTTTGCATTCACAGAACTGATGGGAACTTCATACAGGCCAGAACTGCTATCTGACCTGTAAGCTGGAAATAGGCACGGACTCATTTTTCTCCCTTCCTTTCGAGATTTGTTCTTGAGATTATTACATTGTACCCCGAAAGTTGTCAACTCATTATCAGAGACCAAAGAAGAATCACTTGGCTGATGATCTGGACTTGTACCAGGCCCCTCTGTTATCAGCAAAACAGCTTCTTGTTTTACATATGAATCACTCTCTAAGCTTCTCTTCCCTTTAACTAATCGCCCTTCTTTCAATGACGAAAGCTTCTTGTCAATGAACACCAATTTGGCAAAAGGATCAAGTAGATGCCACCAAGAAAATAAAGCAGAGGCTGTGTCCATAGTAATAAGTTGTCCATCAATCTCTCTCAATGTACTTTGTAAATCAGACCGAAACTGAGTCAGATCAGTCCACTGCTTGCTATCAGTTTTACGTACGATATGTTCTGCGTCTTCATACAACCTCTGACCACAAAAGCTCCATGCTCTATGGAATTCACGAATTGGCCTTCCTTCAGGTGATTTATACACATATTCACCAAGCCCTTTATATTTTGTGGATCTTTTACGCCTTCCAACAAGCCATCCTGCAGCTCTAAGTAATCGATGGATGTGGTAACGGAGAAGAGGGCGAGGATCCAAGGCAGACTTCTTAGGGACGGACAATTCTTCTTTATCAAGCTCCACAAAGCAAGAATCTTTCCATTTTGGCTTATAATGTCGAAGAGGTTCAGACTTACTAACCAAAAGCTTGCTAGCTGAACTCTCCTGAGAGACAGGAGAAGCAATTGCTTTACTTACAACAAGTGCCTTCTGCTCGCTTTCATCAAGATTAGATACTTTACACTTGGGTGTCTCCCCATCATCACCCGCATTACCACCCGCGTTACCATGTTCCTTTAGCAGATAACAGCTAGATGTAACACCCTTACTTGATGATTCAACTAGACAGCATGTTCTTGTTGAAGCTGGTGGGCACAAACGAGAAACAACTTTTTTTGATGGAGCTGAAGAATTTACTACCTTTTCTGTATAAGGTTTGGCAGTAGAAAGCTCGTCAGCCGATAACTTCATTCGTTTAACTTCAACATCGGGATCATTCCTCATAAAGATAGTGCAATCTTCTGAAAAAAATCCAGATTGAGAATTCCCCTTACTATTTTTTAAGTCATCTTGACCGGTCCTGACCATCTTGTCGCTGTCTGAACAAGGAACCATATCTGTGTGCCTATTATTATCGTTGCCAAAATAAATAGCTCCTGTTACAAGACACCGCTTACTATTTCTACCACTGTCATTCCCAAAGAAAACCTCGCTAAAAATTTGCCGCTCATCCACTGACCCCTCAAAACCGTCATCATGCAAATCCTCAATTCCTTGGCTTAGTAACATCTTTAAGGACTTATTGCAATCCCCCTTCATCTTCAGTGTCTATTATGCTTTCTCAGCACAAAATACTCGAGACTAGCTACGTACAAATAAACTTGGGGCTTCCACTGACCAAGTATCTCCTTTTCAATGCATGTACACCTTGAAAGGAGAACCAAAAGACTAAATCAAAACAAAACCCAAGCACCAATCAACCATAGAAAATGTCGACACCTGCAACAACAAAACACCACGAAATAAAAATATTATGAGCATAAATTGATGCATACTTCTCTCAAAATGGCACACACCCAACAAGTTATAAACTCAAAAGATACCAAAATTTTCTCAATGAGCACTTCTGAAACATCTTTTGATCACGTTGCCAGCTCACAAAATAATTACCAAAAGCATTTTTCTACATACAATGATGAGAGAGCAATATTCTTATGCTCTGTCAGATACCAACAACAACAACAACAAAGCCTTGGTCCCAAAATGATTTTGAGGTCAGCTTACACGAATCATCAGATCAAATCGCTGGTGAACAAAGGTGAGGAAAAAATTAAAAATAAATGTGAAAGCTAAGAAGAAATTAAAAGAAGAAGTCCAATCGACCAACATATGCAACGTACTTTCGCAATTTGCATCAAATAATGCAACGTGCTCCTTAGTATCTAAAAAATGCAATGTACTTTCAAAATATGTTTCAAATAATGCAACAATTTTTTTCTTCGAGGTTAGAAATAATAAAGAAATGTTAATGCGACAAACAAGGTGTTAAAACTTTAATGGAATGTTAATGTGAAACTTGCTGATGTGGAAGTTTAGGGGGTCATAATATAAGAAATGAAACTTTATACCCAAAAAGATAAAATAATACTACACATTCAATCAATCCATCCACGTTTCCAGCCCCACTCTTAAGCCGCTAATGTCTTGAGACCCATGATTGACTCCACCATTACTCTAGACTATCAATCAAGTACTCCACCTCAATCCATCTCTCTCTCACCCTTTCTTTAAATGGATTGAATCAATCCCTAACTACAAACTTTTTACAATCTTCATGGTGTATGATTCATCTTTTCACCAAGAAAAAACCCTACAAAACTGCACACGAGCTGCTTGAAAAAATTGCGCTGAGTTCCCCATCCCCTCCGCCATCATCGCCTCCCCCCACGCCACCCTCTCGGCCGTCGATCCTCTCTGCCGTCACCCCACTCCGCCATAACAATCCGCAACATCTTCTCTCGTCTCTTTCATGGCTGCTCCGTTGCCGGCGAGCATCAAGTATAGGGCTGCCAGACTGGACATTGAAGAAGATGAGTAGTGCGGCTCCTTATGATTTTGAAATTGGAAGTTGGGGTTGGAATATGATATGTATTTTTGTTGGGCTTGTGAAATTAAGATTTTGTAGTAGATGTCGGATTAGTGAAATGGTGTTTGAGAGGAGAGTGGTGGCTATGGCGGACAATGGCGATGGAGAAAGGCAAATTGAGGATGGGTGGAGTTGGAAGGTGGGTGAAGAAGATGTAGTTAACGGGTGTTATTTCATTTAACGAGTATTGACTCCGTCATCAAAATGTTAACTTTTGTTAATGTCATCCATTTCTTATTTTGAAAATTGCAGTATTTGAAAAAACTAGTAAAAGTACGTTGTATTTTTAAGACACTAAGTAGTACGTTGCATTATTTGATACAAAGAGGTAAAGTACATTCCTTTAAGAGAAATTTTTCCAAAGAAGAAATAAGTGGGAAGAAATTTGAAAAAAAAATATCAAAATAATAATAATAATAAAACAAAATTTAAACCCCGTCATCCACATGAATTTTTGCCCTCCACTTTGTTTATCTCTAGCGCCATATTTTCTTCAATCCTGACTCATACCACTCTCAATCACCCTCATCCATGTTTCCTTAGGCCTTCCCCAGCCCCTCAACATCTTATCACTTCTCCAGTCTCCAAGTCTCCTAACTGGTGTATTACACGGTCTCCGCCTCACGTGACCAAACCACCTTACCCGATCCTACCACATCTTATCTTCTATAGGTGCAACTCTTATTTCCCCCCAAATCACATCACTCCTCAACCGATCATTTCTTGTATTCCCACACATCCATAGTATCATACGCATCTCCGCCACGTTCATTTCATGAACGTGACAGTTCTTAATCGTCCAACACTAAGTGCTATATAACAGTGCAAGCCTATTTTTTCTAAGGTAGAAATTTTCGTTTAATCTATAATTGGTGTGGCACTCTCTCACTTTAACCAACCAAGTTCCGATTCTTCGATTCTATGAGCCAAGTCTCTATCCAATTCCACAACCTTTTGGAAAATATATCCAAGATAACGAAAAAAGTCAGATCCTTGGACAATCATCCCATCTAAAGTTATCGCCCCTACCTCCATGCTTCCAACCCTCAATACTGCTAAACTTACACTCCAAATATTCAGTCATGCTTCTACTCAACATAAAACCTCGAGATTGCAAAGTCTTTCTCCACAATTCCAATTTACTTTCACAAAATAAACAAGGAAAATTTGAAAGAAAAGAAAATCACCCTAACAATTCAAGTATTTTTTTATTTAATCACCCAGCTCAATTTTTTTTGCATCCAGCACATCCAACTTATTTTCTTTTGCGCCTTTGGTCACATTCACTAACGTCGTTAAGTTTTTCCCGTTAAACAGTCATGTGCCATTGCACATGGCTTATTTAAGGGGTATTTTTGGTACTCCACTCGTTTTTCAAGGAAAAATATCTCCCCTCTGTCACCAAACACACACGCACGGTCATCCTCTCTCTTTTTACTTTCCAGTTTCCACCAACGCCTCCCACCCTCCTCCTTCCGCCGTCACCCTCCCCCTCCTTCTCGTCATAGTCACCACGACTCCGGACAGCCCCTCTCCTCCGGTCACCCCTTTTCTCCGTTGTCTAACCCATATCCTATAAGTTGGTTTCATTTTGCATAATCAAATCAACCATTGTAATAAAACCCAAAATCAGCTGCACCGTGGACGAATTTGTAGTCATAATTCCAATAACAAAACAAATCCCAAGTCATATAATTGAATGAAAACTCAATAGTGCAACATAATTAATTCCTTCAAAAATTCCTTTTCCAGCTCCATTTCCCCATCAAAACTCCCCAAATAATACAAACAGAATAGAAATATAATTAAGGTGAAATAGAATCTGAAGAAATCCGAAACCCTACCCAAATAAAAAAGAGAGAGAATTGAAAGACAAAACAATTCATATGTGTAAAGAAAGAAGAAAAAAAGAAAAAAAAGTTTCTTTCTCCCTTATATTCTTTGCTAGAGAGAAAGCAAAGAAGGAAGAGAAAAGGGAAATAAAAGAGCACTAATGTTATGAGTTTTGGGGGAATTTTTCTGGTCTAATGTGAGGAATGTTTCTGTTTTTAAATTAAATTTGGTGGATACCCAATGCTTTGAATATCCTAGATTTTTCCTGGTTTACTTAGACAAAATGTTTGTTGATTGGGGAGAGGGTTGCTGGAAATTTGATTTGCTGATAGAGGTTTTGGTGATTTGATGGTGGTTGTAACTTGAAAATGTCGGTGTTGTAAATGTGGAACGATGATTTCAAGAAGAAGATGAAGACGAAGAAGAAACGAAGATGAGAAGTCATTAATTGAGGATAGATTGGAAGGGAAGAAGATGATCTGTTGGATGAAAAGAAAAGAGTTGATGGAGAGGAGAATACCGAAAATACCCCTTAAAAAAAGTCATGTGTGATGGCATATGACTACATTGCACATGACTTTTTAACAGAAAAAACTTAAATGTTCTTAGTGAAAGTGCCACATGCTCAAAAGAAAATGAGTTGGATGTGTTGGATGCAAAAAACATGAGTTTGGCGATCAAATTCAATAAAACTGAATAGTGGGGTGGGTTTTTTACAATAAACAAACTAAGAGTGCTGTTATGTGTGTGTGTGTGTGTGTATGTATGCACGAGAGACAGAGGTGAGGCAGTAAAGATAGGAAACTTTCTATGTACTAGAGGAAAGAATACCAATGAGATAATATTTCCATATAAGAATAAAAACAAAAGATAAGCAGAAGTGATGAACTCAACCGCGCAGAGTTACAACTGATGCAATTTACAGAATAGAAGGAAAGAAAACCTAGCAGTTGGACAGTCAAACATAAACCTAAAACTGTCAGATAACTGATATCCGGTTATATGTGTATCACATCATACTCGTGGAAAGTTCTGAAGCGAGCACATAATATTCTCAGAAAAAAAACCTCTGAACTAATATAGCAAGCTCCAGAAAAGACATGCACAAGCCAATCATCCTTGAGCTCAAACAACTAAATGAATAATTTGTACTCCCTCTGTCCCTAAATGAATGTCCATTTTGAAGAATTTTTTGTCCCAAAATGAATGACTTTTTTGAAAAAAAAATGTCCCTAGACCTTTTTGACCAAAAAAAATTCTCTAATCTCTTTATACATGCAAAACTAAAAGTTTGGAAAGAGGATTACATGATTATATACGAATCTTTGCCACTAAATTGTATGAAACGTAAAGATTTTCTGATTTCCCTTAAAATGAATTTGGACATTCATTTAGGGACAAAGGGAGTAAAGTATTTGATTACTGGAGTCTACGCACATAGTTGAGATGAATAAATAGGTTGGTCAATTTCGTTCAATAACTAACCTACAAATACTAAACACCTCTATACGAAAAGAGAGACTCAACTACAGCCTAACTCAACTTTACCCTATAACTTGGGGTTAGCCAATTCTACTATCAAAAGATATATATATACTCCCTCCGTCCCACCTCACTTGAGACCTAAGAGGTAGGCACAATAACTAAGGAAAAAGAATAAAATAAGGAAAATGTGTGGTAGAAAAGAAGAGAGAGAATGAGTGGGGTTAATAGTAGGTTGGTTGAATGATTTGTGTGGTGGAAAATGAAGAGAGAGAATAAGTGGGTGGGGTAGATTCAATATAAAATTATAAAAAGATTACCACTTTAGGAAGTCTCAAGTGAAGTGGGACGGACCAAAATGAAAATAAGTCTCAAGTGAGGTGGGACGGAGGGAGTATATAGGTAGGTGCTCAAATGAGAACCACAATTGTGTGAGAACCAAGCATAATCATAAGATTAGAATCAAAATCAAGGGTCCAGATTATAGATACACTTGGATACAGTACCTAAATTTTGATATTGCACTTGGATACAGTAGCTAAATAACTAGTGTATCCAAGTGTTTTTGAAAATTGCAATTGGATACAGTAGCTTAAATGACTAATGTATCCAAGTGTATTTTGAAAATTAACTACTGTATCCACTGTATCTACAATCTGGACCCTTGATTTTGTATTTAATCAAACGGTTATGCTTGGTTCTCACGGTTCTCATTTTAAATGGTTCTCATTGGAGCGTGACTCTATATATATATACTCCCTCCGTCCCACCCGGAATAGGATTTTGGTAAACTTGACTTTACTTTGATCGAGTCTTTTGAAGAAAATATAATAATCCAAATAAAAATTTAGAAATTGTTATTGTATCACAAATAATAATATTCTCAATAACAATTTTTAAATTTATTTTAGGATAATTATTTCTTATTTAAATTACATGGTCAAAGTATAAAAAAAGCTACCAAAATCCTATTTCGGGCGGGACAGAGGGAGTATATACATACACACACACTTATAATACTACAAGAAGACAATGTTATTGTTGTATGCATATTTTCTATAAACTCAATATAATCAATCGTAAAAAGAATGAAAGCAAGGATATAAGATACTCCAACAAAATTCATATTAATTCCATATCTCCATCATTCTTTACTTGTCTGCGGTAAGGTTAGCGTACAAAAGTTCACCAATTTGACTATACACACAAATGCTTTGCCGTATGCTTAAGATTACCAGCTGTGAAATAATATGCGCAAAGCAGTGCTGGATCAATAATAACCAAAATGTTGATGATACAACATACTCCCTCTATCCCGGAAAGTTTGCCCCTCTTTGCCGTTGTTACAACCAATGAACTTTGAGCAATAATTTAGGTAACTTTTAATTATCCTAATGAAAATCTAAAACTTGATATTGATACCCCCAGTATATATATTATCACTACCAGTTTTTAGATTCTCATTAGGATAATTAGCTGTAATCTAAATAATTGCCCAAAGTTTATTCGTAGGAACAATGAAAAAAGAGGGACTAACTTTCCGGGATATAGGGAGTAGTTGTTAAGAGAGACATTCACTTACATAATGAACAATATTGGCCCACAGTTTCTACAATGTTAACCATTTACCAATTCCGGTAATTACCAATATATAAACAACTACGTACATTAGTTAGGAAGGAAATGCGAAACAAAAATGATTACCCAAGAAGTTACAGAAATCTTGGTGCTTACCAAAACAAATGATAAAAGGAAAAACACAGTATTCCAGGTTTGCTTCCGAATAAGTTTAATGAGCTCACATGCAGTTGAGATCTATATACAACATCTACAAGGCATTGCACGGAACGCCCTTGGAGAATCTAAGAAAAATAATATCATCTTAAGAAACAGGTGATGGAGCTCGACAATTGTATACTAACAAATCTTCTTTCTTACTTTTTCTTAATTATGTCACCATAAATACGAACATTGGAGCTTGACAATTGTACAGCAAACAACAAACCCTGACCCTCTTGAATTAAGTCGAAGCTTAATATAAAACATAAATCTGGCAACAAAAAAAAAAAAAAGAGACAACGATGACACAACAAAGCAGAAAAGCAAGTATCAACCTTTTTCAATTCTATGACATCCTATCATCACACGTCCACACCAAATCAAATAAAACAAATTCGTGTTTAGCTTCTTTCATATTCTCTAGAAAGATTCTATAATGATAAAAAGAGTGAGGCATCAACCTTTGTCAAGAAAACTTCACCTCTGATGCACTTGTCTCCGCACTTGTCTCCTCGGAGTAAATTTAAACCGTGCGCGAAACCGCACCTGATCCTTCCGCTGTTGCCATCAACTGCATGCATAAAGGTCCAGTTAGCACCCAACAAAACTTGCAAAAATACAAGCTTTGCACGGAATAATTATCCAGAGCTCAGATATAAATATCAAAACTTGAAACTGCCGGTGTGCTTGTCTGAATGTGGAAATGTTTTCTAACTAATTTGCCATCATATCAAACCAGGAAAGAAGATGTTATTGCATGCATTACTACAAATAGAGGGTTATACAGATACACACACAGACGCATAGCCATTTCATATAGATGACCATCTCTCTTTATATACTCCCTCCGTTCCAAGGAAGTTGCAACATTTTGCCATTTAGGGTATTTCACAAAAGTTGCAACAATCCAAAAAATGGAAGCTTTTTATTACTTTTATAATCCTCCACTCATTATCTCTCTTCCTCCCAACCACTCATTATTCTCCACTCATTCTCTTTCCACCCCCACTAATTCTCTCTCTTCCTCTCTACCTTTCATTCTTAATATAATATTATATCCTTAATTTCCCAACTCCAAAGTAAATGTTTCAACATTTCTGGAACGGAGGGAGTATATGTATATATATGCACACAGACACATACACACACCCTTGCACAGCACACATCCACACCTCACACATGCCTAGACACATCACACATAAGACAATACATGAAGAACCATAGAGAGATACACGACAAGCAGCCATAGATATACACACACACAGTGGGAGCGACTATGAAGGACAAAAGAAGGATAAATCAGTTAAGGAAATCTTGGGTGGCTATATTGCCGTTAATATAGAAATCTATACAACTCCATAACCGAAGAAACCAGATTAGAAAGTACGGACAAGATGTATACGTATACAAATAGATAGGCGTATCATAAGCATATACAGATATAGACAGATACACAAGGAGACAATAAAGATGAAGAGATAGACACATCACACAACAAATAGATCAAAGATGCAACGGGAAAATCAAGACCCTGACTAATATCCCCAACCACACATAAAATCCAAGAAAAAAAATCAACAAATAAAATACTACAAAATCACACAGGCATTTGCCGCATTAAAAACTGAAACTAGAGTTTTGAAGGGTAGGTTTCCGCTAAAGGTTTAGGGAATATTTGAGGGAAAGATAGGGATAAAAAGGAGAGAGGTTCACGGCGTTAAGATTGTCAATGTGAGCTTTCACGAATGTATATATGTGCACTCAAATTGCGGTTCGAAGAGAAAATTGTTTCCGAAACAAAATGGCCGATTGACCTTTATTCGTTCTAAAATG
Organism: Campanula takesimana; assembly: GCA_026119855.1. Taxonomy (NCBI): domain Eukaryota; kingdom Viridiplantae; phylum Streptophyta; class Magnoliopsida; order Asterales; family Campanulaceae; genus Campanula; species Campanula takesimana. The sequence goes on along the minus strand of JAOWBW010000065.1, from coordinate 1,863,135 downwards.
GCTGCACACCAGCCTCACACACCTGTACCAACATTCTGCACCAGAATCTACTAAACAGAAGTAAAGGTTATCAAAAGAAACCGAGTGGTAAAGCTAATGCCAATATCCCACCCCAACCCCCATATTCATTAAGAAGACTAAATGAACTTCATAAGGAAAAAAGAAAAAACACATGCAAAATTTTGTAAGTTCTGCATATATGTTTACTCCCACAAATTTTTGTTGTGATACAGGGATAGTGAATGAAAAATAGGGGGGAAAATCATTGTTGGACGGAATAGTAAAACCATTAAAAGTGTTCTCCAAATTAGGAACACTCATTTTCTTTCTTCTAGTTTCTTAATTATGTTTCCATATTTAACTACAAAAACTGGAGCTCGACAATTGTACATCACAAGGATACCCTAGCCCTCTTGAACTAAAGACTGAAGCTTACTATAAACATAATCCAGAGAAGAACTTATACGGTGAAAAAGCATCAACCTTGTTCAATTCTATGACACTATCATCACACACGTCCACAACAAATAAAATAAAGCAAGTAGCATACAAAGAGTAAGATGTTAACCTTTGTCAGCAAAACTTCACTCTTTAGGGCACAAGTCTCCTAGTCTCCTCGGAGCAATTTTGACCGTGCGTGCAAAACCGCAACTGATTCTTCCTCTATTGTCAACAACTAAAAGCATAAAAGTTCCAGTTATCACCCAAGCGCTCAGATATAGATAAAGCTCAGATCTTAATTACAGCCAGTGTAAGTGTTTGACTGTGGAAATGCTCTCTAAATGATTTACCATCAAATCAAGTTGGGGAAGAAATGTATATGCATGCATCACTACATTTAGAATGTTATAAACACACAAACAAAGCCATTTATAGATATCTACAGAAGCATATACATATGACCATCTGTCTCTATATCTCTATATATACATATGTACAAACCTATATCTACACACACACACACACAGAGAGAGAGAGAGAGTGCTTGTGAATAACTGAGAAGGGTAAATCAATTAAGTAAATCTTGGGCGGCTGAATTGCTTTTGATATAAAATCTATACAGCTCAAAACCCAGAAATTTTGAGAAATGCTCAAATGGAAAGTACGGTCAAAATGCGTCTATATACAAATAGATAAACTTATCTAAAAGCATATATATAGACAGAAACAGAAAGAGAAAGAGAAATTAATAAAGAGATCTAGGCGCATCGAACGATCAAAGTCACAAGAAGGAAAATCCAGACCCAAATTAAAATCCCCCAAACACACATAAAATCCCCAAAAATTCAGCAAATGAAGAATTACAAAATCCACTCAAAAAAGTTTCCCTAAATAACATAACCAATCATCTTCAAAACAAAAATCAAACCTTGAACATCCACATTCAAAGAAAAATCAAAGAGCAACGAACAAAAATTGAGCTAGAAAAGATCTCGCTCACCTCAACCTTGCATTTGCCGCTTTCAAATCTGGAACTAGGGTTTCAAAAAAAAAAAAAAAATCACATAAGATTTTGGGAATCTTTGAGAGATAGGGATAGAAAAAGAGAAGAGGTTCACGGCGTTAAGATCGTCACTGTGAATTCTCACGAGTATATATACTGTATATATATACGCAAGCAGAGGGGGTTTCGGGCAACAGATGGCAAAGGCAAACCCACTTCACACTCTCTCTCTCTCTCTCTCTCTCTCTTTCTCTCTCTAAAAATTCCACCCTTTTTACTTACCTCCATGTGCGGTATGACATTTACATTACCAGTTTGCCACTCAAAAAAAATTGTCTTTTTCTCTCATTTTCTGGCTTTTCCGCCCCCTTTTCCTTCACTGTTTTCAAAACCCACCCATTTTTGCCTTTGTTTCTCACATTTTTACCCATCTCCCATTTTTTTCATGCTCCGCTTCGGTTCAGGAGTTAAATTATGCTTGTTTACTGTAACTGCGTTTAACCCTTTTGGGTTTTTTATCTAAATATGCCTCATAATATAGAAAGTCTGCTGCTTTAATCGAGAAAAAAAAAAAAAAAAAGGAAGATGAGATGGAGTAAAGGATAGTATGTACTGTGCTATGAATGGTAAGAAATTGTATTCGTAATGCTTTTAAATTAGGAGGATTGGGGCCGTTCAATCCTATTGTTTAGCAATGGAATTTTTTTAGTTAGTGAGTTATATCTTATTTATTTATTTATTTATTTTTAAATCAAACAACACATAATTGCATTAATAAAATTCAATAAGATGGCGCTCCACAACTGCGGAGACTCTTCCAAATTATAACGACTGCAATTAAGATCTAGACATAAAAAGCCTAACACGTCTCGAGTAGTGATGGTCAAACCCGAACCAAATCTCCAATGAGTGTCCTTGGGAACTATAACTTGTGATGCACAAATGCATCTCCAAACAAAATTTGGACACGGCTCAACATCGGCATTTAATAAACTCCTGTATGGTAAGAATTTGGCTTTGAAAACACGATCAAGTGATGCCCAAATGCATCTCCAAACAAAATTTAATTATATGTCGTTTTAGACCATATTATACAAACCAGAGAATGAATTAATGAGTCTACAAAATTCTTTATTTACCCTTCCCGTCTGTATCAACTCTTCACCTTCCTAACTTAATGTGTTGTGTCTCTTCTCTTGCATACATCGGTTGTCGTTCCTTGTCAATCCCGTAGGATGAAAATCAACCAATAAAAATTATCTTTGTTCTATCACACGGTTGAATCATTCATTCTTCATAATGGTGAACAACTTTTATTTACCGTACTCCTATTTGCTTCCACATGGTTATTCTATGATTGAGTTTGAAAGAAAAAAAAAATAACATGGCATCTAATCTCAAACAACACCGTCAATGGCAACCGCAAGGTGAAATCAATTTGAATATCGAGTATTCACCTTCACCGAAAAATGACAACAACATGCAAGGATATGTATTGGAAGAAGAAAAGCAGATACTCCCTCCGTCCCATTTCGAATTGCAAAAGTTGCCAAAAAGGGTGTCCCAACTAAAATTGCAAAATCAAAAAATGGCAAGTTTTAACCCACTTGCACACTCACATCCACTAACCCACTAACTATTCTCTACCCCACTTTCTCTCTCCCACTCAACTATCAACACTCACAACACATCATATTTTTCACTTTTTCCCTTAATCCCTGTGCCAACCTAGTATTTGCAATTTGAAATGGGGCGGATGGAGTATAATTTATATTGATTTGAATGTCGATATTCAGAATTCTGAGTTAGATGTCCATGTAGCCGTTCTCTCAGACAATTCAGACGATGATCGAAGTCTAGATTTCGATTTAAATCAATATCCCCCGACGAAACGAATGCTGCAAATAATTCTCAGGAGAATACAGGTATCCAAAGTACATCAATTGTTTCAATGTTTTCATGTTTTCATGTTTTAATCTGTTACAACTTACAAGTATCACTATTCACTACATTTGTCAATCCTTGTACAATTGTAAAAACTTTAAAAACAACATACACAATTTATATAGAAATGCTTGGTAGCAGTAGAATGAATTTGGTAGTTAAACAATGCATCAAATAGTGCAAAAATACATTTATTTATTTTTTTAAAAAAGGAGAGAATAAAAATGTTTTACTCTATAGTTCCATGAACAGACCATTGTTTTCATAATCGAAGAACTTGGTTTGCTTGGTCTAATTAATGGGTGCATTAGGTATGTCTGATATTGGTAGACAAGAAAGATTAAAGAAGCAGAATTTGAAAAATGATGAACGTCACGCAATCTATGAATCTTTATTTCAGAGAAATGTTAATGGGAAACTAAAGCGTGACACTACTGGAATTGTGACAAACGTGTTTAGTGTTCAAATTCGGACATTTCAACGTATTTGGAAGATGACTAAAGAAAACTCAGTTAATGAGGGTTGTTGATGTATCTAATAGAAGGACAAAGAATTGTGGTCGGCGAAGGATTCAAGTGGATCTTGACCGAATATGCGAGCTTTCGTTAAAATACCAAACCACTTTGAGATCTATGTCTTGCGCTTTAGGTGTAAACAATACATCTTTGTTTAGACTTCTAACATCGGGAGTGTTGAGACGTCACACAAATGCTATTAAATTGGACTTGACCGACGACAACAAGAAAGATCGCTTGCGATTTTGCTTATCTATGCTCGATCCAACTTCTTTGTAAGATGACCCAGTGTTTCATTAAATGCACAATGTAGGTGCACATAGATGAGAAATGTTTCTACTTGACAAAAAGATCAGAAAACTACTACTTGGTACGGCATGAAGAAGAGCCTCTATGCACATATAAAAGCAAGAACTTCATCGCAAATGTTATGTTATTAGTTGTCATTGCCCATCCAAGATTTGATGTTGATGAAAATGAGGCGTACTCGGGGAAATTAGGTGTATGGCCCTACATCACTGAAGAATCGCCTAAACGAACTAGTGTTAATTGACTTGTAGGAAACTCAAAGATAAAATCGATCCCCTCATTTGGTAAAGATGTTATCAGATCATTTCTCATTAAAAAGTGGTACCAGCAATTAAAGAAAAAGTAGCCTAGGGGGGAGAGGTCCAAAATTCACACAACAAGATAGTGTCCGAACTCATATTCGATCTAATGATCCTGAATTTTTTTGCAGCTGCATCAGCTGATGGCTTTGACATAAGAATAATGTGTCAACCTCCGAACTCTCCAGATTTGAAAGTGCTAGATTTGGTAAAAAAATTTTAGTCCTATTAAAGCATTGCAGTACAAGGAATGTCCAAATAATGTGAAAGACCTCATGGCAGCGGTTTTTCGATCGTTTAAAGACTTCTACGTGATCAAGTCCAATTGTGCGTTCTTGACTTTGCAACTATGTATGATAGAAATACTAAAATTTTGGTGATCTAACAAATACCGGATACCAAATATTAAGAAAGCGATAATAGAAAGGGAAGGAAGACTTCCTATTCAAATTAAGTGTGATGAAGAATTGGTGCATGATGTTTTTAGCTATCTAGGTTAAGAATCATTGATGTAACAATTTTTTATGCAAATTAGCTTGTCATTCTGTTACCACATTTCACATTTCAATAGTTATGAATGGTTTTGGTATGTTACTTAATATTCTTTCAATGCTTAAAGACCCAAAGTCATTCAGTTGGCATTCATAATGAGAAGCTTTTTGATGCATGGATACGATCTTGTAAAAATGAATCATGTTTATATCAACCTGGTCCATAAGCATCCCCGTGTCTCTTTTCTTACTCTTTTCAAGGAAAAGTCCATGTCTTAGATCTTTATGGTGAACCAGTAAAGTCACATTGTCTCTTTTATTTCATCGAATGCCATCGAATATTATGCTTTGTTTCTTTCTTTGAGAACACATGTTACTGTAGACACCCCGCCTTGGACCTCTCATGTCCCGATTGCATACACATTCTCTATCTTCCTCTCTTCTGTTATGTTTTGTTACTTTCCGTTAACTTTTGTTACTTTCCGTTAAGTTCTTGACTTACTCCGTTATTCTTGGATTTGACTAAGTGACAAAGTCAACCTTGAGTCTTTGTTTACTTTGTTTTTGTTGACTTTCGTGGTGTTCGTTAAGTTTTTAACTGATCTCGTTAGTTTTGGGACTTAACTGCATAACGGGGTTAACTTTTGGGCAAAATATGGATTTCCTGAAGGTGGGACGAGCGCGCCTTTGGCCTTCTTTGTGGGACGAGCGCGCCTCCCATAGGGGGGTGGGACGTGCGCGCTTCCCACCTCCAGGATCCCAGATTTTGCCAAATTTCCCTCCTCTTCTGATTTGTAACCCCCAAAGCCATTATGTCTTGGCTTGATCCGGGGAAGGGACATCTTTGTGACCACAAACACGTCCCTAACACCTATAAATACCTCTTCATTCCACCATGGAAGAGGAGGAGGAATTTTTGAATCAAAAACACTTTAAAACACATAAAATCCATTTTCAAAGGGTGGTCACTATAGACAATTTGGTTCTTCCCCATTCAAGCACAAGGTACAACTCTCACTTTCTCCTTCTAAACTCTTTTAATTCTCTTTGTCAAAATTCTTTACTTGTTTTCTTCATCTCTCACTTCTCTAATGAGTATGCAATCTCCATAAAAAGGGATACAACCAAAAGGCCACTTCACTATTGAAGTTTGGCCAAGGTTACATCCAACATTCCAATATCTATTTCAATCATTGATCATTTCTTAATGTAATGATTTAGCAATAATTCAACATGTAATTATTAGCATAAATCAATAAATAAAACAATTCTCTTTTTATTTCCCTTTTCTTTCCCTTGTAATCGTTAGCACATTTTCATATTAATAAATAGAAGGACTTTTTAGCATTAGAACACCAATTGTAGCAAGACCCGCGTAAGCGGGGCGGAGTGGGTGTTTAAGTACTTCCCACTCCGTCACCTAACCCCCGAACCCTTCTCTTCCCGAATCTTTGGTTTCGTTACATTAAAAAACAGGCTATTTCTAGGTTTTTCTTATGTTCCTTTAAAAACATAGGTGGCGACTCTACAAAATAAAATCAATTAGACATCCTAGGATCCTTCCACCGCTCTAGCCAAGCCGTGGGCTCTCCCGGGGTATCTACAGTGGCGACTCCGCTGGGGAGTTATTAGAGGGTTAAACTCGCGTTCTTAACTTTTGGTGTTCTTATTACAGTTTTCTGGGCATTCTGGTAAAAAGGGGTGGGAAGCGCGCGCCTCTGGCCTTCTTGGCCTAAAGCGCGCGCATCCGACCCCAATTACCAGAATCGCCCGCCTCCTTTCTTGTTCTTCAATTCCATGTTTCTGTGCTAACAATTACTGCAGGGGAAAGAATTTTTTATTTAGGGTCAAGTCAATCCCTTGAACCGACTGATTCGCAGGTACTGCCCAGAATCGGGCGCCTCTGCCCCTCTTTGTCTACCGCGCGCGCCTTCCACATAGGCCACCCAATGCGCGCGCTTCTGGGCGCATTCCCAAAACAGAACAGTGCACAGAAAACAGAACAGAGCAGAATGACAATGTGTGGGCACCGGGCCTGCACAGAACTTTTTTTATTTTCTGTTTGTTTTATCGGTCACACGGGTGATTCGAAAGTTATAATTATGTGCTTAATTGTTTTTTTTTTATTTCTTTTGAAAAAAAAAATGTTTTGTCACATGTTAGACCTCACACTACATGCACATATTCTTATCAATTGCTCATTATCGAGTCGCACAATGTTCAACCCCAAACCCGTCGAGGCCCGTCCTAGAAAGTTTCAAGCTCCACCCGACCTTGACTCTTTCGAAGCGGTCAACCTCAGCCCGTGGCGTAGTTCAAGACTACATGTCGGAGGTGACCTTTAAGCCTCTCTTTAGCCGAGCACAAGCCACACAATTCTAGTCTAGGGTCTAACACTCCGTGACTCAAGTCGGTTTTCATGTACCGAAATTTTCCTAAACTAATGTCTTCAAATCATACATGCCAATTTGTTGCAATGGACGAAATAAAACTCCGTCCCCAAAAGTGGCTATCTTGGACGAAAATAAAAAATCTGTCCCCGCATGTATGATTTACTACATTAATTTAGTTTAATCCCGTCACATGTAGGTATCACAAGCGTGGTGGAATCCGATGAGTATATGGGACCGCGAGAATGTCTATATACTAGTGTGACGATTCCACTATTTTTCTAGAAACCCCAAAAAGGACTCCGTCCTTCCGACTTTGTAAAAAAAAAAAAAAAAAAAAAATCATTTTTCTCTATGTGGTTGAGTCTTTTTCTTTGTTTGTGGGTTTAATCATATTACTCAAAAGGTGTTTGTGGGGTCAACCTAAGATCAACCGTGTTCTTCCAATAGGTCCAATGGCTTCCAACGGCAACAACAACAACGGTGGAAATGATTTCGTGTCCAACGAAGGGTTACTCAACATAATGAAATCAATGGGGGAACAAATGGATAGGATTGTCGAGGATGCCCGCCGTAAAGACAATTTGTGGCAAGCCCGTTTCGATATCGACAAGAGGATTCATAAAGAAGAGGTTTCCGAACTCAAGGCCCGTCTTGATTATGAAAGAAGAATTCACGAGGAAGAGGTTTCCGAACTCAAAGCCCGTTTGCAAGAGCTCACCGACGGCAAAGCAAAGTTCAATGGTAAAGCATGCTCAAGTGGCCCTAGCCTCAAAAGCTACAAAGGTACCACCAACAACCGAGTTTTCACTCCTCTCCTAGGAGTAACCCAAGCCGAGGCATTTGAAACTTTGGTGGCAAGTGGGAAGGTCAAACCTTTGGAAGGGTACAAGCCGAAGGCGATACTGAAGAATCATGCACATAGTGAATGGTGCGGCTACCACAAGCATAGTGGCCATACTACCGAAGGGTGCTTCCTTCTCCGAAACATCATCCAAGATTTGATCGACAACGGCGAATTTACTGTGGGTGAAAAGAAACCGCTAGAGAATGGCAACATGCAAGAACCCATCAAGGAAAAAGCTTGGTTTTGAAATGGGCCTTCAACAAGAGATCATGCCGCAAGAAGACTACAACGGCAAAGACGACGACAGCAATCTCCGTTTCTCTTTCTCTACCTAGTAGTAGGAATAAAAAAAAAAAAAAAAAAAAAAAAGAGTCAAAGTCCTCTTTTGTGTGCATTCAGTTTTCTTTCTTCTCATGTCAATGTTTGAATCGATCTTATCAAATAAAAGTCGTTCTTGTCCTCATACACAATTCCAAGTTGTTCAATTTAATTCTTGGCAAAATGATGAAAAGATGTCTAAACAAGTTTTAGAAGGAAGGCCATCGCTTGAACGCCTAGGGGCTAAATATCGTGGCGAAGGCAACGACATCAACAACAACGGCGAATCCAAGACATCAAGCATGGAGAAAAATCAAGCAAAGTTTTCAAAGGGGGATCAAAAAAAAAAAAAAAAAAACTCGCTAGGTTGAAATCATCAAATCAACCTAGGAAAAAATTAGAGCACAAAAAAGAAATCCCCCTCAATCAAAGAAGATCAACATCATCATCCACCAACAAAGGACGAAGCTACGAAGCAACAATTCCATCACGAAGAATGGAGAATCCACAAGAACTACGGTGACCTGAGCCTCTACACTGGAGGAACGTAGGCAACCTGCGGGTCCGGTCTCATGCAAGAAAGAAGATATGTTTAGCCCTAGCGCGTTATGGTGATCGACCTTCATCTCGAACTTGTCAAGACATCTTTGTACGATTCATTTTCCAATGAATTAATCACCAAAAATATTGAACAACTTTCTTAGATTTGGAATCATTTCGCGTTCCTTGTCGAGTCTAGGGACTTCTATTCTTTCTGCATACTCCCAATTTCTTGCAATCAAATTGGGGCTTTCCTTCTCTTCTCTCTTAATGACTTACTTGCCTTCATGAGTCATTCAAAAAACGGTCAAATACACGAAGTCAATACTAGGGACACTTCCCTAATCAAGTCAATGTCACTCACCTTTAGTGACAAGAGGTCTCCACCGCAAAATCACATGTCTTATCTCCTCAGCTAGAGTCAATGCACACTCCCTCATTAATCGAGTCAAAATGAAGACGCAAAAGAGATGCCCGCTAGATTGAAAACCCGAAAGGGCGGTCTAGGCAAAAAACAGGGTGCGTCATAAAAAAAAATGAGAGAGTGAGAGAGATAAGTGAAAGAGAAATGGAGATCTCCGGCCTCTAAAGAAGACAACTGCACGAGCTCTACATTGGATCTCCTCACCAAGTCAATTCCCCACCGAGTCAACTTTGGGATTGCAAAAGGACGAAGCTACGAAGCAACAGTTCCATCAACTTTGGGATTGCAAAAGGCTCGACAAGATATGGCACCATCAAAGGTTGTTTTGGGTTATTGGCATCATTCTCCAGCAGTGTGCATTTTTGGGTTCATGAAAAGAAGGCCCGTGGTAGCCAAGACCCATCCGAGAACGAGCCCATCATAAAAGGGCACGAGGTTGCACAAATAATCCCTAGCTAGTCAATTGGCTTGGGCAACAAATAGCAACAACATGTGTCTCAGTTTTCAAAGCTTCTTCAAGTATGTGCTTCTAAAGTACGCCGAAAGGCTCCCGAGAAATGGAGTAGCTCTTGCCATGTCCTCTCATGTTTATTACCTCGCACGAGGATGAGTCACTCTTGATTTGCTCAACAAATGGTGACGCCCTAGGGGCTATGTGACTCAAGGACAAGGAATTCTTTTGCTTCACTTGACAATCAATACGCCCTAGAGGCTATGTTCGAGAAAGATGTGTGAGACTATCCTCAAAGTCTCCCAAAAGGGATGTCAAAAATCCCTCTTGTCGCGTGTGCCCGTGCTCGTTCCCCCAATCAAGGATGGACCTTTCTCGCAATCAATGATGGCACTCTAAGGGCTATGGTCAAGTCTTAAAGGCTCCCTCGGCAAAGAGCAATTAACTCCCCAGCAGTATCCCCAGCCGAGTCATGTGCAACATTGGAAGCTTCCTCAATTCGGCACCGAAGGTCTCAAGGGGCTTCGCAATCTACAATCTTTTGGGCTACGGCATTACAGTAATCCGAGCAAAGGGCAATATTGGGGCTTCGCGACCGACAGTCTTTTGGGCAACAATACTCGAGCAATGCAATTTGGGAGTAGTCTCCATGAAAGGGATCAAGCTTCAAAGGGTCTCTCAACACTTCAAGTCAAAGGCCTCTTGGTTTTAAATGAAGACTCCGATGTTATGAATGAAGTTGATGATTTTTGTTAGAACTCACAGCGAGATTTTGAAGGAAGTCTTAGAGAAAAGGAAAAAGATTCAATGCTAAACTCTAATCAAAACAGGGTTATAGCGGGAAATGCCACGGCCAATCCCAATGTTTCTGCAATTCAGCACCCACTTCTCCAAGATCAAAAGCACAAGGTGCAGCTCAGATAAAGTTGGGCCACAGCACTAGTTGCATCCGAAGATGCGTCATTAGTTCAACTCAAGAAGAGTCAAGCAAGCATACTCATTTGGGACTTTATCACACCAAGACATTATCCTCCGCGACTTCGACGGCACCGCAAGACATTACTGTATCTTTTGACATAAGCCCTCAGCCATTTGGGTATCGACCACAATGAGGCCATTCATCTCCCCAGTAAGAGCAAGAAGGAGATCTCTATCAAAAATTCTACCAAACGGTACATCCGCTCTCAATGCCGAACCGATCACAAGATAATTTGGGGCTTTACATCGAAAGGTCTTCACACTCCACCGTCTTGAAGCTCACAAACAAGAAGTCCATGACATTTGGGGCTTTGCAATCTCTCGAGGCTTGGTATCAATAATCTACTCTTAGGATTTGCTCACGCCAACAACAAAAGGCGATTTATTTGAATGGGCCAAGAACTGATTTATCTTGGGGCTATGCAAGCCACTCAAAGTTTGGCATCAAAGGCATTCTAGGAGCTTTACAATCAGCAACCCCTTATCTCGGCATCAAATGCCTTTTGGAGCCCCATAATCGACAAATCTCTTGGGGCTAGACAGAATTCAACAAGGCAATCCGGACTTCGATTGAACACGACTTGATCTTGGTTTGGCTTCACAAGCACACAATGGTTAAAATGGTTCACCCACGAACTAAAAAAAAATCTTTTCCTCACATGTGTGCATATTCTTTCCCTTCTAATCTAAAAAAAAATAATAATAATAAAAAAAAAAAAATATTTTTCTATGTGCAAAAGTATGTGCTTTACTTTGCCTTGCTCCATAGCTTCTTCCCCAGAGTTCTCCATCATCCTTGAACTACGCTGGTCTGATTCCCTTCAAGGGATACGTAGGCAGCCTTTGGAACGACCAACCCATCATCCAGAGTACCATCTCGCCAACCCATCATCAAGAGCGTTGTCTCATCAACATCCAAAGAATGGACATTCTCCATCAAAGCATCCTCCACGGACATCAGAAATCCATCTCCACTCAAGCGGCAATGGTAAGTGAAGGTATGAATACATCCAATGCTTTCCTCAAAATCACACCGCACACAAGTTCACTCTCTACATTCTTACTTCTCTCTCATTGCAAGGGTGTTCCAAAATCCCATCACACCACGAACACAATTTCTCTCTCTTCATTTCACACTTCATGCATCTTCTTGCAAGAACACATATACCTGTCAAGCACACACATAACAGGTACCACCACGAAGTCAACAGCATCCGCTACTCAAGGCACTTCATCCCCACCAGAAATTGGTCAACCGTGCCCACACCCCACAAAGTCAACAACATAAGCAGATGTGGCTCCAAGTCGGCAACTCGGTCCATATCGAGACAAGCTCCCATGAGCTCCAAGTCGGCAACTCGGTCCATATCGAGACAATCTCCCATGAGCTCCAAGTCGACAACTCAGTCCATATCGAGACAAGCTCCCATGAGCTCCAAGTCGGCAACTCGGTCCATATCGAGACAAGCTCCCATGAGCTCCAAGTCGGCAACTCGGTCTATATCGAGACAAGCTCCCATGAGCTCCAAGTCGGCAACTCGGTCCATATCGAGACAAGCTCCCATGAGCCCCAACTCAACAACTCGGTCCATATCGAGACAAGCTCCCATGAGCTCCAATACAACACTCCAGCAAAAGTCGCTCATGAAGGGAGCACACCTCTATCTATCGCAATTTCAAATTCCTACTTTTATCGAGTCTTTGTTTTCTTTTCTTCCTTTTTTCTTTGTCGATGTCCTCGGCGGGTGTTTTTACATTCGTCGACGCGTTTTGCTTTGCAATCCACGTCGCCGAGGGTCTCTGTATACACCCCACCTTGGACCTCTCATGTCCCGATTGCATACACATTCTCTATCTTCCTCTCTTCTGTTATGTTTTGTTACTTTCCGTTAACTTTTGTTACTTTCCGTTAAGTTCTTGACTTACTCCGTTAGTCTTGGATTTGACTAAGTGACAAAGTCAACCTTGAGTCCTTGTTTACTTTGTTTTTGTTGACTTTCGTGATGTTCGTTAAGTTTCTAACTGATCTCGTTAGTTTTGGGACTTAACTGCATAACGGGGTTAACTTTTGGGCTAAAATATGGATTTCCTGAAGGTGGGACGAGCGTGCCTTTGGCCTTCTTTGTGGGACGAGCGCGCCTCCCATAGGGGGTGGTGGGAAGTGCGCGCTTCCCACCTCCAGGATCCCAGATTTTGCCAAATTTCCCTCCTCTTCTGATTTGTAACCCCCAAAGCCATTATGTCTTGGCTTGATCCGGGGAGGGCCATCTTTGTGACCACAAACACTTCCCTAACACCTATAAATACCTCTTCATTCCACCATGGAAGAGGAGGAGGAATTCTTGAATAAAAAACACTTTAAAACACATAAAATTCATTTTCAAAGGGTGGTCACTATAGACAATTTGGTTCTTCCCCATTCAAGCACAAGGTACAACTCTCACTTTCTCCTTCTAAACTCTTTTAATTCTCTTTGTCAAAATTCTTTACTTGTTTTCTTCATCTCTCACTTCTCTAATGAGTATGCAATCTCCATAAAAAGGGATACAACCAAAAGGCCACTTCACTATTGAAGTTTGGCCAAGGTTACATCCCAACATTCCAATCTCTATTTCAATCATTGATCATTTCTTAATGTAATGATTTAACAATAATTCAACATGTAATTCTTAGCATAAATCAATAAATAAAACAATTCTCTTTTTATTTCCCTTTTCTTTCCCTTGTAATCGTTAGCACATTTTCATATTAATAAATAGAAGGACTTTTTAGTATTAGAACACCAATTGTAGCAAGACCCGCGTAAGCGGGGCGGAGTGGGTGTTTAAGTACTTCCCACTCCGTCACCTAACCCCCGAACCCTTCTCTTCCCGAATCTTTGGTTTCGTAACATTAAAAAATAGGCTATTTCTAGGTTTTTCTTATGTTCCTTTAAAAACATAGGTGGCGACTCTACAAAATAAAATCAATTAGACATCCTAGGATCCTTCCACCGCTCTAGCCAAGCCGTGGGCTCTCCCGGGGTATCTACAGTTACTCCTTCCGTCCCAAAACAAATGATTTTTTTTAAGGTCCTCTTAATCAAAGGAAAACTTTTTTTTTGTCATTCGAGATTATTCCATCGATCGTCGTCATCCGGATAAGTGTTTAAATCGAATTTCGGTTTCACAATTTCTGCTCTTGAATTGGCATCAATTTTTTCATTTCTACACAAATCATGTTGAATAGTTATTCTCATATAGGGAGTGAAACCTCGCAAAGAATTTGAAGAGTTTTTATTTGTTTTGAGAAAGGAAGGAAATAAGTACACATAAAGTCGGGAAGAAGGGGAGAGGACTAGACTCATTCATTCACAATAAAGACGGACAATTTGGTCCCAAACAAATACAAAAACGTCAAGTAAAAGGGAAAGAAACTGAGACTCCCAAATGACATATAATTGGGAACAGAGGGACTACTAATTACGAAATCTTGAGGATCTGTGTCATGTTTAGTTGTAATAATGGGTGTATAATTTGGAGATTTGATTCAAATAATTAATTGGACTTAATGTAATAACCCGAACTTACCTTTAATTTTATTTATTTTAAACTCTTAATTATTAATGGGCCAAACTTTAATAATTAGTTTAGTTTAGTTATTGGGTTAAAAGAAGAAAAGCCCAATTCATTAACAAGAAGGATTAGGAGTCCAATTTAAAGTGGGGATTTGGGAAGTCCCATTAATATAAATACTCCCTCTTAAACCCTAAGGCTTTCTCAGTTACCGCAAGGAAAGAAAAAAAAAAAAAAAAACGGCAGAATAGAGGGAGAGAAGCCGCAGAGTGAGAGAAGCGCAGAGAGAGAGAGAACGGGAGAAGGAGAAAAAAAGGGAAGAAGGAATCGTGCTCATTAAGGTAATTCTAGAACCCCTCAAACCTTTCTCTTCATCTTGGTAAGGTTAAATCGTTGGATTAAGAAACCCTACCCTAAAAGTTCTAGTAGTTTTAAGAAGGAAGAAGAAGATGGACTGCTTGTGTGTGTGTGCGGCGTTGGGTGTCGCTGAGGTGTGTGTGTGCGTATGGGTGTACTGTGTATGTTGTTTGTGTGTGTTGAGTGTGTATGCTTGTGTGTGTGTGTGGGTTGATGTGGGTGTGTGTGTGTCTGGGTGTGTGTCTGAAGTGTGGGTGTGTGATGGTGGGTGTGCGTGTATCTGAATGTGTGGTGTGTTCAGAGTGGTGGTGTACCAGAGGGTGTGAAAGTGGTGGGTGTGTCTGTCAGTAGGTGTACTCAGTAAGTGGTGCAGGTGTGAAAAGTGGTGTAGATGTGTAGTGAAATGAGAAGTAATAAAAAGTAGTGTTGTAGTAAAAGTTATTTTCTAGGAAAATGATCTAAACCATGGAATTTCGAGTAAAGTGAATTGGGACGGAAGTAAAGTTTTTTCTCATGAGGTAGACTATTTCATATTGTAGAATCCGCGGAGTAAAAGCTAGGGACTCTCTAAGTAAGGGATTACGTATTCTTAGTTGTGTATTGTTCTTAATCCTTTGTTTTCTCTCTTTTATAAAGTAAACTATCTGTGTGGCTAGATAGTCTTTTAATAACTATTCCGTTCTGCGAATTGTTCCGTCTTTTGTTATCCCCTCTATTGATATGGTTATTGTTCAATAGGGTTATCATGTGTATGATTGATTTTGTAACCTTGGTGTCCAAGTGAGATGTGTATCTTTTTAAAAGTGATCAAGTAAAGTTTGTAAAGTTAAGCTTTGTTTTGTAAAAGCTCTTTAAAGTAAAGTTTTGTAATAAGTAAAAGACTTACAGTTATCCATAATCCGAAACGGATAAGTGGACCCCTACAGTTATCCATAATCCCGAAACGGATAGTGGTGGTTATATAGTTCTAAGTTACATGTATTTGCGTTGCTTGATGAAGTAACGTAGGTTATCATGATATACCGATTTTGGTGCGGTCAGTAGAAACCCGAGCCCTGGGTACAGCACGTGCTTAATCCCTAAATGAAGTAAAGTAAAGTAAAGAAAAGTAAAGTGTGAGTAAAATGTTGTGTTTTGGAAACTGCCTCTGAAGCCACGTGTTTTCAAGTAATGAATTGTTTTTCATCAAGTAAATGTTTCTTTTCAAACTGAGTGATAGTTTGATCCTTGAGTTATATCCGTTCATTGTAATTCATTGTTACCGTTCGTTTCGGTCATCTCCTCTTAGTACCCGAGGGATACCGTATGAACTTACTGGGCATTGTTCGCTCATTCCTTTCATCTTTTTCTCTCTCCAGGTTATAAATAAGCAGATCAAGAGTCGCAAGGTTGGCGGCTTAGGAGTTTTCTTTTAATAAAGTAATTAGTGGTTATGTTTCCGTTATGGTTAAGTTATAAACTTTACTTTCCGTTAGTTACCGTTTGAGCTAGTGGTTTGTACTAGCCGTTGTGGATTTGAACGTTGGTTAATGTTTGAATTGTGGTTATTTATAGCCGTTGGGCATTCTGATTTTGGGAATTATTCGTATTAAGTTATTATTTAATTGTAGTGGAAAGTTGGGGTGTTACACTTAATGATGTTAATAACAATTTGTGATTAAGTGTGACATCGTTTTTATTTACCATTTTGGTATAAAATATGATGGTTGGTTATAATTTATACTTTGGTTATAACTTATTATGAAGTTGGAATGTGAAGTGGCGATTAACTTTTAGGAGTATGAAATTATGATCTTTGGTGACAATTTTTGTTCAAGTGCATGGTGCGATATATAATTGTTTTAGATGTTGTCGAAATCAAGGTGTCTCTTGAATCGTAAGGAATATTTACTTCAATAAGGTTGAGGCTGTTACACAAAGTATAATTTCCAACTGTAATGTGAAGGTTTACTGGTTTTAGTAATTAGCATATGTACTTGCCATATTATTATTATTATTATTATTATTATTATTATTATTATTATTATTATTATTATTATTATTATTATTATTATTATTATTATTATTATTATTATTATTATTATTATTATTATTATTATTATTATTATTATTATTTATTATTATTATTATTATTATTATTATTATTATTATTATTATTATTATTATTATTATTATTATTATTATTATTATTATTATTATTATTATTATTATTATTATTATTATTATTATTATTATTATTATTATTATTATTATTATTATTATTATTATTATTATTATTATTATTATTATTATTATTATTATTATTATTATTATTTATTATTATTATTATTATTATTATTATTATATTATTATTATTATTATATTATTATTATTATTATTATTATTATTATTATTATATTATTATTATTATTATTATTATTATTATTATTATTATTATTATTATTATTATTATTATTATTATTATTATTATTATTATTATTATTATTATTATTATTATTATTATTATTATTATTATTATTATTATTATTATTATTATTATTATTATTATTATTATTATTATTATTATTATTATATTATTATTATATTATTATTATTATTATTATTATTATTATTATTATTATTATTATTATTATTATTATTATTATTATTATTATTATTATTATTATTATTATTATTATTATTATTATTATTATTATTATTATTATTATTATTATATTATTATTATTATTATTATTATTATTATTATTATTATTATTATTATTATTATTATTATTATTATTATTATTATTATTATTATTATTATTATTATTATTATTATTATTATTATTATTATTATTATTATTATTATTATTATTATTATTATTATTATTATTATATTATTATTATTATTATTATTATTATTATTATTATTATTATTATTATTATTATTATTATTATTATTATTATTATTATTATTATTATTATTATTATTATTATTATTATTATTATTATTATTATTATTATTATTATTATTATTATTATTATTATTATTATTATTATTATTATTATTATTATTATATTATTATTATTATTATTATTATTATTATTATTATTATTATTATTATTATTATTATTATTATTATTATTATTATTATTATTATTATTATTATTATTATTATTATTATTATTATTATTATTATGTAGAATTGTAAGGTATTAAGACAAGTTTGTATGAACCAAAATGATTAGGCATTTCATTTAAGCTCCATAAAACATAAATTGACATAATTGAGATATCTAATGCAATTTTCAAATTAATTTTGAGAATTTTATATGAATTGAACGTTACAAATTTTATACATTTTCACAGCCTTGACCAAATCAATGTCACCTATCATTGTATTGAGACCAGTTCATTTCAATAAAAAATCATTATTTTGAATTCTTTTGAGCTAATGAGAAGTCTCATTTCGTCCATAACGTAAACTTTAGCGCAAATGTGTATATATATACTCCCTCCGTCCCATTGAGAGTGAGACTAGAGGAGTGGGCACGATATTTAAGATAAAGTGATATATATGTGGTAGAAAATGAAGAGAGAGAATGAGTGGGGTAAATAGTGGTGTTGGTTGAATAAAATGAGTGGTGGAAAATGAAGAGAGAGAATGAGTGGGGTTAAATAGTGGGGAATGATGAATATAAGTATATTAAAACATTTCCATTTTGGGTAGTCTCACTTTAAGTGGGATGGCCCAAAAAGGAAAGAAGTCTCACTTCTAGTGGGACGGAGGGAGTATATATATATATATATGTAGGTGCTCAAATGAGAACCTAAATATCGTGAGAACCGTGAGAACCAATCATAACCATTAGATTAGAAAAAAAATCAAGGGTCCATATGTTAGACACAATTGATACACTTAGATACATTACAAAAAATTCGATTACACTTGGATACAATAGGTTAATAAGTATTGTATCTAAGTGTTTCACTTGGATACACTATGTTAAAAACTAATGTATCCAATTGTTTTTCGAAAATTAACTAATGTATCCAAGTGTATCCAATGTATCTAACATCTGGACCCTTGATTTTTTTTCAAATCTAATGGTTATGATTAGTTCTCACGCTTCTCATATAAAATGGTTCTCACAGGAGCGCGACCCTATATATATATATATATATATATATATATATATGTGTGTGTGTGTGTGTGTGTGTGTGTGTGTGTGTGTGTGTGTGTGCTCAAATGAGAACCTAAATATCGTGAAAACCGTGAGAACCAATCATAACCATTAGATTAGAAAAAAAATCAAGGGTCCATATGTTAGACACAATTGATACACTTAGATACATTACAAAAAAATCGATTACACTTGGATACAATAGGTTAATAAGTATTGTATCTAAGTGTTTCACTTGGATACACTATGTTAAAAACTAATGAATCCAATTGTTTTTCAAAAATTAACTAATGTATCTAACATCTGGACCCTTGATTTTTTTCTAATCTAATGGTTATGATTGGTTCTCACGGTTCTCATATAAAATGGTTCTCACAGGAGCGCGACCCTATATATGTATATATATATATATATATATGAAAGTTGGTGATGAGAGTTGTGGGTTTGACATGTGTGCATGTCTATATATAAATAATGGCTGAAGTAAAATGAGCCCCTTTCTATTTTAGTTTCCCGCTCAAGCACATTCGTCTAAAAACGGAAACTTGAGAAAGGGTAATTCTGGCATCGGTATTTGGAAAGCAGGGCGATTTTATAGGCTTGAAAAGTGAAAGTTATCTTAAGTACAATAAAATCTCAATTTTTAAAATTATATGAGTACAATAAAATCCCAACTCCCGAAAATCCCAATTGTTTCAAAATCACCTTTTGAATTATCTAATCTAACTAAATAAAAAAAATAGAAAAAAAAGTTTTAGTTTTTATCATATTACATATAACGAAAAAATAATCTTAAAAAAAAATGTCAACTGCAGATAAATCAAATCCTAATTCCCGAAAATCAGCATTGTTGATGTAATATCCTTTTCAATTATCTATCAACATGATCCTGCAGTCAAATCTAATCAATTTCAGCAGAAATATTTATTTTGATTTTCAAAATTTTTACAATTTTCAGGACCCATGATATGACTTAAAAATAAAAAGTCAAATATATATATATATATATATATATATATATATATATATATATATATATATATATATCTGAAATGGAGTGAGTATATGGCAATTAAATAGTTGAAATAGTTGAAGCATATCATTTTCTGAAAAGCTTACATACCCAATGAGAATGATTTAGAGATCTTATTCTTATTTCTTTTATTAAAATAGAAAAATACGTGTTAACTTTCATCAAGGATTACCAACACAAATATCCAAGTTGATCTTACCGTCTTTGCTTTGTGTGTCTAATGCAAAGAAAAAACACGTTCAACAGTACTACAATAGTTTAAGAAAATAATAACTCCCCCGTCCCTAAATGAATGTCTAAGTTTATTTTAAAAATTGTTAAATTTCTACTCCCTCCGTTCCAAAATAATTGACTGTAGCGGAGGTGTATAAGATAAAGAGCATGACCGACCAACTGCTAAATTGATCCTGCAATCAAATCTAATTAAACCGAAAAAATATAAATAATATTACACTAGAAGATATATTATTAATAAAAAAACCATTTCAACAGAAAGACTTGTTTTGATTTTCAAAATTTTCTACAATCTTCGAGAATTCATGACATGACTTAAAAATGAAAAGTCAAATAAAATTATATCTGGAATGGAGTGAGTATATGGCAATTGAATTTAAGACTAATAATATATCATTAGTAAAAAAACAAAACTAATAATTCATTCACATACTACTTTTACATAAATTACTTAATCTTTTTTTTTTAATTAAATAGTGTAAATTATCCTATATTAATGCATTGAAGAAGAATTATAACCATCAGGCTTTAGTCTGGTGGCCAGAGCTCATGACTTCCAACCTGGAGGTCATGGGTTCGATCCCCCCTCCCCCCAGAAGTTAGAGAGAAGTTTTTCTCTCCCTAGGATTTGTCTTCTAGGCGCTTCTGCTGATGATTATGTATTGAGTTCAACTATGAATTAAATTTTAATTTTTTCAATGTAACATCTAAATCATTTTCTGGATCTTTTTACCAATTTTTTATGAATGAATCATTTTGTTGAAGTGTTTTTTATTAATAATATATATTATTAATAAAAAACACTTCAACAAAAAGATTTATATTGATTTTCAAAATTTCTACATTTTTCGAAAATTTATGATGACTTTAAAATTTCTACAATTTTCAAAATTTCTATAGTTGGTAGAGATAATAATGTTTATTTACAAGGAAAAGCCATGCTTGCACCAACCCTTGATGTTGTAGAGCAAGTAAACGAATACATGGTTTCTCAGAATCACTCTGATTAAAAAATTATTTAAGTTCAGACTCAATTTGTAGGTTACAGAATTTAAGTCTTTTCGACGACATTCATTCGACTGAGTTTCTGAATACATAACGGCATCCGGCTTGCCAAATTATCAGTTAAGCCTTAAAGTTGGTGTTCTGGTAATGTTATTGTGGAATATTGATCATAGTTCAGGCTTGTACAATGATGCTAGATTAATTATTACAAGGCTCGGTGAACATGTTCTCGAAGAAAATATTTTAAATGCAACTAATGATGGAGAAAAAGTTTTCTTGCCGAGGATGTCATGAACTCCATCTGATGCACGTTTGCGGTCTAAGTTACAGAGGAGACAGTTTCCATTAATTGTTTCATAGGCAATGACAATCAATAAAAGTCAAGGTCAATCACTGATGCACGCTGGTTTATTTCTTAAAAGACCTGTTCAGTCATGCAGAGTATGCTGCTCTTTCTAGAGTAACAACTCATGGTGGTTTGAAGATTATAATATGTGACGAAGAGGGAAAGATCGTAGATGAAACGACTAATGGTGTTTACAATTATTTTTTCAAAAGTTGTAATTATTTTGACAAATGCCAATGTGAATAATTTCATTTAATGTCTATTATAGTATTTTGGTCGTGCATTTAACGCACGTGTGCTACACTAGTTTTAGTAAAAGCTTGAATTTGGAGAAGCCACATCAACATCATCCTAAAATGTAATGACTTTTGATATTCTCATTCTTAGCTAATACTATTAGTTAATCATATTAGTAATTATATGAGTTAACTATTACTATTAATAGTATAAGTTAACTATTACTATTAATAGTATAAGTTAACCATTACTATTAATAGTATTAGTTAACAATATTAGTTACAATACAAGTTAAATATTACTATTAATAGTATTGGTTAACTATAATAGTTACTATATTAGTTAACTATTACTATTAATAGTATTAATTAACTATAATAATTACTATATATAAGTTAATTATAACTATTAATAGTATTATTTAACCATAATAGTTACTTTATAAGTTATTTTTACTATTAATAGTATTGGTTAACTATAATAGGCTACATACATTAACTATTACTATTACTATTATTAGTTAATTATAATAGTTATTATATAAGTTAGATTATTAATTTTTAATATTAATTAATCATAATAGTTACTATATCAATTAACTATTACTATTAATGATATTATTTTATTATAATAATTATATTAATAATATTTATTATATAGATTAATCATTGCTATTAATATATATTAACTATTACTATCAATAGTATTAATTAATTATAATAGTTAGTATAATAATAGTAATCATATAGATTAATTTTTATTATTAATAGTATTAGTTAAAATGTTACTATATTAGTTAACTATAGTTAAAATATTTTTTAAGACATAGTATTGGTTTCCCGTGTAGAGCACGGGTTACCCACTAGTAATTAGTAAAGAGTGACATTTCAGACACTCACTTCTGATCATAAACATTGTTATCATCGTATCAAGTAATAATTACTCTATACACTATAATAAAAGGTGACCTTGAAAAATGCCAAAAATATACAATAAGCTGAATATATCATTGATGATATTGACCTCACACGCCGTTACTGCCAATACTCTTTGAGAAAAATACCACCTAGTCCCTCATCCTAAGCTAAACTACCACCTAATCCAACCTGATATTTTCTTTGACCATCTAGTCCAGGCGCATATTTTCTTTTACCACCTAGTCCCCCGGAGTTATTAAATCCCGAAACTACCCCAACTATAAATAGAGCCTTCCCCCTTCCACCTCTCACAAACACGCCTCCTCCCTCTCTCTACTTTCTCTCTCTTCTGGCACGCCGGCGACCCCTCATCTCCCCATCTCCGGCGACCTTCTCCTTTCCCCTATCTATGGCGACATTCTCCCTAACCTCGGCGACCCTCCCTCCCCGACCCAAATGCGTACCTCTCCCTCCCTACTTTCCCTCTCAACCCAACAAGCTCCGGCCGGCCAACTGTTCAGATCCAACCAAATCGCCCACCCATCTAACCATCGCTGGCCAACTCCGGCGACCCCATCCCTCCCCTAACCCCAGTGACCTTGCAGCTCCTTCTCCGTCATCGGCCACCCATACACCATCTCCATTCACCCCTCCCACACCTCCGGTAGTTACAGATCTAGCCCTCACCTCTCTCTCTCTCTCAATGGCGACCCTGCAGCTCCTTCTCCGTCACCGGTCACCCCCTACACCAGATCTGACGTCAGATCCCCTCAAATTCGCTACCTTTACTCTTTCTTCGGTCACCACTAGCTCCGGCGACATCCCTTAAAGTCAGCTTGTTAGTTTTTTTTTTTTTTTTTTTTTTTTTTTTGGTTTTTTGGGAAATGAGAGTATAGCTGTGAATTTGATGATTGTATCGTTAAGGTTGGTAAATGTTTTTTATAAAATTCCGATTGGAGAAGTTCAATAAAATTGTGTGGAATAACTGGCATAAATTTCAGATTTTTTGGATATGTTTAAGGCCTTCAAATCGGTTTTTTAATCAATTAAATTGAATATGAAAAAACTGATTTTTTGGGAAAAGTCCACACATAAATTTCAGAATTTTTTGATATGGTATAGATTATTTTTATTGAAAATATGTATTTCTTCCGTCCCACTTGAAAAAAAAATCTATTTTTGATGTCTCATTTGTTTACTTAATTGGTGGCTGTTATATGAAGATATTTGAGGAATTTGAATCCAACTTGAAAAGAATTCAAATTCTTGTAGCCATTTATTATTAGTGTTTAGTGTTTGGTAGGCATGTTATTGGACAATTGCGAACTTACAATTGCGAACTTGTATTTGGAACATCTGTGAACATGTTCTTGGAACAAGTGTGAACTTGTTCTTGGAATAAGTGCGAACTTACAATTTCGAAATTGTTATTGGAACAATTGCGAACTTACAATTGCGAACTTGTTTTTGGAACAAGTGCGAACTTGTTATTGAAACAATTGCGAACTTACAATTGTGAACTTACAATTGCGATCATACAATTGCGAACTTACATTTGTGAACTTACAATTGCGATATTATAATTGCGAACTTGTTTTTGGAACAAGTGCGAACTTGTTAATGGAACAATTGCGAACTTATAATTGTGAACTTACAAGTGCGAACTTACAATTGCGATCTTACAATTGCGAACATGTTTTTGGAACAAGTGCGAACTTGTTTTTGGAACATGTGCGAACTTGTTATTGGAACAATTGCGAACTTGCAATTGTGAACAATTGTGAACTTACAATTGCGATCATGCAATTGCGAACTTGTATTTGGAACATCTGTGAACATGTTCTTGGAACAAGTGTGAACTTGTTCTTGGAATAAGTGCGAACTTACAATTGCGAACTTATGCGAACTTGTTATTGGAACAATTGCGAACTTACAATTGCGAACTTGTTTTTGGAACAAGTGCGAACTTGTTATTGGAACAATTACGAACTTACAATTGTGAACTCACAATTGTGAACTTACAATTGCGATCATACAATTGCGAACTTACAATTGTGAACTTACAATTGCGATCTTACAATTGCGAACTTGTTTTTGGAACAAGTGCGAACTTGTTAATGGAACAATTGTGAACTTACAATTGCGAACTTACAATTGTGAAATTACAAGTGCGAACTTACAATTGCGATCTTACAATTGCGAACTTGTTTTTGGGACAAGTGCGAACTTGTTATTGGAACAATTGCGAACTTACAATTGTGAACTTACAAGTGCGAACTTACAAGTGCGATATTACAATTGCGAACTTACAATTGCGAACTTACAATTGCGAACCTGTTTTTGGAACAAGTGCGAACTTGTTATTGGAACAATTGCGAACTTGTTCTTGGAACAATTGCGAACTTACAATTGTGAACTTATAATTGCGAACTTGTTCTTGGAACAAGAACAAATGTGATTTATTTTTTTTGAACAAATGCGAACTTACAATCGGAACAAGAACAAATTTACATTTGTTCTTGGAACAAATGTGAACTTACAACTGTGAACTTCTTCTGAAACAACTGTGAATTTGTTCTTAAACAACTGTGAATTTGTTCTTGAAAAAAAATATTTTTTTTTAAAAAAATGTGAATTTGTTGCTAAGAGCTTTTAATTTGTTCTTGTAAAAAATGTGTAGTTGTTTTTTAAATAAAGAATGATTTTTTTTCAAAAAAATAAAATGGACAATGGAAAATGGTCGTCGGAGGTGGTCACCGGAAAATGGTCGTCGGAAAAAGGTGGCCGGAAAATGGTTGCCGGTGATAGTCACCGGGAAATGGTCACCGGAAAAGGTGGCCGGAGATGGCCGTTGGAAAATGGTGGCCGGAAGTAGTCGCCGGAAAATGGCCGCCGGAGGTGGCCGGAAAAGGTGGCCGGAGGTGGTGGATTAAAAAAGTCACCGGAAAATGGTGGCCGGAGGTGGCCACCGGAAAATGGGGGCCGGGAAAAGGTCACCGGAAAAGGTGTCCGGAGGTGGTCGCCGGAAAGGCCGCCGGAGGTGGTCGCCGGAAAAAGGCTGCTGGAAATGGTGTCCGGAAAAATGTCCTCGGAAAAGGGTGGCCGGAGGTGGTCGACGGAAAATGGTTGCCGGAGGTGGTCGCCGGAAAAGGTGTCCGGAGGTGGCCGCCGGAAAAAGGTGGCGGGAAAATGGTAGCCGGAAAAAGTCACCGGAAAATGGTCCCCGAAAAAAGGTGGCCAGAGGTGGCTGCCGGAAAAAGTGGCCGGAGGTGGTTGCCGGAAAAGGGTGGCCGGAAAAAGTCGTCGGAAAATGGTGGCCGGAGGTGGTTGGGATGGGTGGTCAAAGGTGGTCATGGTGGTTGAAGAGAGAAAGTGAAATGATGGATGGAGTGGCATTAATGTAATTTTTCATTATTTATTAAGGGCATGAGTGTTTTTTTAGTAACCCTTGGACTAGGTGGTAATATAGAAAATTCTTTGGACTAGGTGGTAATTTTGATTAGGATGAGGGACTAAATGGTAGTTGCCCCATACTGTTTTACTGATGTTCTATCTCCAATTAAAAAAATATTAGGCATTAAAACCTGACGTGAGTGATTAAGTTTAGATGGAAGATCAAGACCCCTCTAACTATGGCATTCATAACTTTTTATCGGCATTTTGCATGTTTTCTAATCACTCATCGTAATACATTTTCTTAGGTGCAAAACCAAAGTAAGATTTGTTACATATCAAAACAAAACAAATCTAGGTTTTTAACTTTCACTTCGTTGAGTTGTTAACTAATATTAGCGAATTTTGGTCACTGAACTATAGCCCAATTTTTAATGTCCCCACTATTCTTTTTTTGTTGTTTGATAATCGTTAATGATTTTTTTTAAGTTGTGCAATGTCATGACTCCATAATTTTTTTTGTTAATAATGTAACAAATCTGTTAAAAAGCGACAAAAGTTAGTCACGCGACCTCAGAATGCTAACTTCTGTTTAGCCCAATTCTGTTTCGCCTTCACCAGAAGGTTCAAGCTCCCTTCCCCTTCCCATTCTCCTTTCCAACAATTAATCCCTCCCGTCCCATAACTTTAGGCTCTTCTTTGCATACGCTTAGATTTCATTTTTGATGGTAATGGAGACTTCTTATATCATAGTCAGTAACAACAGATGGAAATATATCTAATATAAACCAGATACGAGTTTTTTTTCCTTTTTTTTCCATTTATATTTTGGAGAGATAGTTGTGATTTAGTGTTTATATAAGATCAACTCTTTGATTTTGTTGCTGGGGTGTGGTGTATATGGTAGTGGTGTGGTGGTGGTGCGTGCTATAGAAAGGAAATCATGAGCTTAATGGAGTTAAGTGTAATCTCAAGAGAAGGGTAAAATGGTTATATGGTATTACAATATTGTTAGTTTTGGATTTTAACAATATTGACAAATTCGTTAAAAATCTAACTTAAACAAGTCACATAAGGTCACTTGACCTTTCATTAGGTTTTTAGTGACATTATAGATGGAGTAGTGACATTCAAAATGTAAAATAACTAGTTTATACCCGTACGATGCACAATTTTTTTAGCTTCTTTATAATTTCACAATCTTTTATGAGAAATATAAATCTTTCACCACAAAAAAATCACAGTACCTAATAATGATAATTATGAACACGATGATTTCTCTCACTAAAAAAGAAATTCGTCAATCTTCTGAAAACGGATACTATGTCAATCCATCAATAACTGATCGGGAGTTTTGCTCAGGTGAGAAGTTCTTCAATCCGACGAAAGATACTTGGAGAATATTCATATGGAAAGTGGGAAGAGGAAAATTCACAAGTTAGTAATTGATTTCTTGGTCTCCGTACTTTTGGCTAGGTCGACTGTTAACACGAAACAGAGGGAGTAAAAGCTATTTTGGGAGCTTTTTTATGTCACCCGTAACTCGCATTATTGTTAAAGTAACTCTTTCTAAAAGATTACTCTTTAGAGCATTCACAATGAGATCTTTTTAACAACTTTTTATTTTTATAAAAAAACTCTTTAAAGTTTTTTGTTAATGTGATTTTTTTAAGAGGGCTTTGCTAAAAAAAAAAAAAAAACTCTTTGGCAAAAAAGCTCTCCTTTGTAATAGTTTTAGAATAACTCTTAGTTTAAAAATGATTTGACATATTGAACTTGTAAAAAAAAATATTTTAAAAAAACTCTTATCCTTGTGGATGCTTTTAGTAAAGAGCTTTTTCACATATTGATAAAAACTCTTTATAACTCATTCATAAAATAAAAACATGTGATTTATAAAAAATCTCTTTAAAGTTTTTTGTCAATGAGATTTTTTTTAAGAGGGCTTTGCTAAAAAAAAAACTCTTTGTCAAAAAAGCTTGCTTTTGTAATAGTTTTAGAATAGCTCTTAGTTTAAAAATGATTTGACATATTGAACTTGTAAAAAAAAATATTTTTAAAAAACTCTTTTCCTTGTGAATGCTTTTAGTAAAGATTTTTTTCACATAATGATAAAAACTCTTTATAACTCATTCATAAAATAAAAACATGTGAAAAGCTTTTGGAATGTAAAGTGAAATATTAAATTACTCTCCCCGTTGTTAAATATAAGTCAATTTAGACTTTTTGACATATTGTAAGGTGAGTTTTCATCTATCCTTACACATTTCTTATTATTATTTCTTAAATAAGTATATAAAACCAAGGTGAGTAGGATTTTATTTTGAGATGGAAGTATACATACATTTTCTAAATTCTCGTGTATTTAATTTTTTTTTATGAGACGGAAGAAGTTTAAAAAAAAAAAAACGTTTCTTATTATATGCTAAAGTTGATTAAATTTCAATTTATTTGACTATTAAGATTAAAATTAAATTACAACTTAAAATTAAAATTAGAATTAAGAGCAGTGTAAAAAAATGATTAAGTAATTTTTTTATGTTTTGTCACGTGAAGATGCTATAAATGTAAAAAAAAAAAAAAAAAAAAGGAAAACTCCGTTTTGGTCCATTGCACTTTAGGGCGCGTTTCACTTTTACCATCAAACTTTATTTTTTTCATTTTTACCATCGTACTACAAACAATGGTGTCATTTTATACCAAATTTGGGTGTAAAATGACACAATTGTTTGTAGTACAATGGCAATATTGTTTGTAGTACGATGGTAAAAATGAAAAAAATAAAGTTTGATGGCAAAAGTGAAACACGACCCAAAGTACGATGGACAAAAACAGAATTCTCCCAAAAAAAAATAAAAATGAAGTACAACAGTGGGTAGAGAAAATATTTGGAGCTTGAAACTAAATTTGTTTTGCAATAAGAGAGAGGATGAAAACTTGAAAAGAAGGCGAGAGAGAGAAATGAGTGTTTGATAATGTGGAAAGGAGACAGGTGTATTAATAGCAGGGCTGGAGAGTGTAATTCGAGAAGGACTATGGAAAGTTGCAGCTCATTTAATGGTCCAGCCAAATAATCTTTTTAGTTACAAAACAAATCTTAGTTGTATTTAATAATGTATTCCAAAGGTTTAAGAGTTTAAGCGGAAAAATAAGTGATAATAAGCTGCCACGTGTCCAGCTGGTTTCTGCTTTAGTATATTTATATATTTATATAAACTAGGGATCTACCCGTGCTTTGCACGGGGTGCTTGAAGCTACGTTTTTAATATATTTTTTAGAAATGTTAAGATAATGTGTTTGAAATTATTATTTTTTATGGGAAATGGTTATTGCTATTTATTTCTGTAGAGATGTTAACTTTATATTGCTTTAAGATATTCACATTTATATAGTGAAGTTCTTTATTAATGGATTTAGTGTATATTTTAATGCATTAGCGAGTTTTTTTTTCAGAAATGTTAAGATAATTTTGTTTATTATTTATGGAAAATGGTTTTTCCTCTTTATTTCTGCAGACATGTTAACTTTATATTGCTTTAAGATCTTCACTTTTATATAGTCAAGTTCTTTATTAATGGACGTATTGTATATTTTAATGTATAAATGCATTTTTATATAAAAAAAAATCAATTAAAATTATTAGCTTAGATTTATTAATTTTTTTTTTTTTTTGGATTTTATATATTCTCATTTTCATAGTCATAGTCATTATAATTGTCTACAAAGAACTATTTTTTTTTATTCTGTAAATGTAATATTTTGTAATAAAAATATGTATTTCCAAGAAATGAAAGTAATTAATCGTATACATTATGCATCAGTTACTTGTTAATACTATTTATTTTGAAACATTCAATTTAATCTGTTAGAGTATGAGTAAATATCACTATGGTTCTACCTTCGAGAGACTATTCTGTTGGCAGTGGTGCCCTAGGCACGTTTAATAAACGTTGTAATTATTATCATTTATTTCATATCAATAAAGAGATGTTTTGATTATTATTATTGTTCATGTTTACTTATAATAATCTCCGTCCCTAGTACTTATTAAGCACTAGTATAAAAAGGCTAAGTGATCATGGGATGATCATGTTAGATTTATGGGTACTTGTTTGGAACAAGGTACTGGACATGACCCACTGTATGAGATTTATGTCATGGTCTATGTCGAACATATATCTCATATTAGTTATGTCATTTGAATCCTTAGACATGAAGTTATTATAGTCTTCCACTTGATGAACATTGTGTTTGACATATTCAAACACTACCTTAACACGGTAGTTATAAAGGGTATGATTGGCGTAATCGGATTCCCGTTGGGAAGAATAATAAGCTAAATGGATTTGTCCCTCCACGGAGAGATGTCAAGCTTGGGCCCCTCGAAGGAATGATGTTGATGAAATGTTCGGCCGGACTCAAATGGATTGATTGGATCAATAGCATTTGAATTATCAACATATTCGGAATCGAGAAAGTATTGAACAAAACAAGTTGACTGTTTGACCATGACTTGTGTTCAATGACATCGTGGACAAAGGGATTGTGACATATTCTAAAGGAATGCGAACTTGTATCTAGTTATACTATTTGGGTAGGTGTGACGGTTTGCTAGAACCTAATCATATCTTATGGTTTCATGTTTGAACCCATTGCCAACTTAGTATAATCCTAGAGGGTCACACACAATAGAACGAATCTTTAAAAGGACTAAATTGGATTTTTTGGAAATTCTGGACATTCTGGGAAAGTGGGCGACCGCACAGTGTGGACTTGGCGGCCGCACACTTAGCTCAGTTTTGTACCAGTTTTGTTTCAGATAGATGTGCGACCGCACAGTGTATTCTGGGCGGCCGCACAGTACTGTCGGCTGGCACTTTCCTAATTCGATTTGGAATGTCTTTTGACACAAGTTTCCTATTTGGAATAGGTCTTGCTTGTGTATAAAAGGAGGATTTCGGCCAGAACTTCAGTGATAGCCTTTTGTGAGTCTCAAAGAGTTTGAGAGAGAGTTTATTTTGTTCTAAGACATCCTTGGTTGAAGAACAAAATAATACACAAAAGAAAATTCCATATAGTCATATCAATTGTGAAAGTGTGTTTTATAATTGTTGGTCTAGCAACCAAGATCAAAGAAGCTCCTTTGATATTCGTTCGAAGTGTGGATACCGCTAGAGGGTGAAAATCATCATCTTCAAAGTTCGTGTTCAAGCTTTGTGATCGTGATCAAGTCTTCAAATCTCTACCAAAGACCAAGAGAAATTTGATAGCCATCAAGGGTTAGTTTTTCCTTTATTCATTATGTTGTATTTGATTTAATCATATGAATGGATCTATGGGCTTTGAGTTTCAAAATTTTAAATGCTAAATTCCGCTGCGCATGTTACTACGAAACCCAACATATTCATCAAAATAACCAACAAACAAATGTAAAGCACCATCTACCTCAGCAAGTTGGCGAACAATGTCAGAAGCCTTTATTCCAACCAATTTCTCCACTTCACGATCAAATAGGACATTTTTCACCTCGGCACCGTCCTCTTCAAGAGCAATCTCCAATCGATACCTAAGCATTTTAAGAATGGAAAATATTTGAATATTTATTCTATTCAGACAAATTTTGTGTTCTTTTGATTCGTTTAAAAACATTTACCTGGATGTGGGAAATGGGATATCCCTCTTGCAATACTGACAATACTATTTACCCTCATCCAATGGTACTTTGTGGGGGCAAAAAGGGCCGGAGTTATATCTCCACCCAGTTCTTTCATCTATGTATCCAAATTTAGCACATGCATATATCACGCCACTCTGCCAGATGGACATAATCAAATGATTATGCGACATTTTTGCAGGCTGAGGAGCATAAAGTAGGAAATGTAAAGAACTAAAACCAACACCGAGCGATTTACTAAGTATAGCCATAACTAAAGGTACAGACAAAGCCTAGCTGAAAGGAATTATCCCAACCTCAAGTTTACAATGTCGATATACTGCAACTTTGTGAGCCTTCTGTTATACACCCGTTGGCCTACATCGGAAATGCCAACAACATATCCTATCACATCTGAACGAAAAACAATATTCAGTTGAATTACATGACACAAAAGCAGGATTATTTTCAAATAGCGTAACGTTTACCACACAGGTTTTTACGGTTAGCCCCTATTTCTTGCAAGCTGTCATAAGGGATCAAATCATAAGCGTAACGGTCAATCTTAGGAAATTTGGTGATAATTTCATCTATCTGAGTCGACGCATCAAGACTAATAAAGACATCGCCGGGCACAGGGCGATAGGTAGGTCTTGCAATTTCGACAGCAAAATTTTGCAGCGTGTAGTAAGAACCTTCTTTAATAAGGCCGTTGAAGTCAGGTACGAAACGGCTCTTAATGCTGCAATGTACATGATCTTCCTGTAACAAAATAATATGTAACTTCAATTATTTTAACTGTCTTAAAGCAATGAAGATAAACTACAATAAAAGGTTAAAGAAAGAGAGTTTACATTTTCATCCGTAGCAACAAAATCCATGCTTATCAACTCAATATCTCTCTTAGGATTGCAACAGTTCCACTTGTGGCTAATTCTAACATGCATTTTCCGTTGTTGTCTACCTTTGCTGAGTTGATCAATAAAAATCTGCCTAGATGCCATCTAGTAAATATTAATTCAAATATTATTCTAATTAGATACATGAAGCAGTTTGGAAATTCAGAAGTTTCTTAACCTTCAACTGCGGAACCTTAAGAGTCCATGTTCTTCATCTTAAAAACTAAATGAAACTTTTGATGATTCGTCTGCCATGGAAGCACACACTATAAATCAGCACCTATTGTCTATTATTAGTATCAACAAAACCAAGCAACTATTAAACTCTTCTGAACAGATTAAAGGCATAACAATGTTAGAACAATTGGAAATCGAAAAGCGTATTACTAATGTAAAAAATCTATAGTCAAAACAATCTTAGAACAATTTGAAATCGAAAATCGTATTACTAATGTAAAAATCTAGAGGCAAAACTAATATAAGACCTGTTAATGACTTGTAGTAGAGCATAACGAAAAGGCAAGAGAAAACAAAGGGATTACTGACATGGATTCATGAGAAGCTAGAGAAATCAAGTCATAACTTAGGTGTCATCCCCAGATTTGTTTTCGCCAAGTTTAAAATACAATAGTATAGATTTAGTGAGACAATTGAAAAAGAAATAAAAAGTGAAGTCATTGGAATTGGTCTGGAGTTCAGTTCAGTAAGTGACCAAACTATTAGTTTCGCCAATCCCATAAATACTAATGGATAGTCATGATTATGTGTATATTTTTTGTTAATTAAAACTTTATGTTTAATTTTCTTAATTACTACTATATATTTTTTTTTAAACCAACACAAGTCATTCAATTACAATTATAAGTTAATTAGATCTTTTGTCTCTAAATAAATGAAAAGAAACTTTTCATTTTAGTTTGTCACAAAATAAAATTTGCATTATAAAATTATGAAACGTTTTAGTGCAATTTTATCAATGTGCATACAATATACTCCCTCCGTCCCACCCGAATTAAGATTTTTGGGTTGGGTACGGGGATTAAGAAAAATGTATTAGTGGAGTAGGTGTTGTGAGTATGAAAAGTAAAGTAGGAGAGAGAAAGTGGGGTAGAGAATAATGAGTGGAAAGTTGTTGTGAGTGTGAATGTGGGTCCCATTAAATAAAACATTTCAATTTTTGGGTTGTCCTAATTCGAATATGTTGAGGGTGACTCTCAATTCGGGTTGATTTGGTCTTGCAACAGAGAAGAAAACCAGACAGGAGGTCTGGGCGGTCTCCCACTTTGGTTCTGGGCGGTCGCCCACATTGCTGATCCAAAGGTCCAAAAGTCTGATGACTTGGGCTTTGCCCACTTGGGGTTTGGGCGGTCGCCCACAGTGTCGGGATTGGGATTCCTGAATCGATTTGGAAACATATTTTGGCTGTGATTTGGACTCCTATTCTTCTAGGGTTGGGTCTATATTTCGTGTATAAATATAGACAAGTCTCCAGACCTATTCTTATGACTTGGAAGCCTTATAGAGAGAGAGATTGATAGAAAAGCTAGGTTATTCACTATTGTGAGAGATTGTGAGATTGTGTGAAAGGTTTTCACCTTGATTCTCCTTGTACTCTTGATTGTTATAGTGAATTGATTCTCCGTCGCCCGTGGACGTAGCCAAGTTGGTGAACCACGTAAATCTCTTGTGTTCATCTATTTTTCAATTTTGTTTCGTTCTTGCTATTGTGTTATTTTGTGCTTTCATCTTTATCAATTAAGCAATTGTGTTTGGGCCTTAAAATCTTAACAATTGGTATCTAGAGCTCCTGGTTTGTGGATCTTGTATTGCTTATTGGTAACGATGTCAGGGAATTACGAAATTGAGAAATTTGACCGCAAGGTCAATTTTGGTTTATGGCAAGTGAAGATGCGAGCAATCTTGGTGGGTAAAAATTGTGTCAAGGCTTTGCTTGGGAAGGCGAGGAAACCGGCAAGCTTGACCGATGAACAATTTGATGATATGGACGAGAAGTCTTTATCTCTCTTACACTTGAGTCTCAAGGATGAAGTATTGAGGGAGGTTGTGAGTGAGAAGACTTCGGCAACGCTTTGGCTTGAGCAATTGTACATGACTAAGAGTATTAGTAACAGGTTGCTACTATTGAAGAAACCCGAGGAGTGTAAACTCAAAACATGTGAGTCTTTGGAGAAACATCTTGATGAGTTTGATGGATTGGTCATGGACTTGAAGAATGTCGATGTCGTGATTGATGATGAGCAATTGGCGGTAAAATTGCTTTGTTCTCTACCTCTGGAATACATGCACTTTAGAGAGACAGTGTTGTATGGCAAGGATGAGATCTCTTTGGAAGAGATCAAGAACGCTCTACTACAACGGGAAGTCATTGAGACGCACTTGACCTCAACAAGTGCTGAATCTCAAGGTGATGGGTTAGTAGCTAGAAACGACAGAAAGTCAAGGAAGGGTCAATCTGGTTCAAGTGAATGGCAAAAGAATGTGATATGTCATGGTTGCAAGGAAAAGGGGCACATTAGAAGGTTTTGTCCAAACCAAGAAGATACAACCACAAAGGCAAAGGGTGAAGCTGGAGTGGTGTTTGGAGACACTAGTGATGACAGTGACTGTGATGCACTTACTGCTTGTGATCCGGATACCAAAATTCGTGATAGTTGGATTTTGGATTCAGGTTGTTCTTATCATATTAGTCCCAACCGGGCATGGTTTTGTTCGTATAAGGCTGGTGGTGGAGTAGTTTTGTTGGGGAATAATACTGCATGCAAGGTTGTTGGTATTGAGACTATTAAGGTTAAGATGTTTGATGGAGTAGTGCGAAAATTACAGAATGTCAGGTATGTTCCTGAATTGAAGAAGAACTTGATTTCTCTAGGCACCTTGGAAAGCCTTGGGTATAGTTTGTCCATTGCGAATGGCGAATTATCGGCTATTAAAGGTGACTTGGTGGCATTAAACGTTGAGGGTGACTCTCAATTCGGGTTGATTTGGTCTTGCAACAGAGAAGAAAACCAGACAAGAGGTCTAGGCGGTCTCCCACTTTGGTTCTGGGCGGTCGCCCACATTGCTGATCCAAAGGTCCAATAGTCTGATGACTTGGGCGGTCGCCCACAGTGTCGGGATTGGGATTCCTGAATCGATTTGGAAACAGATTTTGGCTGTGATTTGAACTCCTATTCTTCTAGGGTTGGGTCTATATTTCGTGTATAAATATAGACAAGGCTCCAGACCTATTCTTATGACTTGGAAGCCTTGTAGAGAGAGAGATTGATAGAAAAGCTAGGTTATTCACTATTGTGAGAGATTGTGAGATTGTGTGAAAGGTTTTCACCTTGATTCTCCTTGTACTCTTGATTGTTATAGTGAATTGATTCTCCGTCGCCCGTGGACGTAGCCAAGTTGGTGAACCACGTAAATCTCTTGTGTTCATCTATTTTTCAATTTTGTTTCGTTCTTGCTATTGTGTTATTTTGTGTTTTCATCTTTATCAATTAAGCAATTGTGTTTGGGCCTTAAAATCCTAACAGAATAGGACACCCAAAATGAAAATTTGTCCTAATTCGAATGGGACGGAGGGAGTACAATTAAGTAGATCATGATTTTTAAAAACGTTCACAAGGCACCTGCAATTTTTTTATTTTTTTAAACGCAATATTTATTTTTAAAAAAATGATATATCAAAGACAAAAACTCCCGTACAGCGTGCGACGGTTCTTCCATGGGTTTTCGGTTTTACCCAACGGTTAATACCCGGCGTCTTTTACCCAGCGGTTATTATCCAGCTGACGCGTCAGCCTCTGCCCCTTTCAGCCCGCGACACGTGTCGCGAAAAAAAAAAAACCCCTCTCATAATTTAAAATGCTATATATTGAGATTTATAACTCAGAAAAAAATAATTAAAAATACCGTTGTGTTTGTCTCGACGAGACGAATAAAACTACATAGGTCATGATATGGTTTGATTTTTTTTTTAAAACATTTTTTTACACACAAAAAGTTTGAGTTGCTTTGTTAGCTGAGATGTAACACTCTGTTTTGATAAAAGTAACAGTTTCATATTCAAAAAGTAACACTTTTTACAGCCAAATGTAACAGCAATTTTACAAAAAAAAAATGGGTTTGCATTTAAATTGTTACTTTCTCAATAAAAAATTGTTACATTTCAGATATAATGTTACATTTAAGAATATAAACTGTTACAATTGAGAAAAAAAAATGTTGCATTCATTTTTTTATAAAATGTAACACTAGTTTAGTTTGTCAATCTTATGTTAAATTTGAAAAAAAAAGTGTTACATTTGAAAAAAAAATGTTACATTCCTTTATAAAAAGTGTAACATTGGTTTAGTTGTCAATCTTTATGTTATCTTTAATCTATTGCAGCAAAATTGTGGTACATTTTGAATTTTTTTTTGTTACATTTGAAAAGAAAAAAGTGTTACATTTCGTTATTATAAATGTTACTTTTGTTGGGAGGAAAAAAATGTTGGGTCAGAAAAAAAAAAAAAAAAGGAAAAAAAAAGGGGGGGGGGAAGGTCGGCCGTCTCCTGTTGCACGGTACAACCGGTGCACAGGAGACGAGCTCTATATCAAATATAAATAATAAATTTAAAGTAGTCTAATCTATATCTATATAATATAATGATGTAAGAATATGATGTTGATACACATGTGACTTGTCCAACCCAAGTAGACAGTTTAGGCTAATAAGTCGTGACACAAAATGAAGATTTTGTAACGAGCAATGCTATGGGCACAAAATAATGTCATAAAATCTTGTTCACAAGATTAGGTGACGATATTTTATTAGTTGCATCGATAATGGACCCGCCACACTCTAATTAAAAACACCAATAAAATTATCACACCTAAAATTTTGTGAGCAAAATTTTATGATTTTTTGTGCTCCTCGTATTATTCTTTTGTAATATTGCCCAACTGCCCAAATTGACGCCCATACTTATCCAACAGCTCCCATACGGCTCGATCAGCCAAGCCGAGTCTTCAAGTCTCAAACTGCTTTACTATAAAATGGCTTCCCAATTTCGCCACCCCTCTCTCACTCATTTCTCCCGCCACAACTGCTACTCCATCTCCGACGTAGCAATGGCTTCCGCTGCTCGAAAGGTATGATAAAAACTCATTCATTTTCTCCGCGATTACGTTTTGGTATTTCGGTTTCTGATCGTGTTGATTAAACTTAATCGGTTGCAGGTTTTTGTTCCGGTAGCTAACGGAACGGAGCCGATTGAGGCGGTGATTACGATCGACATATTGCGTCGTGCCGGTGCTGAAGTTACGGTGGCTTCCGTTGAGAATCAGCTTTGTGTTGATGCTTCATATGGAGTGAAGATCGTCGCCGACGCCCTAATTTCCGACGTTGCTGAAACTGTGTTTGATCTCATCGCTTTACCTGTAATTATCGTCTAGCTCCGACCTATATGCATTTGATTTTTTTTTTTTTCCAGTTTTTAATGTGTTGTTCTTGTTACCTGCTCCCGGATTGTTTTGTTTAGTTTGTATGCGTTAAATGTGATAGAGTTAGCTTTATCACATTCAAATGAAGCTGAATTTATGAATTTCTGAATTTAATTGTAGTATAGTTAACTTACAAATTATAAGACTATTTGGATTCTTAGAACTAGGGATACTTGGAAACTATCTCATGAATAGTCATAATATTAACTCTCTGGCGTTGACTATTAGAGTGAAATCTTGGTATGTTGCCCAATTGCTGACCATTCTCTTAGTTATCTTTGTTGTTAGTAGATCTTCATCAATTGTCTTGCTTTAAGTAATCAGAGTAGTTCTGACATTGAAATGATTCATTAGACAACATTCATTGTCCTCTTTTAAGAACTCAGTCAAGTGACTCTTGATTCACTAAGACTCAGATGTCTCTATTTGTTTGTATAAGATGATAAAATCTTAAGTGAGTCTCCAGCTAAATTTTCTACTTACTGAAGCGCAGTATCAACCAAGGATTTATTTGTATACATATACTCCCTCCATCCCAGCAGAAGTGTCACTTATTTCCCTTTTGGTCCGTCCCAGCACAAGTGTCACTACCCAAAATGGAAATGTTTTAATATATTTATATTCAACCAACCCCACCATTTAACCCCACTCATTCTCTCTCTTCATTTTCCACCACTCATTTTATTCAACCAACACTACCAGTTACCCCACTCATTCTCTCTCTTCATTTTCTACCACACACCTACTACCTTTTCTTAATCCCCGTGTCCCAAAAATTGGTGACACTTCTGCTGGGACGGAGGGAGTATTTTATATGATATATAAGATTTAGTTTTCTTATTTGAAGCGTAAAATAGAAAATTCAGTTAAGAACCACCGAAAGGACATCCGATGTAGTTTCGACACTTGATACCTCTACTTCGCAACTACAGAGAGTCCAAACCTCAAATGAGTTCAGTTCATTTGCCGGTGTCAGTACTCTGTCTCTTTTGTCCCTCTATTCTCTATGCCATTGCTTGTTTGTGAGCTTCGTTTGGGCCATTGGGCCTGATCAGTGCATTGTCAATTGCCGGAATTGGTTTGGGATTGTTATCATTTATCCAAACTCGTTGTTGATTATCCAATTCCGGGCAATTATCGTGTTGGGACTCTGTTAGCTGCTGCACTTGTTCCATAGTTACCCTTAACTATTATCTGTCTAATGCCTTCATTATGGTATTTTGTTAGGGTCTCACTGGTTCAATTAAGCTGTTATATGGAATATTTCTAACCAGTAGTATCGAGTGATGTCCAAAACTTATTACCATATCTTGTTATGTAATTGTTTGTAATACAGTAAAAGGAACTCACATGCATATCTTTTGCTCATATTCCTTGATTTCATGTTTCTTTAGTTCTGAATTAATATTTTAGTAAGCATCTTACCAAATTCATGGAACAGGGAGGAATTCCAGGTGCAGCCACTCTTAAGGATTCTGCAACTTTGGAAAGTATTGTGAAAAAACATGCTTCCGATGGCCGAACTTATGCTGCTATATGTGCAGCTCCAGCTGTTGCTCTTGGTTCATGGGGTCTGCTGAAGGGGTTGAAAGTATGAACCATTTAACATGTTGCACTTCAAGATTATTGATCTTTAAGGGTTAGTGTTAATCGTCTATTGTCAATCGTGTATTTTGTAGTTACTGAGAAATTGTTTTTTGACAGGCAACTTGTTATCCATCATTCATGGAGCAGTTGTCATCCTTTGCAGTCGCAGTTGAATCAAGAGTCCAGCATGATGGAAATGTTGTGACAAGCCGAGGACCAGGCACTACGATGGAGTTTTCACTTGCATTGGTAGAAAAATTATTTGGAAAAGATAAAGCTGATGAAGTTTCTGGCCCTTTGGTAATTGTTTCTTGTGGTACTTGTTTATGGTTGGATGTACCATAAAAAATTAAGGCATGAATCTAATTACTAGTATATGCTTTCAACAGCATTCACGTAGTTTACTGGATTCAAGGTGTACCTCCATTTCACAAAAAGAATTTGGTTTAGATCAAACAATGTACTTTCTCCCTTTCATTGTGAAGGGGTTCATTTGGACCTAAATTAGTCTAGCATTATACTTGAAAGAAAATTTATAGAACTTCAAATCTCTATTATGTAGCGAGAAAAGGGGGTAAAATGCTTTTTTAGTTGAAAAGAGCAATTAATGATAGCAGGTGAAGTGATGGCTGAACAAGAAAAGTTGGTGTGTGTATGTGTGTGTGTGGTGGCGATGGTGGGGGAGGGAAGTTAGGGTG
The DNA here is from genome assembly GCA_026119855.1 of Campanula takesimana. Classification (NCBI taxonomy): domain Eukaryota; kingdom Viridiplantae; phylum Streptophyta; class Magnoliopsida; order Asterales; family Campanulaceae; genus Campanula; species Campanula takesimana. Next base: position 1,822,615 of record JAOWBW010000065.1, on the reverse strand, counting down.
TCATAATCTTTCCACCTAGCCAGATGAATATTTTACTCGGTTTACTTCTGATGTCCTTGTTGGATCCCAACTATCACGCTGCAAACATCTGCATTTGTTTTACATGTCACCTGTTGCACTTGGCTTCTCAAAAAGTACATTGTAGTTTCTCCCTCGAGAAATTTGAAATATTACTGTTGTTTTTTCTCCCAGGTTATGCGTTCGGAGCACAAGGGTGAATTTATTACGGCTGAGTTAAATCCTTTGCAGTGGACAGTTGGTAGTTCTCCTAAGGTGAGATTGTTGTTCATGCCTCTACATTTTTCAAATTCACATTTCCATGCATCTTTCTTTTTCTGGGGAACTATATTTGTGGCCATATGTCTCTCCACATTACACACACATATACATACAGAGGTGTCAATTTACCTGCAAAAATGTTGTATTTGATGTGGGATGTGATGAATAGCAGAGATCCAGGATGCTTTTGCTTCATTGTTATTTACTCTCTCCGTCCCAGAGTATATGTCCACCCTCTCATTTGAACGGAGATTAAGAAATGGTGGAAGTGATGTAAGTGTTGTGAGTATAAAAGTAAAGTAGGAGAGACTAGAGAGAATGAGTGGAAGGGAATAGTAAGTTGATTAGTGTTGTGAGTATAAATGTAAAGTAGGAGAGAGAATGGGTAGGAGGAATAGTAAATATTCTTTGCCATTTTAGGAAGTGGACATACTCCCTCCGTCCCACTTCACTTGAAACTCCCCAAAATGGTAATGTTTTTATAATTTTATATTCAATCTACCTCACCCACTCATTCTCTCTCTTCATTTTCCACCACACAATTCATTCAACCAACCTACTATTAACCCCACTCATTCTCTCTCTTCATTTTCTACCACACATTTTCCTTATTTTATTCTTTTTCCTTAGTTATTGTGCCCATCTCTTAGGTCTCAAGTGAGGTGGGACGGAGGGAGTATACTCTGGGACAGGCTAAAAAGGAAAAGTGGACATGTACTCTGGGACGGAGCGAGTATCTTATTCTCTCATTGTTGGGACATTTGCTAGATTTTGTTAGAGGAAGTGCTAGTTTATTCAGACGAGGTGCCTTCGTGCATGGCGTACTCCCTTGATTCGTGTGCTTCTCAGTTGGTCCTGTCTTTTGAGTGAGAGATATACAGGTTCAAAACATTCTAAAGGGAACAGGCTCAAAGTATTAATTGGCGTATGCGCTTCAAATTTTGACAATATTTTGGATTGAATACCCATTTTATAGAACATTTGTACTTGTTGGAAATCCTGTCTGTCTAGCTGAATGCATTCAAGGAAAGAATCGTAGGGCGGTTGGTGACATGAGCTTATTACATGGGCCATGGCAAGGTCCTGAAGTTAGTTCAACCTACTAATGTGTTCTTGTTTTTTCTATCAACCCTACTAGAAAACCCTCATATTCCCTACAGCCAACACAACATTTCTTGCCACCAAGTGTTGGTTCCATTTGAGGCCTTCATTGCACCTTCATTTGATGCTTTAATGTATATATGTGATATATACATTAGTTTTCAGAGGAATTATGTCGTACCCCATATTGTTACAGGTAGAAAAAAAGATTTTCCGTTCTACCAATTTCATAGTTGCAGATTTAATTTGACCTGATCAAATCATTGTGATACAAACTACAATATTGGCCAATCTATTTTCTGTGTTGGCAATCATGAATCTGTTTCACTCTAGATTCTAGTACCAGTTGCCAATGGCACGGAGGAGATGGAAGCTGTTATGATCATTGACGTACTACGACGAGCAGAAGCAGAAGTTGTAGTGGCATCACTTGAAGACACACTTGAAATTTTGGCATCCCGAAAAGTGAAACTAGTGGCAGATGTGCTCCTGGATGAGGCCACTAAATTTTCATATGATCTGATTGTACTACCAGTAAGTGGGATATATTATTCTGGTTAATAATCTGAAACGGATGGAGTGTTCCAGTAACTGTTTACATATATGCAGGGGGGACTTGGTGGTGCAGAAGCTTTTGCAAAGTCAGAAAAGCTAGTAAATCTGTTGAAAAAACAAAGGGAATCAGATAAATTTTATGGAGCGATATGTGCTTCCCCAGCTTTGGTGCTGGAGCCCCATGGCCTACTCAAGGTATTATCTTTACCCCTTTTCAGGCAGTGCTGCACTTAATTCCCTAACATTTTATTTTTTTTTGAAAGTGGAGGACTTTGAATTAATCGGAGGCTTTATCCAATGACTTTGAACTAACCGGTCCGGTCATCCTTACTACGGTATTTAGTATAGGGGGGAGAGCTTGAAGTTGTGAAGCCTTGTCATACCTTTTTAAATCGTCATAATTAAGCACTCATGATAGTCGATAAAAAGTAAAAAGACGACTCTTACAAAGTTTTAAGGTATTAACACATTCCTAAGACCGAAACTCAAAACCTTTGAATATGCTAAAACAACCCTTACCTGCTAATTTACATGCTTGGTGATAACTATCTACTATCATCACAACGATAACATTTCATTACTTAAGAAAAATATTAATTTTTCACTCTTTTAATTATGATGAACTAGTAGCAAAGGAGTGGTACACATATGCATGTGCATCCTTTTAAAAAAAAAAAAAATAATTTCAGTTTTTGTATTTTACTATGATACTCCGTCCCAGAAAGATAGTCCCTCTTTTTTCGTTGTTACTACGAGGGAACTTTGAGTAATTATAAAGGCTACTTATTATTATGTTAATGTGAATCTAAAAATTGGTATTAATAGTATTTATAATGGTGTATCAAGAACAATTTCAAAAATTTCATTAGAATAATTAAAAGTAGCCTTAATTATTGCTCAAAGTTCTTTCGTAATAACCACGAAAATATGGGGACTATCATTCTGGGACAGAGGGAGTATGTTTTACTCCCACTGTTTCAAAACGAACATTTACTTTGGGACGGAGGTAGTAGTATTGTAGCAAGGTATTGAATGCTCCTGATGGTAATTTTCTTCAGGTTGCTCGTAATTTTTTTAAATTGCCATGTTGTCTTTGGTTGAAAAATGAATATTCAGGGCAAGAAGGCCACTGCTTTTCCGGCAATGTGCAGCAAACTGTCCGACCCTAGCGAGTCTGAAAAAAGAGTGGTAGTTGATGGCAATCTTATCACCAGCAGAGGGCCAGGGACTTCCTTGGAGTTCTCCCTGGCCATTGTGGAGAAACTGCTTGGACGCGAAAAAGCAGTAGAACTCGCAAAGGCAATGCTAATTGTATAACTCCTTTATGATTTTTTTTTCCCCTTTTATTATGTAAACTAGTTGAGGTTATGCCAGTTATATCAATATGGTGCACCCGGATGTGGAGCTGTTGCTCCGCTGCAACCATTGGTCTGGAACTAGGCCACGAGGCATCTTCTCCTAAAATGCTGCATAGGAGCAGCTGACTGGTTGCGACAATTGATCTTTGCAGCGATCGGTCACAGTTTCAGGTTCGGGTAACCCATATCCATTGCTAGATGATCACATGAATAGCTGCTAGGCTTTATCTCGGGGTGCTTCATGAAAGTGGCTAGTATTGTGAAATCTATATAGGCATATCCACAGACTACAGCCATATGCAGGTCAATGGCTGCTACTTGTTTTTGTAGACTTTTAGCAAGTGGTTCCAATATTGAATCATTTGGTCAATCATTCTTTCGTGCACATCTTTTCTTTCCTCTATATGGACTTAGTTTTCTTTAGACAGTTATTTGCTAAAATTAATAGTACTCCCATTGTTCCCGAAAGATTGTCTCATTTTGATTTTTTATGGTCACTAAAAATAAACTTTGATCAAACATTAGTGTCAATTTAATGATGACAATGAAATTCTAAAAATTGTTATTGATAAATAACCTAATGATTTATCAATTATAAATTTTAGAATGTCAATAAAATGATTAGATTATCACTAATGATTGGTCAAAGTTCATTTTTGTTGACCATAAAAAATCAAAATAAAACCATCTTTCGGGGACAGAGGGAGTATTATTTTTACTTGATTTTTTAAATGATACATGCATTCCTTAAAAGTCAGAATACATGGATTGGTGGATGGGTCGATTTCACGGCGGTGTGGATCGTTATCAAAGTAATAAGGATGGGCAGTTTATTAATACTTGATTTTTTTATTTATTTTTTGAGAAATTTAATCTTAAAAAATTAACCCCTCCGTCCCATGAAAATATGCTCTCTTTACTCTTTTTACCCAAAAAAGTGAACTAAAAGATATACTTTTTGAAAATGAAAATTTTAAAACACTTCTTTTATCATGTCTTGCACTTTCCAAAAATGAAAATTTTAAAATACTTCTTTATTCATGTCACACTGCATATTGACAACAAATATCATTCACTATTCTCTATCTTCCATTTTCATTTTCTACTCCATTGTTCAAACTCATAACACTTACACTATTTGCACGTTTTTAATCCTCATACTTAATAAAAAAAATGCATTGGTTAGTTTGGAAGGAAAGAGTTATATTTTGCAAGTCATCTTTTATAATTTTATAAAGGTTTCGTGTGTATTTATAGTAGAAAGATGTTTTGTTTTTTTAACAAGTGTTAATTTGTCAATATTTTTTAAAACTAAATTATATTCATTTTATACATTGGTTTTACCATTGCAAAGCTGAATTCAGAGTACTTGTATTATTTTCTAATGTTTATAAACACAACATAGGATCAACCAAAAAGGAATGTTTTAGAATTGGGTCTTTTGTGAAGGGGTGATGTTATCCAATCTATATCGGCTAAGTTATTTTGGGCATAATTTTGGGTTCACACGTGTAAAAAGCTAGCTCTGATTGGGTCATCATCCCCTTAAAAGGCCTTGGTAAGAGAAGATGTTATCTAATCTATATACTGAATCAATTGTTTATTTCAAATTGATGTGGGAAAAATGAGGCTTTAACAGAATGTGATGGAGGGAGCGACGCTGTAAAAATACTATTTCGGTACTATTATATTGATTACATTTTTAATTTCCTTTTCATCCCATTATTTTTGGCCATTTAAAAATATAATCTTAGTGACTTATTTTCAATGCACCTACCTTAATTGACTTTTGATATTACTTTTTGGGTTTTGATAATTCATATGTAATTTTTAATTTAATCATATGATTAAATAAGAGTATGAATAGAGTGTAAAGATTAAACAAATTGTTAGACTTCTTAAAAATAGTTGTGTAGTGACCCTTAAACATTAATCTGAGAGAATGATAACTAATGGATTATAAAGAAAAAAAAGAACTCCTTTGGTCTTAAATTGATTATTTGTTTGACTTTTTAAATATTTTTAAATTAGTTATAAAAATGAGACAATTTTTATGAGACAAATGATTTTTTTTTTGAGACTATGAATATATAAATATTTCCCAAACTAAACAAAAGAAAAATGGACAAAGTGAAAATATGGGAAAAAAACGTGTTTTCCTTAAGGTTCGCGTAAAATGTGTTTTTAAAATGGAGAGTTGGCATTTTTGTAAAAAATGGGAGTTGTTTTAAAACAGACAGTGTCATTTTTGTAAGTACCTGACGCTTGTCATAAGTGCCAGTGTTAGTGTTAAAAAGTGTCAGTCATGTTACACTGACACTTATTAACACTACCACTGACATTTTTTATAAGTGTCAGTATCAATGTTTATAAGTATCAGCGTAATAGCTAACACTTTTAAATACTAACACTGACACTTTTGAAAAGTACCAACGACAATGTTTATAAACGCCGGTCCAAATGATTGACACTTTAGAATATTCACACGGGTATTTATTTACTATACTTGCCAGTATTTAAAAAAATGACACCACTTGTTTTTAAAAACAAGCGCCAATGTTTGGAAAAACATATTTTTTCTTTATTTTCTTTTCATAATTTGAAGATTATCTCTAAACTCAAAATCACACGTTTAGCTTAATGAGCGCTTTTGAAGGGTAATAGTACTAAATAAACTTGTACTTACCGGCTCCAGTTTGACCAGCAGCGAAGACTCGTATGAAATTTCTTGCCAAAATCCAGCTTTAGAAGATTCAATCTTGAAAGCCTTCTCTTCTTCCAGGTCAAACACGGCCAAACCCTCGATTCTCTCTCTCCAAAAAAATTCTTTCCTCCAATCATCATAGGGTTCTTGTTGTTGGGTTGTAATCAAGGTGAATTTTTCTTGGATTTTCCTTAAAACTTTTGTTTCGACAGCATCTATGTTATAAGATAATCTGATTGTTGCCAATTTTGTCTAGTTATAAGCATTTGGTTTGTGTTTTGTTGACCTTTCCTTGACTTGCATTGTTTTTTTTTTTTTTTTTTTTTTTTTCTTTTAAATCTTTTTTTTTTCGAGTTATATTGTGTAAGAAAGCTAAATTCGTGTTGCCTAGGTTACTCGTTATGAGTTGGGTGTCTCTGGATTGAGATGAATTGAGGGAAGGATCGCATCGTCGGGGGCATAAAACAATTTTTTTAAAATGATTTTTCTAGGGAAAATGTTAACATTTTAATGGAATTTTGTTTCTACAGTCTAATTTATAGCAAGTATGTGGGTGAATAGTGTTTTATTCTTAGATTCCACTCTTATAAGGAAGTCATTCGAGACTTTGAATAACGTGTGATTGTTGTGATATTTCATTTTCATACTTCTGTCCATCTTTGTCTAAGATGGTTTACGTTTTAAGAATGGTGTACAACATGAAGTGGAGGATAGGATACTGGAATAATTTCATTTTTATTTTATCGCTAGGATATGTTTGTACTAATTTCATTTAGATGCGATCACTAGATATACAAGTTTGTTGCTTCTGAAACGTGTATAAAAATGTGTGATTGTTGTGATATTTCATTTTCATACTTCATCACAAAATTGCTACTTACTAGGGAAGAAAGGTCGTCCTATAAGTAAATCTTGATCTTTTTTGAGATGTGAAGATGAACCCTAGCCTCAGATTACATCAACCTAATTTACATATACTCGACCCAAGTAACTAAACTGGTCAACTCACCAACTGGGTAAGGTTTGCCTACAAGGGTGAGGACCCTTCCCCGGAACCTCGCTGCGCGGGGATGCTTTGTGCACGGAGCTGCCCTTTAATTGTATGTCACCTAGTGGCTGTAAATGTTACTGCACTTTATTGTGAAAACGCATACAAGTGTGGTTTCCTGGAAGCACGCTATTGCTATGAAGGTTTCACATTTATTTGTAAGAAGTAATGGAATTATGCACACACCTATTCATGTATGTATGTTTGTTTGTTTGAGGTATTGATTCTAGGCAGCTGTGTAGGCTCGTGTACAATTATGGTACTGATTCTGGACAGCTGTCTGGGCACATGAGCAATTAGCATAGAGAGCTTATACTCCACAAGTTTTTAGCTTTGTCTTACCCAACTGTGCTCTTACAAACGAAGATAAAATAGTTCTTCTGTTGCTTTTTTTTTTTTTTTTTTTTTGTGTGTGTGTGTAGATTTTATTGACGAAGTTAACCATAATTAGTGGTAGACTCAGGATTCTCATAAAACATGAGATTTCAAGTTTGATTCTTTCCCACATCCTTTGGCCAAAAGTGGTCATAAAGATTGATGAACATTAATCTTTCTATGCTACTTTTGTGTACTATACTGGAAGTTTGATTGCACTAAGGGATAATATTCATGGTTTTGGCCAGGGTCAAAAGGTGGAGAGTAGACTGATAACCTATTTTCTTACTGGTTTAACTTGACTCACAGGCATTGAGTGTACACCATAAACAAACTGATGTAATGAATTGCTTTACTCGCTGTTTTCGCAAGAAGCCACTTTCCCCACCAAAGGGAACAGTCGACATCGAAGAAGGTAAACAACAAAGATTCCAACTTCAGTTTTAAGTCAAACTATTGCAAGTACTAAATTTAGCTATTTTTTCCTGATTTGCTTCATTTTTAGACTATCTTCGAAGCTATCTTTCAACATTTCCCCGTGTTAATAGGATCTTCCTTATTGCTGACTCCACTTTTATGAATGAAATGAAACTTGGGAACATGTAGATTGATGTATCTATGTTTGTCAAACCCCTAGGCATATTCACATGTACAACTATTATTATCCATGTACTCCCTCCGTCCCGAAATGATCTTCCACCTTTTTTTATTGTTAACACGAAGGTACTTTGATCAATAAATGTAGGTTAATTTTATTATCCTAATGAAAATTTAGAACTTGTTATTGAGACAGAGCAAGTATTTATCTGTATGTTTATCATTGCACAAAACTTTTGTCCAGACGTCCATATGGCTATCCAAGTAGCATGCTCTAAGGGTAGAGCAAACATTTTTTTACAACAGGAACCAAACAACTGTTTTAAGTACCAGCACATCTAAAAGCTTAAGATGTATTGGAGATGGCCCAACAATGTATATCAAGCCTTGCACTTGCGCTCTGTTGAACTGCCCGTATGGGGAGATATCAACCAACATACATTATTCGTCAAGTGCATTACAAACTGAACTGTCTGGCTAACAATATTGGGGAAACAAATGTAAGTGGGATGGCTTGAACCCAGAACACATGCAAATCAGACCTCTCATACCATTGACTCCCTCCGTCCCATAACAATGTGCACAAACTTCCTTTTTGGATGTCCCATTGATATCACACTTTCCCTAAAACTGATTTTTATTTATTTCTTTATTCAATGGGACCCACTTGTCATACTCACAACAACTATCCACTACTATTCCCTACCTCACTTTCTCTCTCCTACCTTCCTTTTCACACTCACAACAACTACCCACTGGCCACTACTATTATCTCCTTCATTCCCGTGCACACCTAAAAGTGTCCACATTTTATGGGACGGAGGGAGTATAAGTTATTGACTAATGTAAAAGTATAAGCCTTGACAGAGGGCCCATCTATGTGTGCAAGTCTTATCAAAATTTTGTAGCGAGAAAAAACTGCTATTTGCAATATACTAACAAGTTATGGTAAAGTCGTTAAGATAGAGTATTTTTCCATCATAAATCATTTTAATGGCGAGAGAAAATGAATTTTGGTTGATTGCGAATGGTCACCAGAGTTTCAGTTGATCTTGCCACAGACTTGAGATCCATTGATCATTTCTGCATGATTAGGCTAATTTATTTTTCTGCTTAAAACCATTGTTAAAAGCGTTTGCAATTGGATGCAGAGGTATCTAGCGTTCAGAATATCAAACTATATTCATATAGAGAACTGCGAGTTGCCACTGAAGATTTTAGCCCTGCTAATAAAATTGGGCAGGGAGGTTTTGGTTCTGTTTACAAGGTAGTACTAGCAATTTTAAAGATTCTTTACCTGAGACAATCTTTCTCCTTGATAATCAATGTTGCTTAACAATATTCATTCGTTCAGGGTTGTCTGAAAGACGGCACCTTAGTCGCGGTAAAGATTCTATCTGCTGAGTCAAGGCAGGGGGTGAGAGAGTTCTTGACAGAGCTAACTGTGATTTCAGATGTTGAACATGAAAACCTGGTAAAGTTGTATGGTTGCTGTGTGGAAAAAGACCATCGGATCTTGGTGTATGGCTACCTCGAAAACAATAGCTTAGCTCAAACACTTTTAGGTATAACAAAATACATTATTTACGTAAAGCCTGTGAAGTAGTGGATATAATTAAATTAGTAGATTGATGATCTTTTGAAATCTTTACTTGTAGGAGGTGGTCATAGTAGCATTCAGTTTAGCTGGAAAACAAGGACTACGATCTGCATAGGAGTTGCTAAGGGGCTAGCTTATCTTCATGAGGAAGTTGAGCCTTATATTGTTCACAGGGACATCAAGGCAAGCAATATCCTATTAGACAAAGATTTTACTCCCAAGATTTCGGATTTTGGCCTTGCAAAGCTTTTCCCATCTCACTTGACCCATATTAGTACACGTATTGCCGGAACTGAGTAAGCCTCCCTCTCTCTCTCTCTCTCCTGCTCTTTGATTTTTCCTTCGGGTCATTTGTTGGAGGGATTTACCCTGAGACCTCTTGCATAATGAAGTGCCAGTTCAACCACTTGGCCACTATTTGGGGGTGGGGGTGGGGTCATAACTCTCATTGTGTATTTCTGTCAGATTTTGACCCCGTTTGATTTAGGAAAAAATACCACTATATCATAATTTTGACGACTCCTTGTGAAATCCTGGCTTCATCATTGACTTAGGGTAGAGTGTTGCCTGACCAAGCAAGTAGTGATCAATTGGTTATCTTTAGGCCTTTGAAAGTCTATTTATTTCATTTGTCACATGACTCTCTTGTAATCCTCTTTATCTCTTTGGTTATTGCAGAGGCTATTTAGCACCTGAATATGCAATAAGAGGCCAGCTGACGAGGAAAGCAGACATTTACAGTTTTGGTGTTCTCCTTTTGGAGATTGTTTGTGGACGTTGTAACCGAAACAGACGGTTGCCAGTTGAGGACCAATATCTTCTTGAGCAGGTATGCGTTACTTGATTCACAATTTTCTTATGTGGACCTTAAATATGACTATATGAGTGATGGCCTTAACTCGTATCTAAAGTTTATACTGGGATCTTCTTTTTGTTGAAGTTCATTAGTTTACCTCATAAAGTGTAGGCATCAAACTGTACACGTGATTCTCAATGTTTGTCTGTGGTTTTGCCAATAATGAAAAGTTGCCCTGTATATCTTTAATTGAAGCTATGAAATGCAGGTCAAAATGAAGCAGCCTTATCGTTGCCCAACACAAAGGCTGTCCTTTTGAGAAAGAAAGATAGAAACAATCGTTCGGACGCACTCACGCACATACTTGTTGGATTTAGTTGTTTTGGACCTTTGGTTACAAAATAACAACAATTGTCATTTAAGGGTGAATGGTTATTAAAATTTGCTTTAACGGGGGATTTGATTATTAGCTAAAATTTCCATTTCTCCCTGCCATGAAACAGTTTACAATACCTATGAGTTAAAGTATATGGGTAGTGCTGATTCATGATTCTCCTCCCCTCCCATGATTAGTGTTCACCTTTCAAAAATTGTCTCTAAATCAGTGTTTATTTTCTGATGAAGTTATAAAACAATAACTTCACTTTGTCCACTATCACGTCTTAATGTGTGCTTGCAATGGCAAAATGGGAAAGCTAAAGGTATTTTGGTGTATACGATACTCAAAGTTCTTAAAAGTCTAAATTTCTTATTTCTCTTTAAAAATTTGGAATATGTTGAATAGCTTATAGGCAATTTTTTCCCTCCCAGGCATGCTCAAGCATGAGTTTTATGGGTCATGATAAAAAACAATGTTCTACATCAACATCTCATATTTATAGATTTATATGTAATTTTCTTTTAGGCATGGGAACTATATAAGAGAGGAAAGCTAGTGGAATTGGTAGATACCGCACTAAACGGGGAATTTGATACTGATGAGGCTTGCAGATACTTGAAGATCGGTCTTCTTTGCACACAAAATGTTCCAAAGAACCGGCCAACCATGTCTTCAATAGTGAAGATGCTAAGAGGCGAGATGGAAATTAACGAAAAGGACCTATCAAGTCCTGGACTAATGTCAGAGTTAATGGGTCTGAAGGGTCATAGCACTGATACGTCAGATAAATCGTCAAGTGCTCTGCAGAAGCAAAATGATTCTTCGTTAAGTGGAAACAACACAACCATGACATATGCCACTATGACTTTTACTTCAATTGATGACCGAAGTACTTGAAATGTGGCAGGAAAGGTACAAAAAAGTTATATTCTTAATTTTGACCCTTATGATCTATCACTCATTCTTCTGGGCATTGAAGTTGAATACTTCTTTTTTCCCTTTTTTTTTTTTTTTTTTTTTTTTGTGTGAAGAGTTTTCTTGGAAGAGTCATTTTTGTAAGAAAATGGAGATGGGATTAGGGCATTGTTAAAAGTTGATGAGGATCGGTTCCTTTATTATTTTTGTGCTAGCTGTCATGCAAATGGATTTGAATTGAGAATGATGTTGGGGACTGTAGGATGCAGCTATTTGAATCCCATGAAAAGCACCAAAACTCTCTCAGCATCATTGCTTGAAATGTAAGGTAAATTCGCTTACTATGCGGTTATCATTTGTTTCATCTTTGCGTCCTGTTTGGAAATGCCATGAATAAGAAGACCATGAGATTTCGAGAAGTTTAACACATTTGTTCTCAAACTAGTTTCGTAGGTGCTACTAGTAATGTATATGTACATCATAGGTACAGTTATTTGAGTTGTCATTGTGCGAGTAATGAATATATAGATATGATTCTTGTATATGCTATAATCCTAAAATGACGTTTTATGACATTCTTGGTAACAAAGCTTCTCTGTCACTCGAGAAATGGTGCACCTTGTCTTTGTGTGTGCGTGCACTGTCTGGTGGTGGTCATATGATGTTTTTTCGCTTGTGGCCATATGTTTGACTGTAGGTCAAGAAGCTTGACTTGACCGATTCTCTAGCCAGTCTGACGGTCTCTCAGGAGCTTCATGTCAGGCCTTGTTTGAGTAACAATGTCTTTTGTATCAAGCCTAGTAATCTAACAGGCTTAGAAACTCAAACAAGCTGGAATGGGACGTAGGCCGACATGGAACTGCTACTCCCAAGGCTTTTGCTGCAGCTCTCAGTCCTAGAGTCAAAATTTGACCAAATCTTAGCCCTAGGATGCATTACTGCAGCAAAAACATTGGAGCAGCAGTTCCAAATCCAGTATTTCCCTGTTAGAGAAGTTGTTGCTTGTTGTAGTGTTGTGTCCTAGGGTCGAGATTCGGCCACATCTTGGCCATAGGATGTAGCGCTGCAGTAAAAGCATTGGAGAAGAGTTTCAGATCTGATATTTTTCTGTCAAGAGAGAGACCCATATAATGTACTGTGGCATTGACTGACATAAGAAAGAATCTTAATAAACAACAAAGAAAAAAAAATCCTCTGTATATATGGTTCCATATGTTGGTTGAGAAACCAAAAATAGAATAAGAAAAAAAGAAAGAATAATAAAGTAAAAAAACCAAATTATTTTTTTGTTTTGTAACATCTAAACCATAAAATTACAAAACAAAGCACTCTATACCCTAGAATGAAACCCAACATCACTCCCAGATTGCTCCATTTCTGTGACTCTCCAATATCTTGCTGTTTCAAGAACCCATCCCCAAACAATTTACACTCTCCCCCCTCACTTTCTACACACATCTTCATTCCCCCCTCCCCTCCATACTGATTGATCATAAAACATTCATAAGGGTACTTGAACAAGCTCAAGTAATGCATGAAAATCCAGTACTTTGGTATATCCTCCTTCGATATAAAATACCCCGAAAAAAGAAAGAAGCAACCCATCAACCCTGATATAACCGAAGTCCCCATGATGAAGTTAGGCACGAGCGCACTAAAACACGCTGTAAATGAATTAGACATCAAGATTACCATCCAAACCACGAGAGAGAAGTAGAAGAAGCCATCAATCTCACGCCTTAAACCAATGAGCCAGTAAACTGAGGTAGCATAAAGAAGGCCTACCATCAAAAGAAAAGGAAGGAACACGAAGGTGTTTGATATAACGTAAGAAGATACTCTGTAGGCCCCTCTTGAAGTCTCGCTCATCAAAATTCGCCTCTCTTGCAAGAATATTGGTAAGCCTTCGGTTGAGGAAGATAACAAGAAACTTAGGCTGAATGCGAAAAACCCAATCCTGGTTTGTAGCGTTAGGCGCCCTTTGTTGTTTGATATGTTCATAAAAATGCTCCCCAGAACTAGCCCTGTTATTAGAGCTTGTATGATTCTCGAAAAGAAGAGTTGCTTGGTTCGGACAATGTTTTTTGAAAATCTTTGACCTAGAATCATAACTTCTCCAAGATGGGAATTTGCGTAGGAAAGGGAATCCCTCATTTCAAGATCACACTCGTTTTTTGTAGTTTCTTCATGATTCTTGAGAAAGATTGTGGAGGAAGGGGGTGTTTCTGAAGTTTGTATGCTTAAGGTGCTTGCTACGTCGATAGCGAATTCAAGAACATTGACCCGACGAGGAATACAATGACCAGAAATGATAAGTCTTTGTTCAAGAAGTTTTAACGACCCATTATGAAGTATATACCCATTTGAAAGCAAAACAAGGCGATCAAAAAGCTCGAGAATTCTATACCCCGGTTGGTGTATAGTTAAGACGATCGTCTTACCTTGATTGACCGCCATTGACTTGAGGAGCGAGACAACATGAAGAGCCGAAGCAGAGTCCAACCCTGATGTAGGTTCATCGATTAGAACCACAGAAGGATCATGGACTAGCTCACAACCAATAGAAACCCTACGTCTTTCTCCACCCGAGATCCCATGATTCGAACCCTCACCGATTCTTGAGCCCGAAACATGCCCTAATCCAAGCTCCTTGATCAACACCTTCACTCTCTTAGCAGCCTCTTTTCGGGTCCCGGGTAGCCTTAGAAGAGCACTATACATGAGTGTCTCTTCTACTGTCAGTAATGGAAACAGCGAGTCGTCTTGGGAGACGTAGCCAGACAATCTTCTGAAACTCTTGTCATCAATAGGGAAACTATTGATCAGAATTTGGCCCGAGACTTGATTTGGTGAGATTTTGCCTGCAAGAATTTCTAACAGAGTTGTTTTTCCAGCTCCACTAGGACCAGCAATGGCTGTGATCTCCCCTGGCCTAGCTTCACAATTGACATCTTTCAAGATGAACTTAGGACTTGTCTTCTTGAAAGACTTAACTTGAATGAATTCATCATATAAGCTCCGTGTCGTTTTGTATGAAAGGTTTTTGGTTTCTATCTTGTATGAAGCTTTCTGGCTGTCGCCGGAAAAGGCCGGCGACGACCTGAGAGGCAGCTCCATAGTGGGAGAGAGAGAGAGATAGAGTGATAGGGAGAGAGATAAAGGGAGAGGGGAGATAGATATTTGTGGGGGGAGGGAGGGGAAGGGGGATGAGCTAACACAACAAACAAAGTGTCTTGATGCAGTTGAAGTAAAAAGAAAACTGAAAGTAAGTGGTTTGACAGTTTTGGCCCTTGAGGGTGGTTGACTGTTTTTAGCCATTATTTGCTTTGTGTGGTTTCTTGTTCTAGAAGACTACTTAAGATTTGGTGAAGTTGGGAGGGACTGAAGTTGGCAAGAAAGCAGAAATGGGGTGTGTGTGTGTGTGTGTGTGTGTGTTACTGTTGAACTGCAATTTGACTTTTGTAAGTGTTTGGTTTGGTTGGGTTGCAGCACCAATATTCCCCCATTCCCATGGAAACCTTATAGTCATACTTGTCCCTTTCAACTTGAGCAAAATTTTAAATTCATATTACCAAAATATTACTCCCTCCATCCCTATGTTTATTTTCTTTTAAAAAATAAAAATAATAATTGTTCCTGGATGAATATCAATTTTTGTTTTTTTTTCTTGATGAATTCTCATACTTGATTATCTTACCCTCTCCGTCTCATAATAAATTCTTGCATTTGACTCGGGGGCGGATTTGTATATATGTATGGATGGATTTGTATATATATATATATATATATAGTTAATTACAATTTAGGGCCTGAATTCAATAGGGTGTTCCCCAAGCGGGGGTCCAACATTATTTTTTGGTGAATTAGGGCTCAATACGTATTTTTTCATCAATCTAGGGCTTTCGACGGAATTCGTTAAAATTCCTGTTAAGTTATCATGTGCACGGCACGTGATTGACGAATTGGTTAGTTTAAAGCTTATATTAACTATTGAGTGGTTACTTGTAATATTTAGGAGATGAGGGGCGAAATGAAAAAAAAAACTTACTCAAATTTACACCCAACCCCATCCCCAAAATCAATTTCAAAATTGAACCTTCCCTCCGGCCAACCCCTTCATCTCAGACTAAATTATCCCCATCACCAAAATCAATCTCAAATTAAACCA
Organism: Campanula takesimana; assembly: GCA_026119855.1. Classification (NCBI taxonomy): domain Eukaryota; kingdom Viridiplantae; phylum Streptophyta; class Magnoliopsida; order Asterales; family Campanulaceae; genus Campanula; species Campanula takesimana. The sequence continues at coordinate 1,806,740 of JAOWBW010000065.1, read as the reverse complement.
TCCCTCCGGCCAACCACTTCTTATCAGACTAAATTTTTTCCTAAATATTACACCCATCCTCATACCCATTCCCATCCCAAAAATTTATCTAAGATCAAACTCAATTTTCCTCTGCCGCCGTATTCCGTACACCGCTGCTAACACCATCACCGCCACGCTGGTTAATGACAAAAACCCAACTCGGCAAAGCATCTTGTCTCTAAATCTCATGTGCGATTTGAACAATCCCCGAGCTCGGAATACCCAAACGCGCAATTGAACCGCCCTCAATTCCGCTTCCCGCATCCAACTCTCCATCCCTACCCCCTTCCTAAGACGACGAGACAGTATAGGCCGGCGGGTCTTGGTGTTGGTTACTGTGTGAGGGTGTGACCGTAACCAAAAATTGCGAAGGATTCAGCTTGGAAAACCCGAACGCGCAATTGTCGTCGTCGTTCCATTGGACATGTACTGGGTTTCATTCAACTGCTTTTAGGTTTGCCCTTTATTTTCAAAAGGAGAAGTAGTAAAGACAAAGCTCAGTCAATTCCGGCAAAAGGAGATACGGTGGTGGTGCGTCGGCAGAAAAGAAGCTGGCCTTCTACGGAATGCAACAAGGTTGTTGGATTTGGAGGGTGTTTTTTTTTTTTTTTTTTTTTTGATTTTGGATGAGTTTTTTGATTTTGGATGAGTTTTTGTTTTGATTTGGATGATTTGGTTTACTTTGGTATTTAATGGCGGGTGACGGGTTTGGTGGAGTATATGGGTGATGATAGCGGTGGCGGTCGTGGTCGGAGTAGATGGTGGTAGTGCCGGAGGAAGGGGGTTGGGAACTGGGTTTGATTGGGGAAGGGGATAGGGTTAAGTGTAATATTTTTGATATAGATTATTTTCTAATTTTGCCTATCATTTTCAGACCTTTACATTTAACCCCCTTAATAGTTAGTATTAAATTCAAATTAACCAATCCGTCGATCACGTGCCTTGCACATGGTGATTTAACAAGATTTCTAACGATTTTCGTCAAAATGCCCTAGATTGATAAAAAAAAACACGTATTGAGCCCTGATTCGCCAAAAAATAATGTTGGAGCCCCGCTTGGGGAATGCCCTATGGAGTTCAGGCCCTAAATTGTAATTAACCCATATATATATGGGTGGAAGTGCACCCATTGATTAAGTTGTTTGTCTAGTTTAGTGGTAAAGTGTCAGTGTCTTTTTTTTTTTTTTAGGTTGTGAGTTTGATTTCCGAAACAAGCATTTTTTTCGTAGCATTTTAGATTTTACAGCTTTGTAGTGTAACTAGTGCACCCAATTCAAATAATGTTCTGGATCTGCTGCTACTGATTTGACTTGCCAACATTTTGGAGGAATGTGCCTATTTATTTGCACTTTGATGAATGTACAGCCTAAATGTCTCACTACACTTTTTAAAACTTCCTGCTCAATTCACGTCTATTTTATTCTCCAAATATTTTGTGGTAAAATATATGTCAATTTATTCGGAAAAAATACTAAATCCTCTCCCACTAGACAACAAATTATTGTTCCTCTTGCACTCTAATGCAATATGGTGAGATCATTAAAAGTTGTTGATGACGCCCTAGATTTTGGGGTCATGGAGATTAGATCTCCGATTTGCTGCCCCCTGCTCCTAGCTGAGAAGATCTGCAAGATGAGCACACCGTTAGGACCAAAGCCGGGTTTGACCCCGGCTTAGGCCCTCGGGTGTGAGAGTAAGACTCAGAGGGAACTAAGAACAAGGCCTAGAATGCCTTGGGTGTGTGTATGTGTAAGAGAGAGGGAGAGGAGAGCACTCTAGAGAGTGAAGAGAGAGAGAGGGCAGAGAATGAATCATACCTTTTGCCTTAGATAAGGAAGGGTATATATATGAGGGATGAGGGGTATACTTGTCCTTTCAGGAGGTCTTTCCCTTGGTACAAGGCAGGAGTATAGAGACCGTATGAGAGGGGTATAAGGACCGTATAAGAGCGGTACGAGGGTATGTAGAAGTCTACCCAAAAAGTCAGGGTTCATCAGTAGCCCCCTATTCCGAGCGCTCGATTATTTATGGTCAGGGCGAGGAATATACTCTTGGTCGGGATTGACCTGCGTACATATATATGGCTGGAAGCTAGAAGCTGAAGCCTGGAGCCTGGAGACCGGCGAGAAGATGTGGCTCCCCTAAGAGTGAAATCAAAACTCGAACTGCGAGCTCAGACTCATCAGATAGCGGACTGCGGCTAGTCGACTCGGAGATTCCCGAGGAGAAAATAAGTCCGCGCATAACCTCCATAAGAAACGAGAGCTCGAGCTGCGAGATTGCAAGACGAGGCAGTCGCTATGACATATAAATAAGATCTCGGGCCGTGAACTCGGTCACATCGGGCAGCAGAGATCCTGGAGGGAGTCTGAAGATATACATCGGAGATTCCCGAGGTTAATTAAACCGGGCATGCAGCCTTTAAATAATCATCAATGAGCCGCAAGATTCTCGAATATGGATGGGAGTGCGTCATAATAGAATCAAAGGTCCAACAACGAATCTGAATATATAACTCGAAGATTCTCGAGGATAAACAAAACGGGCACATAGCTAGTGGATGAATAATCCAATATCGAGAATGTGACCGTGATAATAGAGGAATAGGAGCTCGGGCTGCGAACTCGATCTATAGATGAATAAACACCATAAGACAAATAAACTCCATAATATAGACTGACATCCCAGGGGGAATCTGAAAATATATCTCGGAGATCCCGAGGATGAGGATAGCGGGCACCTCGCCTATAAATATTATTCAATGATAGCTAGAGATTCCCAGCTATGTGTAAGAGAATGCTATAAGATAACCAGAAGTCCCATACAGAGCTCTAAAAATATAGCTCGGAGATTTCCGAGAATAATAATATGGCATAAAGCCTCTGGATGGATGATCCAATAATAAATGGGAAGAATAAGCCCCCCGAGTTGCTCAAATAAAGATGTGGAGTCCTCGAGCCGCGGGGAGCCATAAGATAAATAAACCTCCTGATTCAGAGGTTGCCAGCGACTAAGATAGATAAAGGCTAGATTTCCAATAGAATTCGTGGTGGACTTGTTAGGTCGGCCTCATGCCTTGAGATAAATGTGCAGCCCCCGAATCGTGGGGTCGCTGTAGGCGTAATAAGATGATCCCGTAAACTTTATAAGCAAATGAGCGTGAAAGCGCCATATATAAGATGAGCTCGGAAGCATCATAAATAAGATGAGCCCGTAGGCGTCCATAATAAGAAGGGCGTGTAACCATCCGTAATAAGAAGAGCTCGTGAGCGTCCAGAATAAGACCAGCCCGTTGGCTTCCATGATGAGAAGAGTCCGGAAGCGTCATAATGATATGAGCCCAGAGGCATCATATTGAGACAAAATTGGAGGCATCATTGCGCTTAGAGTCTTCGCTGCGCTACATGTGTATCAATCACATATACATATTTTTTATAATACCATGTTGAGAGCCGAGCGGATAGATAGCAATTAAACTATATAATAAAATCATGGCATTTGCAGCGTGTTGATTAAGCAACTTTCACCAGGTAGTTTTTGAGGCATCATGCACTTTGTGAATTTTCTCATGGTAGCTTTCAAAGAATCAATTAACGACAGTTTAGAGCACATTCAAACTGATATAGCATGCTTTTGTAAAGCGAGTAAGCATATATGACATGTTATTTCGCGCATTTTAGGAAGCATAATCCCGCAACATTTAAACCAACAGAAGCATGTAATGCTATTTTTCTATTGTTATGATTAAGTTGCCACATATAACATGATAGCATGTTAATCTAATACATTATATCGGGACGGAGCATATCCGCAATAAGGTGAATATTCATTTTGCTGAAGTAACAAATATTTTCATAAGCATATTCTGAAGAGAATAATAATTCACCATATAAATTATGGAAATAGGCATGGAATTTTACTCATGATCATGCACTTTCGTGTACTGAGCAGTCAAGCAGTAAGCACTATTGCCAAGTAGCAAGTAGTAATGCATATTAAATAGTTTTCGTCAATGTAATTGTAATACGCAATCAAGTAATTAATCATGCTCTCGATTTATTGACTAATAAAGCTATATGAAAAGCATTTATTAAACTGAGAGGGTGGAGAGATACGACCTGACGTTGATTGACGTAGATTTGATAGATCTCGTTAAGTATTTAACGGATATAATAATGGCCTTCAGTCGATTGAGCCCCCAAGTTTCATAGATCGCCAACAACTTGGATGAATAAGTGCTGGAATCCAAATACATATAGACCTTTAGATAAAGAGGTTGTCGGGGACTGGATCTTCGGCGAAAACCGTAGCGAACATGAAGGATCGGGCACAGGGACATGAAGCCCCCGAGTCGACAAGGGCTGATAGCATGAACGATAATTGCCCAAACCGAAGGAAAATAATTTTATTTCTTCCAACAACCGCAGCGGACATAAAAGTGCAGTCCATATTTTTTCTCTAGCAGGTACGCGGTATGAATATGGAATTGTTGACCCAAGTGCTTGTGCCATTCGTAAGGTCTCATAACTTGAGCCTTAATATTGAAAATTATGTAGCTGGAAGAAACCCAATAATTTTCCAAATCCCAACTTTATAAGATGATACGTTATTAAAGAAATAATAACTGGGCCGGGCCACTTCTGCTAGACCGATGACATCATAAATGGGATGAGCCGCAAGCTTCCATAATAAAATGAGCCCGATTGCGGACTGACAAATGTGAAGAAGTGTGGTTTCTGCGGAGGATTACACTTTGGATTCTTCATCGGAGGAAAGCAATTAACTTAGAGACGACTGCCGCTTCGTAAATAAAATGGAATCCGTAATCCTTCATAAGGAGCTGAGCTCGATGGCTTCATAAATAAGATAGGCACGAACACTTCATAAATAGGATAGGCCCACTGGCGCCATATATAAGAAAACACGATCTGTTGATGGGCCCGATGGCGCCATAAATAAGATAAGCATGACCGGTTCATGGGCCTGATGGCGCCATAAATAAGATAAGCCCAGTGACTTGGGCGTGGAACTTGCTACTCTGTTTGGACACGGAGTCTGGGAACAGGTTCCACCTTCTATTTTCCTTGCTTCAGCATTTGGCCCATGTCGGGGGCATTAGCTGGTAACTATATGAACAAGTCTTTATCTCTTTGTTGATGTGCTGTTTCTTTGCCCTTTGTTACATTTGGCTCTAACACAGGTTTTTGCTCGTATGAACGAGGCTTATCGTACGTGAGAGCACGTGTCAGCATCCATTTCTAGGCATGCGGTCTAGCTCGTAGGCGTAGGACCGCGCATCGTACGTGAGAGCACGTGCCGGCATCCATGTCAGGGCATGTGATCTAGCTCGCGCTTTCGGAGTGATTCGCCTACTCGGAGTAGGGCTTTTCTCGAGCTCTTGCCTACTTGGAGTGGGGCTTTGCACGAACTTTTGCCTACTCGGAGTAGGGCTTTGCACAAAATTTTGCCTATTCGGAGTAGGGCTTTATTTGCCTACACGAGGGTAGGGCTTTAATGGAGAGCAATCATGGGGAATTAACCCGCTCGATCCATAAATAATCTTTCCGTTTCTTGGAGGGACGGCCTACTCGGAGTAGGATTTTATTTGCCTACGCGGGGTAGGGCTTTAATGGAGAGCAATCTTGGGGAATTAACCCGCTCGATCCATAAATAATCTTTCCGTTTCTTGGAGGGACGGCCTACTCGGAGTAGGATTTTATTTGCCTACGCGGGGTAGGGCTCTTACCTACAAGGGGTAGGGCTTTAATGGAGAGCAATCTTTGGGACTTAATCCGCTCGATCCATAAATAATCTTTCCGTTTCTTGGAGGGACGGCCTACTCGGAGTAGGATTTTATTTGCCTACGCGGGGTATGGCTTTTGCCTACACGGGGTAGGGCTTTAATGGAGAGCAATCATGGGGAATTAACCCGCTCGATCCATAAATATTCTTTTCGTTTCTTAGAGGGACGGCCTACTCGGAGTAGGATTTTATTTGCCTACGCGGGGTAGGGCTTTAATGGAGAGCAATCTTTGGGACTTAATCCGCTCGATCCATAAATATGCATGATATTATTTGTTGTTCGTGACCGATGAGAATATAGTGAAGCCCCCGAGTTTAACGGTCAATAGCGCGAACAGAAATTGCACGAACAGAGGAGAAATATTTTTTATTTCTCGCAGCAGCGGCAGCGGACATATAAATGGAAGTCCATATGAAACTGTTGACCCAAATGTGTGTACCATTTGTTGCAGCTTTTCTCTCAGCCATTTTAATTGTGTGGCTAGCAATTAGCTTTTGACTTCTTGTTCCAGTGACATCATGAATGCACCATACTTATATAAAGAAAACTGGTGGTGACTTGTCCCCCTTTTTTACTTTTCCATCAAATTAATAGCTTCTCCATCTTTTTATTTCTCTTTCTCTTTCCACGTTTCCAATCAAGAAAGGAGCAATAAAAACTATGATTTTGTCTGGGTCCTTCTCCCATTTCTCAAATTTTCATAAAAAATTCACGTTCTTCGTTTCGTCTAGTCACGTATTTCAGCTCATTTGTTTCGTTTCGTTCTCATCAAAGTCCGGGTTACTTTATTTCTTCCATGTTTTCCGACAAGGCGGCCGGCCGGATTTCAGTCGGTGCTCGCCAATCTGCGGACTGCGAGGTGGGGGCTTGGAGCAAGGTTGGAGGTCGATAGATTTTGCTTGATGAGGCCGCTAGGGGCAAGGCGAGAGGCGGATGAGTTTTTCTTGCGGGCTCGTTAATCGATGCATCCCGGAGCTTTGAGGTCGGAGTGCGGCGTTCGGGGAGGGAGTCGAACGGGTGGTCATTTCGTCGGAGCGAGTAAAATGGGCTGGTCCGATCTGAGGGAATTAAACCGAAGCGGGGAAGGACCTAAACCGAGTGGGGTGAAGCCCGGAGCCCGACTTTTAGACTGCTCGAGTGTGACGTGTTACTTCTTGATTGAGCCCGCTGCCCGGCATAGTCGAGGCTTGTCGGACTAGATCTGCCCGGACCTTGCCGGAATTAATGGTTGCCCGCGAGTTTGACTGGGTCTAGCCGGCGGGCTGCGAGCATTCACTGGCCGGAAGCTTATGAGATCTCGCCGGAATCAATGGCTGGCCGCTAACTGAGTTGTTTTAGAAGACAGATGGGTTCACTAGCAGGTTACTCGAGCAAAATTGATCTTTTTTAGTACTTAGCAATGCTTCTTCACATCGTACATATTTCTTTCTCGTTACCACCCCCATTTTTTAAGTCTCGAAACTTATTGGCCGGATCGAGGCTGCGATCTGCGATTTAATTTTCGGGTTGAGCATTCAAAGTTTCTTTCTTGAAACGAGATGTGCGGGCTCATCATTGCTACCATAGCGATTTCACACGTGCTAGGAGTTCGCCGGAGTGCGGGGTGAATAGTTCGTCGGGGAAGGGTTGCGGCCTGCGAGCACACTTGACTGCTCGGAACAGACTATTCGGAACTGTTTTGGTTGACCGTGATCGCTCTGCATTTTTGTAACTGAAGTTTAGCTGGAATAAAATGCTACCGTCATATCGTTTCTGCCCGTTCTCATCAATTAGGACTCCCGTTCAAATCACACAAATTTTTAAGACAAAGGAAAAAATGAATCATAGCTTTTCTCCATCATTTTGTTGTAAGCAGGCTCCCCATTTGAATCCATGTTCCACGTCATTGACTTATTCCAAAAAGCGCTATTTTAATTAGCAAGGAACAAAATGCATTTTTTTTTTTAATTAGCCGGAAACTAAGGTCACGTGCTGGCTTTATTTCTCGGGCAATTTGCCTACATAGGATTCCTTTGAATAGTTGAGTCGGTGGCCCACTCTTATCAAACCACATGCCTAGTAACAGTGCTTTTTGTAGGAGAATAGTACAGTAACCACATGGTGTGTCAGTGTGACAGCTCATTTTCAAAACTTTTGATGGCTATACCTTTTGTTATACGCCACAATTAGTGGTCACCAAACTTGGTCCCCACACTTATCAGTTCACGCCAATGAGAGGTACTTGTCCTTTTTTGCACGAACAATGACCGGTGTAATTAATTAATGAAGACGGCCGGAGATAGCCGAAGACGTAAGTACCGAATTTTTAAGTGGCACACTGTGACCCACTTGAGCTCCGTTTTTCATGATTCTTCCACCATTGCTTTCGTTTCGTCAAGGCTTGACTATCTATGATATTCAGTTGTCTCACCGGAGTGGCCGGAGATGGTAAACGTCGCTGGAGTTTGACTGTTTCATCGGAACTTTGACCGACAACCGGGAGCTGCTCCTTGTTCCGTTTTTGTTGATTTTTTCACCATTGTTTTCTTCTTCTCAAAACAAATCCTCTGCTGGCCTTTATTTTCTATTCCAGTCAACTTCATCTTTTTCTTCCATTTTTTCTGGTGACCAAACTACTTTCTTCATCTTGACTGAAATGCACCATAACATCCATGGTGGGTTGAACTGAAAGAGACCTTCGAAGACACTCTGTTTGCTCTAACTGGGTTACGGGCTACCCACTTTCGTGGGGTTGCGGCCGACAACTCAATCGGAACATAAGATGCTTCACCGGTGAAAAACAACCCAACTCTTCTTTGATTTTTGGCTTTCTAGGAAAGAAAAATAAGAAAAGAGATAAAGAGCCTTCCAAAAATCAGCTCTAGCTCACTGTATAACCGACACTTTCCCCCGTTTTCCACCGGCAAAGTCGCCGGAATATTCTCCGGAATCTGACTTTTTCTATTTTTGAGATGGTGAATGGGGTTATGTATAGAGTAGGAAGGAAGAAGAACGAAGGAAAACGAAAATGGACTGTCCATTTCAGATTTGACAGAAAAAATAGAGTATGAACTCTATGTATGAATTTTTGTGTTTCAAAGAAGAATAAGATAAGAAAAATGGCAGAGGCTATCCAAAAAATCAGCTCTCTCCAGTAACCATTTTTTCCGGCAGACTCGCCGGAATCTGGCTTTTTTTTTTTTTTTTTTTTTTTTTTTTGAGATGAGACCTGAGGTAGTGTATAGAATAGAAAAGAAGAAGGAAACAGCAGCAAGAAGAAGGAAAATGGGCTGCCCATTTCCTTTGACAGAATGAACTCTCTCTCTATATGAACATCTTTTTCCGGCGGCGTCATACCGGAAAAGAGATGGCGTTTCCCGGCAATGGAACCACTGATGACGCCCTAGATTTTGGGGTCATGGAGATTAGATCTCCGATTTGCTTCCCCCTGCTCCTAGCTGAGAAGATCTGCAAGATGAGCACACCGTTAGGACCAAAGCCGGGTTTGACCCCGGCTTAGGCCCTCGGGTGTGAGAGTAAGACTCCGAGGGAACTAAGAACAAGGCCTAGAATGCCTTGGGTGTGTGTATGTGTAAGAGAGAGGGAGAGGAGAGCACTCTAGAGAGTGAAGAGAGAGAGGGTAGAGAATGAATCATACCTTTTACCTTAAATAAGGAAGGGTATATATATGAGGGATGAGAGGTATACTTGTACTTTCAGGAGGTCTTTCCCTTGGTACAAGGCAGGAGTATAGAGACCGTATGAGAGGGGTATAAGGACCGTATAAGAGCGGTACGAGGGTACGTAGAAGTATACCCAAAAAGCCAGGGTTCATCAGTTGTTATGCATTTTTTATTTTTTTTTTAGTAAAAAACGATTACGATTATGCTAAAATAATGCTTAATGTGCAACCTTTTCATATAACACTCAAAATGAAAATTAGACATTCATTTGGAATCGTGGGAATACAAGTTACTAAAGCTAGTAAATTTATTATAATCGTGTCAATGGGCATTTTTTTCCTAACCCTAGAAAAAAATGATTTTCCTAACACTTTTTCATAGTTATAAATGAGTTTTGATGATGTTGAGTAGGTCTTGTGAAAAGCGTGTTTTACCTTAAGGATAAGAAAAACGTGTTTTTCAAAGACACTAGCGCTTATTCTTAAAAACAAGCGGTGACATTTTCGTAAATACTGGTAAGCATCATAAATGCCCAGTGTTAATATTACAAAAAAGCGGTAATTCAAACTGGCGTTTATAAACATGAAACTGACACTTTTCTTAAGTGCCAGTCGTAGTGTTAAAAATTGACAGTCATTACACTGGCACTTACAAGATTGCCGTTGTCACTTATCAAAAGTGTCAGTGGTTGTGTTAATAAGTACCAGTGTACAATGGCTGACAATTTCTAACACTAACACTGACACTTACGAACAACTTCCTGTTTATTACAAAAATGCCACCGCGCCATTTTAAAAAAAAGTGTTTTACGTTAACTTAGCGTAAAACGCTTTTTTTCTCAGATTTTCACGATGATGTTTAGTTTAGAGCAAGAGAATTTTTTTTAGTAAAGAAGAGCTTCCTTAAATTAGTCATTAACTTTACATCTATTCGATTCACAACCTTCATTTAAATAGGTTTAAAATGTCAATTTTCATCTTGGGCAGAACACGCGCATCTCGGCCTGTTCAGTTGGAACGAACCGGTATAAGCCGGAATTGAAAGTGAGAAATTTAACTCGTTCTGCACCGGTACAGACCAGAACGAAACGAAATTTATAACTATGGTTAAGACCATATTTGTGATAGTATGACCATGCGCGGAGTTGTAAATGATTGGCCAAATATTTTAATTGATGCCCAAAGTTTAAAATGATTGGCAAGTGATTTGATTGGCGATTTTAACTCGTAAACTGTCAGTTCAGTTCATCAGTTAAAAATGTCGTCCTAACCGTAAGTTAAAATTGTCATTCCATCAGATAAAACTTTTAGTGAAATTAAACAGTCGATATTAACTGATTGGCCGATAATTTTTTGAACGACAATTTTTTTTAATGACCTAAAAACTGTATTTTAAAACAGCGGCGGAGCCAGGAATTGAAGGAAGGGGGCCCCCGTTTTTATTTTTTTTGAGTGTTCTTTTGTATTAGTGCTTCCCAAAGATGAAAGTTACCCTTCAAGTGCGACAATTCATAAACGAATATCAACCTCTTCAAGTGGGACGAAGGTAGTAAAGTACTTAGACAATTTACTCCAAGTAAAATTTGGGGATTATTGGACAAGGTTTATGTTGCATTCCAAAAGTGGCTAGTAGAAAAAAAATTATTCACACAATAACGGTATAACACCCAAAAGTGTAGAGTATAATGGTGGCCCATGTAAAGTAAAGCACCATCTTAGTTAGACCCGAGTGAATGACTTTTTCAACCTGCAAAATACTCTTTTCATCTCAAAATATTGTTCACTTTTTTTTTTATGTTAGAGCGAAGGAACTTTGAACAATAATTTTAATTTGATATTTGTTATTGATAGATTATTATTATGATAACTGAATTAAATTAAAATTATTGCTCAAAGTTCGAATTAACCAAAAAAATAAGGAACAACATTTTGAGATAGAAGGAGTAAGCAAATTTAAAAGTAAAAGAAAAAGGGAAGTATACTTACTTGCAAAGTGGTCATCATGGTTGTTGGTCCCAGAGACACAACAAGGGTATGAAAAGAGGCTAGAGGGGGGGGGGGTGAATAGCCTATTTAAAATTTCAACCCTTTTTCAAAATTCAACCTTTATGCTTACACTTGAATTTTGCGGTAGATAAAGACCACGCGGTCAAGTATAAAATGCACAGCGGAAGTTTTCGTTGAAACAAGTTAAGAGTTGGTTTTGATAAGTTCAATGCGGTAGGTTGGTTTGCGGTAGGTAGTGCGGTAGGTTAAAGTGCGGTAGGTAGGAGTGTGGTAGGTTAAAGTGAGGTAGGTTGAAAGATTGAAAATTTGTGTCTTAGAGATTTTTGGCAAATGATAAGTTAGTCAGATTTTAACTTAGGCAATGAGGTAGACAATCAAACACAATTCACAATTGTTCTTAAATCTGAAAGATCAAACAGTAAAAGACAAACAAGATTAATGTGAACAAGTGAAGAACAATATGAACAAGATGAACAAGACTTAAAGTAAATTTGCAGAAAGGTAAAGTGCAGTAAGTAAAGAACACAATGATTTGGAAAGGTTCGATCTGTTAAAAGATCTACGTCCTTTACCAAGATGGTCAGTCTTGGATTTTGAATGAGGTATATATTGATTCTTGAGTACAGATTACAGAGATGAAGTATGAATCAACACCTATTTCTGTGAAGTTCAAATCCTAGAAGTTCAAATCCTAGACTTAGACCAGTGTATCCCTAATGATTCAATCTATGTGATTGATCAATCGGGGTGAGTGTGTGTGTAAGAATCAAAAGCTCTTTTGAATCTATACGATTTTAGAGCCTAATGAAACTTGTGTGAGAGGCTTGAGATATGATCTTGAATGTTGCTGGAGATTTGATGAAGACTTGAAGGTTGAGTGCTTGAAGATTCGAAGGATTCTGGAAATCTTGAGTATGATCTTCAATCACCAAGAATATCAACAGCAATTTCTCTCTTAGAATCTCAGCTACTTTTCAATGAAGAATTCAAGGTCTATTTATAGCCTTGATGGAGAAACTAGCCGTTTGAATTCTTGGAGGGCAAGTTTGGAGGACAATGAGCTGTTGATTTCTAATTGGAGCTCAGTCTGAGTTGTCCTTTTGTTGTAGAGTCATGGTGGTCCAACTGTACTAAAATGACAGTTGTATTCAAATTTGAAATTTGAATTTGCAACGTTCAAAACTAACCAAGGTAAGGACACACGTGTGACTATGGTTAAGTTTGAACCAACTTGAGTTTCTTCAACCATGGTTCCATGCGGTAGAGATTCACGCGGTAGGATGGAATCATGCGGCAAGGTTATCTACGGCCAGCATAGAGAATGCGGCACCTTGGTCATGCGGTAGGTTACATGCGGCAGACATATGACCTACCTCATTTCTCCAGTCTTAGAAAAAATTGAGGGTCCTAATCTGCTAAGTCTATCAAACTAGAAGGTGGACTATTCTAAATGAAGTACTTCTTACAATCTATCTTAAAGTCCACAAAGAGTAAAATAAGGTTATGGGATCAATCAAATCTAGGTAATAGGAGTGGTTTATAAATAAGCATACCCAACAATCTCCCCCTATTTGATTGAGACCATTACCTACTATAACAAATGCTAATTCATTGTACTCGGTAAAAACATGTTTTCAAGAATAATTTTTTTATTAAATATCATGTCCCAAGTCAATGCACACTCTAAGCCAATGTCATAGATTTCTATCATCCTATAAAGAAAAACAAATTACAATCCTAGAAGATAGAAATATTATTTGAAGCATTTTAAGATAAGTAATTAAAGAAGGATAGAGATGCATCAAACACAATAAACATACTCCAAATGATAATCATTGAGGCAAAGGAGTAATGGTCACAAAAGAGAATTTTTTGTCAAGTTACAGACCCAAAATAAAAACAGAAAAGTAAATTGTTTTAAACATTAAACATAAAATGTTTCAAATGACCACATACGGTCATATCAAACGCGGTCAATATCGATGAGGTCTTCAATGAATTTTGCGGCAAGAGGAAAGCGGTAAGCTGGGAAATTCAATCCTGGAATCATGACTGGAGCAGTGACTCCATCTTCTTCTTCCTCTTCACCGTGAGCTTGAACATTGCCGTGACCTGCTTCAGGAGGTTGAAAAGCTTCCTGCGCAGCTTGAATCACGCCTTGTCGATTAAGCCTGTTCATTACCGTATTGATGCGGTTGGATAGGAGGTCAATCTTGGTAGATTGTCCTTCAATTCTGACGTTGTTGACTTCAATGCGGTTGGTTTGAACTTTCATGGCTTCGGTCATTGCGGCAATTTTGGGAGTAAACTTTTCTGCAACCGTAAGAAGTGCGGTATTTGTTTGAACCATAATTTCCTCTTTTAAAGAAGATTTCAATTTCTTCAGCTCCTTTCCCAGCTCATCCTTGACTTCAAGTTTATCAGCATTCATAGCCTTTGATAATTCTTTGCTCGCACCTTCAACACCATTGACAACACTGGTACTGATGTAATTAGTTTGCTTATGAAGGGCTTCTCTGAGTGCGGCATAAGTGAGAGCAGGATCTGCGGCAGGAAGCTCTACCGCGGTAGAGCTGCTAGTTGTTCCTTGCATGATGTCTTTTACTGCCTTTGTTATCACAACACTCTCCCCCTTAATGGTTGAGATCAACTCAGAGGGAAGTGCGGTAACATCTCGCTTTAAAATGGCTTGATCAGTCTTCAGCTCAATAACCTCCTCTCGAAGTGCCACCATGCTAGACACCAGAGATTCAACCTGTGACTGGGTGTCGACCTGCATTTGAGTCAAAAGTTTAACTGCGGCAAGGAGCTCAGCAGTGGATGATGCGGCAGCCTCAGGTTGGGTGGTCAAAGGGGTTTGCACGGCAGGGTCAGGAACTGCGGTAGGAGGAACTTCAACGTGTTGCTCAGAAACATTATCCCTTGGTGACATTGTCTCATCATCACCAATATCTTCAACAACAACAAAAGAACCCATCTTTTCAGGAGCAACATCTTCTTCAACATTTTCAACATCCATGGCTTTTTCTGCGGCAGACTTGTCACTTGCGGCAGAGCTTCCATTCTCTTCTTCAGAGCTTTCATCCACTAGACCCTTTTCAATGGGCTTCTCAACAACTATCTCATCTTTCTCACTCGCAGAGGCATTTTCAGATTCCTCACTCTCTTCTGCGGCAACCTCATCATCCTTCTCAGATCCAGACAGTTCTTCTAAAACATCCTCTTGAATATCCAGAACAAAATTTTTGGAGATCTTTGGAGGAGCAATCACTATATCCTCGTCAAATGAGAGAACTGGTGAGATAACTTCAGGGGAAGGTTGTTTAGCCATCTTAGCCTTTTTAGAGACTTTGACCGGGCTAGGAGTATGGGATCTCTTCTTTTCAAGCTTCTCCCCCTGACTAGGTGCAGGTTTGAGAGATACAGAAGGTTTGGATTTGGAGGAAGTGGACACGGCAGGTTGCTTTGGTGCGGTAGACTTGGAAGGTTTAGATGGAGGTGGAGATTTAGATGGCACGGTATAGAAGGATTTTGAGACTTTGGATTTTGGTTGAGGTTCAGGAGATGGAGAGGGAGACATTGGAGGTACGGTGGGAGTTACCTTAGATTTGGAAGGCTGAGGTGCGGCAGTAGGACGGGCAGATACGGTAGATGCAATCTTAATGCCTTGGGAAACAGGTTTTCGACTTTCTGGCTGGTTCCTCAACTTTCTCTTTGCCTTTGACTGAAGTTGGAGGGGAGGGTAGATCAACATTTTTACCCTTTGCACGTGCCTTCATGGCGGCAGCATTCTTGCGGTCTTGTTCAAATTCGGCAGCCTCTACATCACTTACCATGCGATCACCAAGGTTTGCTTGACCTCGTTTGGAGTACTTCGGAGGGATGTATTCTTCAATGGGATCTCTTAAAAGATAGGAGCGGTACATTTCGTCCCCAAAGTTGCTACGGAAGTTGGTTTTCATAGATTTTCGACAGAAATCTTTGGCGGTAGGGATTGGAACCTTGTAAGTCTTGTTCTTCTCATACATGTCCTTGATTCTGACCGTGAGACTCATCAAGTAGGAGATCAACCTACTGTTTGTGCGATACTTGGTTTCGCCCTCATCAGCCGCATCCTTATACGAGAGAATGTTAACTCGTAGAATATCATACATGTTTTGGCCCCAGTCGAGCCGTTTGCCAAGATAAATAGCAGCAGATATCATCCATTGAGTATGATTGAAGTTGGCATGATTGCCTGTCTTGCACAATAAAGCATGGTCCACTAGATGACCTATGTGGTACATAATTTCACCAACATCCTTTTGTTGGATTTTGAGAATGTCTGCAGTGCCAGTCAATTTCTTAGCAAGACTTAGAGTCTCCTGCCGTGAAATCTCATCAAAAGATTCTTTGCTCTTCTTAATTCCCACGGCATGGGCTAGATCTCGTGCATCGAAAGCCATCTGGATACCCATCACGGAGGCTTGAATGAACTTGGGGTTAGATTCAGGCTCATCGGTACTTTCCATTTCAACTGCCGTGTTGAAAAATTCGTCAACAAAAGCTGGTAGATGAAAGTCTTGATCAAGAGTAAAAAGAGGGAGAATCCCAGATTTGTTCATCCTGCCTAGAATATTGCGGCCAATGGCATCCTTCTTAAGATCTTCAAGATCCAAGACAATGCCTGGAATGAAGTGACTTAGATCCTGAAACAAAAAAAAAAATCATAGTTTAGACATTTAGGTAGATCGTGCGGCACTTGACAAAAGTGCGGCAAGAGAGACACGGTCAAGTGAGGCACGGCAATAATAGAAGTGCGGTAAGCAAGGTGAGATAAAGATACCGCAAACATAAATGTGTTGTTCGAAATAAGATCAAAATATGAATAGTAAATGAACACAGATTACAAAAGTATGGAGAGTAACATGGATCAAAAAGGTGAATTCATTAAGAACACGAAGAACACTAAGATGAATACGATGAACATCAATATCCAGAATCCCAGAAAATGACCAAAAGCCATGAAAAATGACATGAATAGAGTTGGAAATGTAGATTAATCAGTTATATCAAATCAATTTCATGAAACGAGTAGCATTAAACCCATAAATCGAAAGGGGAAAACTCGAAAATGTAGAAAAACCCATTTGAAGGATTCTGAGCTTTAACAAAATTGAAAAATCCTATGTAATCAAGAGATATACTGACTAGAAACAAAATAAACAATCAATGCAAGATTTTCATATCAATAACTTGAAGAGATCGAAGAAAAATTTCAAGGAATATGAAGGGTTTTCGAGATTTTTACCAAGAACAATAATGGCGAGTTCAAGAGATTCATACCATAACTACGACTGGAGGAGTAGATTGAATTTGAGGTTCGTCTCTTGATTCAACTGATTTCGAGGATTTATTAGATTGATGTTTGGAAGTCATTTAGAGAATATTTCAAAGAGAGAATGGCGGTTTTGTAGAGAGGTTTTAGAGAGAGGTTAGAGAGAGAGATGATTTTCTGAAAAAGTGAAATGCAGAGAGTGGTGGAGTATAAGAAGGTGGAGCGGTTTAGGTGGAGAGAGAGTTTGCAGAGTGTCAGGGTAATGGGAAGTGGAAGAGGTGACTGCAAAAAAAAGTCGACTGACACGACCTAGGAAGCACTTTTCATTAAATGCGAAGTAGCAGGAGGTCACATCGGACTAGCCAATGACGGCTCGGATATTTTAAGGAATAAAGATTAAATACAAAAATTTAATGCCTTAAAAGATTTGAATTAAAGACAAGCGAGGGAAAATAGAAAGTTACCTTTGTGCCCTTGAGGTAGAAATCGTCAAAATATCTCAAAATATTACTAAGTTAGAAGACTTACCTGGGCCTGATTGCGGTAACTTGAGATATCGACCGTGGCATGTGCGGTCGATGTGAGGTGTTTACCTTGCTTTGAATGTTTTAACTTTATATGACAGCATGGTTTTATCCGGTCAGCATATGGTGATGCGGCAGATTTGAAGTGCGGTCAAGTGAGGGTTTCTAGATCTCTGTAATTTGCTTGACCGTGGGTCATCTGCCGTGTAGCCTGTCTTGATCTTAAACTTGGAAACAAAAACATTAGTACAAGAAATCTTATGGACAAGTTTGAGTTAGAGTTCAAGCATACCCATTTCTCCTCTTAGATATCTAAATCTCTTGGAATCAAGAGCCTTGGTGAGAATATCTGCGATTTGATCATCAGTACTCACATACTCTAGATGGATATTACCCTTTTCAACATGATCCTTGAGAAAGTGGTATTTGATATCAATGTGTTTAGTCTTGGAATGCATGACAGGGTTGTTGGAGACAGCAATAGTAGATGTATTGTCGCAAAAGATTGGACAATTTTCTTCTTTGATTCCGTAGTCAACCAATTGTTGCTTCATCCACAGCACTTGGCAGCAGCAGCTTCCAGCAGCTATATATTCAGCTTCTGTGGTAGATACAGAGACTGAGGCTTGTTTCTTGCTTGCCCATGAAACTAGTCGATTTCCAAAGAAATGACAAGTTCCACTCGTGCTTTTCCTGTCAATGGTACATGCTGCATAATCTGCATCTGAGTAACCTATAAGATCAAAAGTTGAATCTTTGGAGTACCAAAGTTCAAGGTTAATAGTCCCAGATAGATATCGAATAATTCGTTTAACAGCAATAAGATGTGCTTCTCTAGGATCAGCTTGATAACGAGCACAAACGCAAACACTAAACATGATATCTGGCCTACTAGCAGTTAAGTATAGGAGAGAGCCAATCATACCTCGATATAAGGTTTGATCAACCTTCTTACCTTTCAAGTCTTTATCTAGCTTGTTACCAGTAGCCATAGGAGTGTCGTATGCCTTTGCATTTTCAAGTCCAAATTTCTTGATAAGATCTCTTGTGTACTTTGCTTGGTTGAGGAAGATGCCTTCAGCACATTGTTTAATTTGAAGTCCAAGGAAGAATGTCAATTCTCCCATCATGCTCATCTCAAATTTGCTTTTCATGAGTTTCTCAAAACGCTTACACAACAATTCATTAGTAGAACCAAAAATAATATCATCTACATATATTTGAACAAGTAAAGTATGATCATTATATTTAGCAATGAATAAAGTTGTGTCGATCTTACCACGCTTGAATCCCTTTTCAAGGAGAAACTTAGATAGAGTATCATACCATGCCCGTGGAGCTTGTTTGAGTCCATACAAGGCTTTACGGAGTTTGTAGACATGATTTGGAAATTTGGGATCTTCAAATCCGGGCGGTTGAGCAACAAAGACGGTTTCTTGAAGTTCTCCGTTGAGAAATGCACTCTTCACATCCATTTGATATAGCTTGAATCTTTTGTAAGAGGCATAAGCTAAGAACATCCATATAGCTTCGAGTCTTGCAACGGGGGCAAATGTTTCATCATAATCAATGCCTTCTTCTTGTCTATATCCTTGTGCAACCAACCTAGCTTTGTTCCTTGTGATGCTTCCATTCTCGTCCATCTTGTTTCGGAACACCCACTTTGTACCAATCACTCCTTGATCTTGTGGCCTTGGAACCAAGGTCCAAACTTTACATCTTTCAAATTGGTTGAGCTCTTTTTGCATAGCCACAACCCAACTTGAGTCCTGGAGTGCTTCATTAACTTTCTTAGGTTCAACTTGAGATATGAATGCGTTAAGTGCATCATAGTTTGATCTTCTTGTTCTAACACCAGAATGCAAATCACCAATGATATTCTGAATTGGGTGATCTCTAACCTCACGAACTTCTTGAGGTAAGTCTAGTTGAGTTGATGGTGGTTGTAAGTCTTCTAGTGGTACATCATTTGAGCCATCCCAATCATAAGTAATTTGAGGGATAGGTTCTTCAACATTTATGGGTGTCTCAACTTCAACTCCATTTGAGGTAGCAGCAGATGAGGTAGCTTCTGGTGCTTCATATGAGGTAGGTGGAGGTGCAGTTGAGGTAGATGGGTTTCCTTGAGTTGATTGATTTTGTGGTTGAGTTGTACCTGTCTCATTTATCTCAACAAAATCATCAGCAACATTTGGAGCCATATGTGGCTCAAGGAGAGAATGTTCATCAAAAGTAACATGGACGGATTCAACTATCTTAAGAGTGGTTTTATTAAATACACGAAAAGCTTTTGAGTGTTTAGCATACCCAATAAATATACCTTCATCGGCTTTAGGAGCAAATTTACCTCGATGTTCTTTACCGTTGTAGAGTATAAAGCATTTGCATCCAAATATCTTGAAGTATGCTATATTGGGGGTTCTTCCTCTCCAAAGTTCATAAGGAGTTTTGTTGTAGGTCTTATTGATGAGGGATCTATTTTGAGTGAAGCATGCTGTGTTGACGGCTTCAGCCCAAAAATATTGAGGTAGCTTTGCTTCAGCAATCATTGTCTTTCCGGCCTCTATCAATGTTCTATTCTTTCTTTCCACTACACCGTTTTGTTGTGGAACTCCAGCAGCAGAGAAGTTGTGGTCAATACCATGATCATCACAGTATTGAGCAACACCGTTGTTCTTGAATTCTGTACCGTTGTCGGATCGAACACTAACGATGTCATCTTCTTTTTGTGTTTGGAGCTGTCTAAAGAGTGCGGTCAAAATGTCATAACAATCATCTTTGGAGCTCATCATCTCGACCCACGTATATATTGAGTAGTCATCTACCACAACTAAGGAATATCTATTTCCTCCAATACTTGCGGTAGAAACAGGTCCAAACAGGTCCATATGTAGTAGTTGCAAACATCTAGAAGTTGAAGGTGTCGTCTTACTGGAGAAAAACGCTTTTGGTTGTTTTCCTAGTTGACATGCTGTGCACTTCTCATCGTGGTGATCAGCTACTTTGGGTAGACCACGAACTAGATTTTCTCTTCCAATCTTGGAGAGATACTTGAAGTTTAAGTGACTTAGTATTTTATGCCACAGCCAACTATTTTCACTAACATTCTTTGCTACAAAACAGAGATTAGAAGAAATGCAAGATGAATTAAAATCAACAACATAAACATTTTTCTTACGAATCCCTTTGAGCAAAGTGACGCCGGATATGCCATCTTTGATGAGACAGAAATTTGAAGTGAAGTGGCATTGCAATCCTTTGTCGCAGAACTGAGATATTGAGAGTAGATTGTGTTGTAGTCCAATAACTAGAGAGACTTCTTGGATGGTGATTTTTCCTTTACGAATGACTCCATATCCTACAGTCTTTCCTTTGTTATTATCTCCGAAGGTTACTGATGGCCCTTTTTCTTCACGGACATCTTCCAATAAGTTGATATCTCGGTCATGTGCCTTGAACAGCCACTATCGAGATACCATAAACTTGATCTATCCTTGGAGAGTCCAGCCATTAAGCAGAGAACCTATAAAATAAACATTTAAGAACAAGGTCCCCTTTTATTCTTTTGGGTCCAAAGGGTTAGCAACTTTTAACAACCCACACTTGCCTCACAGAAGGGGGTTTAAGCCTTCTGGGATTTGGTGTGAATCTTAAAAGACATTCACAGCCTTGTGACCATAATCATCACACACGGAACAATGGTGGAAGCCACCCAAGTGAGGTTTAACAAACTTTGTCACGGTCTTCAGCACAACATCGTTTACAGGTGTGGATGCGGTCTCCTTTACAAAGTTCACCCTCTTGAACTTTGCTGCATTTCCACCATATGCGGTCGACTTACCACGGAAGGTAGTCTGCCGCGGTAGAGTTCTACGGTAGGAAGACTCTGCCTTGCCGCATGAGGTAGAATCTGCGGTAGGTTCATCCACGACAATACCTTTCATCTTTGCCTTGCCAGTTTGTTTCTTAGGGTAGACATAGTTGAACTCTAGTTTCTTCTTTGGTTCTTGTCCTACACCCTTTGAAACATGATGTTTAGCCTTCGACCCTTCCAAAGTTTGTTGGGTAAATTTCTCATCTCTTTCACAACAAGATGCACATTTAAAGTTATCACCACTATGCTTTTGGGATTCTAAGATTTGTTCCATAGTGACACGAGAATTGGTCCACTCATTAGTGATCTTTTTAAAGTCATTTATCTCAGCGACCAATTCATCATTTTTAACTTTAAATATAGCATTTTGTTCTTCTAAGAAATGGTTTCGATCAGTAAGAGGAGTCATGCTCTTGATCTGCTCCTTAAGGAGGGTGAGTTCAGATCTTAGTAGAGATTTCTCCGTCTTAAGCTGGGAAATTTCTTCAGTTGAAAGTGCTAAGGCTTCCTTCATGCCAGAAAACTTACTAATTACCTGTTCAGCTTTTGCAAACATCTTTTCTTGTTCATCGAGGGAAATGTCAAACTTGACTTGAGGTGTGGTAGACAGAACTTCCTTCACTTTGGGGTTTAGTAGAGCCTTCTTTGCTGCACTAACGTCACATCTTGAAAATAGAAGATCACCATTCTTTTGAACCGGAGTTAGGAATCCTTTTTCAGCAAGTTCATCGGCCGTATAACTTATCCGTTTAGGTTTTTCATTTGGTGAGCGACGACTTTTATTATCATCCTCATCAACGGACTGAACGACCAAACAGATGTGACCTTTTTCAGAATCCTCATCGCTTTCATCAGAGTCTGACTCTATCCAAGTAGCTAACTCTTTTGAGGTAGAGTCTTCTTCAGCCATCATTCCCTTTTGCTTTGAATACCTTGGAGTAAAGTTACTTTTCTTCTTCATATACTCATACTTGGGAATTGGACATTCTGATGCGAAGTGACCTGGTTTCCTGCAATTAAAACATACTAGATCTTCTTTCTTCTTGGAGAAGTTGAAGTTCTCTTTCTTCTTTGAAGGGCTGCTCCTTGAAAACCTTGTTGGAGCTTTGCTTGTTGATCCGGGTCTTGCTGTCTTTCTGAACTTTTGGAATCTTTTCACGAACATAGCAAAATCATCATCATCCATATCAAGTAAATCTGATGTGGAGATTTTTGGATCTTCTTCCTCGATCACTTCTTCCTTTTGAGCAACCAACGATAAGCTCTTTGTTTTTCCTTCCATTTCAGCAATGTTGTTAAGCTTGATATCAAAGACCTTGAGGTTGGCATAGAGGCTTCTGAGAGACATGTCATCTAGTAGCTTGGTATCTTTAATAGTGTTTCCTTTGTGTAGATATTGTGAACCAAGAGCAGCAAGAAAATTAACATTGATTTCTTTCTTGGTGAGTTTCTTTCCGAGTGCTGTATAAGTACTCACGATCTCACAATAACGATCGTAAGTGGCTCTTAGTGATTCACCGGGGATCTTAGCAAAGTTGTTGAATCTTCTTTGAATTGCACACTTTTTGCTTTCCTTGCAAGCTTGATCTCCTTCGATGTAATCTTCAATTGCATCCCAAAGTTCTTTTGCAGTAGAACATTCCATGATCTGTCGACGCTGTGACGTACTCAAGGTACTTAGAAGTATGCTTTTTGCTTTCACATCCATTCCAACCAGTCTTTTCTCTTCATCGGTCCATTCAGCTTTTGGTTTCTTGATAGTCGGATTTGCACCATTGGTTTCTGGATCCGGATTAGCTTTCATTGGGAAGTATGGTCCAATGGTAAGACAATCACCAAGTTGCTCGTCCATGGAGTAGAACTGAGTTAGAATGCTATGCTTCCATATGTCAAAATTATCTTCGTCGAACGCTAGAACGTGAGTGAAGTTAACCGTTGCCATAGTTTTCTGACTTGCCATTTTGAATCGGCACCCAAGCTGTTAAGCTTGAAAAACAGAAGTTTTATAAAGGTGTTTGCTCTGATACCACTTGTTGGTCCCAGAGACACAACAAGGGTATGAAAAGAGGCTAGAGGGGGGGGTGAATAGCCTATTTAAAATTTCAACCCTTTTTCAAAATTCAACCTTTATGCTTACACTTGAATTTTGCGGTAGATAAAGACCACGCGGTCAAGTATAAAATGCACAGCGGAAGTTTTCGTTGAAACAAGTTAAGAGTTGGTTTTGATAAGTTCAATGCGGTAGGTTGGTTTGCGGTAGGTAGTGCGGTAGGTTAAAGTGCGGTAGGTAGGAGTGTGGTAGGTTAAAGTGAGGTAGGTTGAAAGATTGAAAATTTGTGTCTTAGAGATTTTCGGCAAATGATAAGTTAGTCAGATTTTAACTTAGGCAATGAGGTAGACAATCAAACACAATTCACAATTGTTCTTAAATCTGAAAGATAAAACACTAAAAGACAAACAAGATTAATGTGAACAAGTGAAGAACAATATGAACAAGATGAACAAGACTTAAAGTAAATTTGCAGAAAGGTAAAGTGCAGTAAGTAAAGAACACAATGATTTGGAAAGGTTCGATCTGTTAAAAGATCTACGTCCTTTACCAAGATGGTCAGTCTTGGATTTTGAATGAGGTATATATTGATTCTTGAGTACAGATTACAGAGATGAAGTATGAATCAACACCTATTTCTGTGAAGTTCAAATCCTAGACTTAGACCAATGTATCCCTAATGATTCAATCTATGTGATTGATCAATCGGGGTGAGTGTGTGTGTAAGAATCAAAAGCTCTTTTGAATCTATACGATTTTAGAGCCTAATGAAACTTGTGTGAGAGGCTTGAGATATGATCTTGAATGTTGCTGGAGATTTGATGAAGACTTGAAGGTTGAGTGCTTGAAGATTCGAAGGATTCTTGAAATCTTGAGTATGATCTTCAATCACCAAGAATTTCAACAGCAATTTCTCTCTTAGAATCTCAGCTACTTTTCAATGAAGAATTCAAGGTCTATTTATAGCCTTGATGGAGAAACTAGCCGTTTGAATTCTTGGAGGGCAAGTTTGGAGGACAATGAGCTGTTGATTTCTAATTGGAGCTCAGTCTGAGTTGTCCTTTTGTTGCAGAGTCATGGTGGTCCAACTGTACTAAAATGACAGTTGTATTCAAATTTGAAATTTGAATTTGCAACGTTCAAAACTAACCAAGGTAAGGACACACGTGTGACTATGGTTAAGTTTGAACCAACTTGAGTTTCTTCAACCATGGTTCCATGCGGTAGAGATTCACGCGGTAGGATGGAATCATGCGGCAAGGTTATCTGCGGCCAGCATAGAGAATGCGGCACCTTGGTCATGCGGTAGGTTACATGCGGCAGACATATGACCTACCTCATTTCTCCAGACTTAGAAAAAATTGAGGGTCCTAATCTGCTAAGCCTATCAAACTAGAAGGTGGACTATTCTAAATGAAATACTTCTTACAATATATCTTAAAGTCCACAAAGAGTAAAATAAGGTTATGGGATCAATCAAATCTAGGTAATAGGAGTGGTTTATAAATAAGCATACCCAACAATGGTCGTTTAAAAAAAAAAAAAAAAAACTCAAGTGGGGGGAGGGGGGTGGGGTGGGGGCAATTGCCTCCTGCTTGCCCCATGTGGCTCCGCCATTTTTTTAAAATCAAAAGTTAACAAAGTTAATCATTTAAGAAGTACTCCCTCCATCCCATTTTAACTTCAAAAATTTCCCTTTTGGGTGTCTCATTTTAAACTTTAAAATCCAAAAAAGAAAGTGTTTTATACTTTTTATTTAGTGGGCTCTACATGTCATACACACAACAACTATTCACTAACTATTCCCTACCCCATTTTCTCACTCCTACCCACTTTCTATACTCACAACACTCTACCCCACTATTTATATTTTATAATATAAAAATTATCATCTTAATTCTTTTGTCTATTTTTTTTTATTTAAAATGGACGGAGGGAGTATGTGTCAGTCGAAGTCTGATGTGCGAGTTGTTATTTTAAAGTCAAAAGTTAACAACATTTAAGATTTTTTTGACATAAATGGTACTAGAAAAATTTGTTAAGTCCTCATATGCACATTCAACCTAACTGACACTATTGAGATTATAATTTCCAATTTATCTTTCATTCCATACCCTAAATTGGCCAAGTCAATTTAGGAACACCTTTTAATAAGTTCTGCCCCCAATTAGGAAGCGCCATCAAAATTTAGATTCTGTTTTGTCATATACTCCCTCCGTCTTCCTCACCAAACTTCGGATTTTCCATTTGATTTCATTTTTTGTTGTTCCTTATCTCTTAATCTAAAAACTAATCATTGATAATATCAATGATTAGTTTTTAGATTAAGAGAAATTTCTTGTTTTTTTTTTTTTTTTTTTTTTTTTTTTAACCAATAAACGGATCGGTGCTATTCATTATTTCCATGGATTCTATGGAGAAGAGATTTGTTCCATTCAATTACAATTTAAAGCAACATTCCAACGCCGATCAATCATCTTGTTGTAAAAATAAATCCGTATCCAACATTTTTCATATCTTTAAGTCTTTGCCTTGCATCTTATTATATTATTTGTTTTCTCTCCTTTGTCGAGAGCCGTTGTCTTCTCCACTTTGTCGGGAGCCTTTGCTTTCTCTCCTTGTTGAGAGCCTTTGTATTTTATTTCGATTCTTTGTTGCAATACTTGCGATGTTTGGTTGGACATTACTTGTCTACCCAAATGCATCACTGTGTCATGTCGTCAATGTCAAATTCTTACCATTTGAGGGTTTTCTGAAGGCCAATGTTAGGCCGTGTCCAAGTGTAACTTGGAGAAGCATTGCGCGTCACAAGTTATTGTTCATAACGGCTCTGGTTGGAGATTTGGTTTAGGGATAGACGTTTCTATTCATGATGTATTAGGCTATTTTATTGTGGCAGATAGACTATTGACGATTGTTCGTCTTTGTATGGATCTTTATCTTTGGGATGAGTCTCCGATTGTTTTTTGGGATGAGGTGTCATAATTGTGTTAGTGTTTTTAATTGGAGTGTGCGGGGTCCACTATCGATGTAGCCAATAAAATATGGCCGCTACGATCTGATATCTTTTATTTTGTAAACTTTTTTTTTATAAGCCTAGCTTTGACAAATGTAATTTCATGACAAACCAGGGGCACATCGTTGAAGTTAGAGCCGTCAATTTGGGCTGGCGGGGCGGGCTGGGCCCAACCCACCTTCAAACGGGGCGGGGCGGGCTGGCCCAAATTCGTGGCGGGCCGAGAAAATGCCAACCCAGCCCAACCC
This sequence comes from Campanula takesimana, assembly GCA_026119855.1. Taxonomy (NCBI): domain Eukaryota; kingdom Viridiplantae; phylum Streptophyta; class Magnoliopsida; order Asterales; family Campanulaceae; genus Campanula; species Campanula takesimana. Next base: position 1,780,219 of record JAOWBW010000065.1, on the reverse strand, counting down.
ACCTTGGGTTAGTGGGCCAGGCGGGCCAAGGTCCACAAAAAAAAAAAAAAAAAGGCATGACAATAACGGGTTCCATGCTTCCAGCCTTCCAAGCATATTACACAAACAGAAACAGAAACATCAGTCCACAAACTGAACTGAGTACTGCACCAACTCCAAGCATCAACAATTCAACATGGAAGGAAGAAAACCAATAAAAGTAAAACCAACATCAGTCCAAGCATCATACCTAAAATCAATCTATATAATCAAATCAAGAAATAAAGCTATATTGATCTAGATCTGAGAAAGGAAGAAGGAGAGTGGCACACGACGATGGTGGACTTACCAGTCATGGTGGCGATGACGGCGACCGGCGATGGAACCGACTGCCGACTGGTGATGCGGCGACTGGCGATCGCGGCAACCGGCGATGGCGGCGACCGCTATGGTGGCGACTGGCGAAGTGGTGACTTGGTGGCGGCGCCGCGCCGGTGAGAGACTGGTAGTGGCCGAGTGGGTGAGTGGGAGTTGTCGAGTTGAGGGAGGAAGGAGAGACTGAGAAGAGAAGAACGAAATCCAAAAAATAAACCCTATTTCGATTTTTTAGGGAAAAAAAAAAAAAAAAAAAAAGGTGGGTTGGCCGGCCCAGCCCGGCCCAAACCCGGCCCACAACCCGAATGGGCTAGCCCAAATTGGCCCACTTGCATTTGGGTTGGTATATTTCAAGCCCAACCCATCCCTAATCCATGGCGGGGCGGGCCGGCCCAACGGGCTCGACCCAAATTGACGGCTCTAGTTGAAGTATACAAAACACCTCTAAACCCTCATTTCTCACCCTCTCTACCACATACTCTATCCTTCTAGGGTTTTACAGAAACCAAAAATGGCGACCCGCTTTCTGGCTCGCTCTCTACTCACTACCAACCGGACCTTCTCTTCCGCCATCGTTAGATCTTACGCCGCCGCTCCCTCCCCTATCTCCAATTTCTCGTGCCGCCTCCGCCCCCTCGTCTCCGTCGCCATCACCACCCTCCGCAACTCTCCCGTATCAACGACCGTGCGAGGGTTCGCGACCCGGCAGACGACCTCCTCTCTCAACGATTCGAACCCTAATTGGTCTAACCGTCCACCCAAGGAGACGATCCTTCTCGATGGCTGCGATTTCGAGCATTGGCTCGTTGTCATGGAGAAACCTGAGGGTGATCCCACAAGAGATGAAATCATTGATAGCTACGTCAAAACCCTGGCCAAGGTCGTTGGAAGGTACGTATACCACTATTTTTATATTCAAGGTTTTTACTTATTACTTTTGTTGCTTATGGAGAATGAATTTGTGTATGCAACGATGTTAGCTACATTGCTGCCATCATAACTAGCTCAACATTTGTATCGATAGTGATATATTGTGTAGTTTAACGGAGCTTTAACATTCATTTCTGAGAAGAAAATGTTGGCAATTAATTATCTTGAGAAAACAGATTAAAGTTTATGGTGAACTGAAGGAAATATGTATTACTCCCTCTCTCCCTAAATGAGTGTCTATTTCAAGAAATCTTTGTCCCAAAATGAGTGTCTTTTTTTAGCATAACTTTGTCCCTAAATGTTTTTTTTTCGATTTTTTTTTCTCCGCTCTCTTTATACGTGCAAAACTAAATGCTTGGAAAGGAAATTACAAGATTATATATAAATCTTTGCCACCAAAGTGTACAAATAGTTGACATTTTCAGATGTCCCTTAAAATGAAATTTGGACATTCATTTAGGGACAGAGGTAGTAGGATTTAGGATGATTCTATTAAATGAAATGTAGTGATTTAAGTGGACCTTTTGTTTTAGTGAGGAGGAAGCAAGGATGAAACTGTATTCGGTGTCAACCAGATGCTACTATGCATTTGGAGCCCTTGTATCTGAAGAAGTTTCTTACAAGATCAAAGGTAACATATATTGTGTGTGTGTGTGTTTATTATTACTCCCTCCGTCTCAAATTATATGTCGTTTTGGAGTGTTTCACACATATTAAGAAATACCATTAATGCATGTGAAGAAGACCCAAATACCCCTAAAGTAATTCAACTACCTAGGTAATTAAATGGTTAGGTAAGAGATAGTTCACTATCATTATTAAGGGTATAATTGGTATAGAGCAATAAAAAAGCTTTGAAAATAGTGAAACGACAAATATTTTGAGACAAAATTTTACTCCCAAAACGACATATATTTTGAGACGGAGGGAGTATTATTATTGTTGTTGTCACTGTGATATGGCTCTTTTGGTTCAAGTCTTGATGTGTTTTTTATTTTGTACAGAGTTGGAGGGTGTTAGGTGGGTGCTTCCAGATTCATACTTGGATGTTAAAAATAAGGATTATGGAGGTATGAACATTTACCACTTTTTGGGAAATAGAGTCTCTTCTCCTTATTTTTTGCCTTTATTGATTTTTAATAGTACTTGCACTCCTTCATGTGCTTTGAGTGTCTGCATAGTTCCCACAAACTCCTTGTTCTGTTTCTTATGCGATTTGTCTCACTTTAGCAGCTGGGTTTATGTACATTAAGTTGGTTTGGTTGGACCATAGTTGTCTAACCCAAAATGTAATGTGAAATGAGATCATACTAATTAAGACCTGCAAATGATATCTCCCGATTTCTGAATGAAAAGTCAGGCATATCTGGATTATCAGATAACTAGATCCTTGTGCAAACTCAACTTTAAAGGGAAATAGGACACCGATGATAGAAATATGTGCCGAAAGGGTTTGATTTGCAGTTTATGCATGTTTGGGGAGTTTACCTTTCACGTAAAGAACTTGTTGCTTATTTTTATAGCATATTCTGGCACATTTAAACTCTTGTATATCCCTTGAGTGGTATTCATTTCTGTTTCTTACATGTTACTCATGTTTAAAGATGTAACAATCACATGAAGTGAAATGCTATCTGATGGAACAGAACAAACTCAAAAATGATTTTGGCGATGGATGCGATATCGGCTTGCATTTGCTGCTTACTCTTATTTATAGCCTGGTTGAAAGTGGATTCTTTAAGTGATATGTCCCAAAGTGGAACAGTGGACTTTTAACAATTGGGGGGGGGGGGTTATTATTTAAATATCATACTTTTGTGTTATAACTAGTTTAGTCATAAGCAGGCTACTTGAAGAACGGAAAATATGATTCTGCTCTTTATATGTGCGTATGCTTCTACTGTAAATGTGATTCTGCTCTTTATGGTGTGTACATCTACTGTAAATGTAATTCTGGTCTTTATATGTGTGTAGGTGAACTGAAAATCTTATTCTTTTGTTGTTGACAGGGGAACCTGTGATAAATGGTGTGCCTGTACCGTACGATCCGAAGTACCACGAGGAGTGGATCAGGAACAATGCTCGCGCAAATGATAGAAATAGACGTAATGACAGACCTCGCAACTTTGACCGGTCAAGAAACTTTGAGAGAAGAAGAGAAAACATGCAAACTTCTGGAAACCAGAGAGGCCCACCCCCTAACATGGGAGGACCTGGGGGCCCACCTCCCAACAACATGGGAGGACCTGGAGGCCCACCTCCCAACAACATGGGAGGACCTGGAGGCCCACCTCCTAACAACATGGGAGGTCCTGGAGGCCCTCCGCCTTACAACATGGGAGGACCTGGAGGCCCACCTCCCAACAACATGGGAGGACCTGGAGGCCCACCTCCCAACAACATGGGAGGACCTGGAGGCCCACCTCCCAACAACATGGGAGGTCCTGGAGGCCCACCGCCTTACAACATGGGAGGACCTGGAGGCCCACCGCCTAACACGGGAGGACCTATGGGTCCTCGAAGCAATGTAGGGCCGCCACCTGGCAACAACTGGGGAGGACAGCCACCACAGTACTCTGGAGGACCACCTAATTATGGTGGAGGACAGCCACAAGGGTCACCCAACTATGGGGGCGGGCAGCCCAATAACTGGGGGCAGCCACAGCCTAATTATGGGGGAGGTATGCCTCCAAATAACATGGGTAATGCACCGAACTACCAGCAGCAGAGGAATGGACCAAGCAGTGGAGGCATTCCTTATCAGGGTGGCCCAGGCCCAAACAGAGATAACCAGAACAGCTACAACTCAAATGTAGGCGGTGGAAATACTTACCAGACACAGGACATGCCAGGAAGAGATGTGCCATTGCCACCTAGTAATAGTAACTATCAGTAGGCATTCTATACATGTGTTCTAGGTTTTATGTAGATGTTCTGAATCTGAATCCCCCCAAAGTTTATAAGACAATCTATGGTCTACGGATACTATTTTAGAAAATATGTCAATGCTATAATGCAAGAGTATGATGGTCCAACCGAGCAGTGTGATTGAATGCGGCATTTAGTTTCTGGTTTATGATTGTATATATCGGTGGTTGCCATGGATGCTTATGACAACCTTTGATGAGAACTGTCTTAGGTTGCCTTTCTGGGAATAAGGTCTTTCTCGGATTGATCTTCTTTCTTATGTAACTCTTTTTTTTTTTTTTTTTTTGTATGGTTAGTATGTTGTTTGGAATCTTTGACACTGCAAGCTTTTGCTATTCGGCACAAATTTGAATCTAATTGTGAAACTTGGTGTTGCAGTGTCCTGTGCCAAGTATATTCGTTTCTGTGCTTGGTATTTTTGGCTTATGCCCCTTGGTTCATGATCTTATATCATCAAGAGCAGCAGTAACTAAGTAAACACTTACATATTTTTTCTTCCCTTTGAAGGAAGAAATATAAATTCTAGACTTGGAATGAGAATAAATTGTTATTTGATACTAATTTTTGTGGAAAGCTCAAAATTATTCTACAAATATACCAACATTAACTAGTTCTAAATTTCTAATCACAGTCTTCACTTCTTTCTCAAATGAGTGCACTTGAGCTAGTTTACCACTTGGTACAGAATATGAAGCCATCTCGAGTTTCATCCCTGCTCGCACCATCTCTGTGTTTGCTTATGAGTTCTGATGGGTTGAATTGATCAGCAAGAGAAGCTTCATTTCCCTTTTCTAAAGATTCCAGATCGAGACTGTCCCAAATCGCCTCTCGTTTTTTTCTTGTGAATCTATCATCAAGAAAACCATAGCATATGATTAAGTGCGTGCTATCAAATAGTTTTTGGGATAGTTTAGCCGCCAAAACTACTGCTTATAATTCCTTCAGGACTTGATATTTCTCCCTCCGTCCCAAAATGAATGTCCAAATTTGCTCTTAAGAGCAAATTTGGACATTCGTTTTGGGACGGAGGGAGTAGTATAATCTAAGATCGATCTTCAGGCTTTTTACCTTGGTTAATCTCTCCTTTAGCTTCAACCCTCGAGCAACAGCTAGCTCTTCTATTTCTTCATTTGATTTGTATTTTCTCATAACCTTTCCACTTAGTTTCGCCCTCTCTTCGTCATCTTTTCTCTTCTGTGCCAACTTCTCCATCTTCTCCGCTTTCGCTCTCGCCTTTTCTTCTGCTCTTTCTTTTGCTAGCTTCCGTTTCTTTAACTTTGCTTCTGCCTTGTCAGCAGCAACCTGGAGCTGTTCGAGGACAATCTCTCTTTTCAACTTCTCACAACTATCCCAATCTAGTTTATCCTGATCAGACCCACCTCTTTTGGCAGCTTTCGCAATACTATTAGACCACAATATAAAAAAGTTCTCCTTTGCTCTTTTCCACTTTAATCGCTCATCCCACAATCGTGCCTGTGACGCTCCTATCCTTGCCTTGGTTCGCTTGCTGCATGTAAGAAAACAGATTTTATAGTCAATAAGCTCTACATTCTTATCTTGCTTGTCAACATAAATCTCTGCAAGAGAACTATGTACACCATACTAAAAGAAACATTTTTCTGAAATCGATGCAAAGAAGATTCAGATGGCCACGGGGACTGCAACTCCATTGACCCGGAAGCAAACATGCCAACCATTTCATGGTATTGCTTCCAGATAGAGCCTATACGTACCTCATCTTTGCAGAAAGGGGTTGGGGGGGGGGGGTGGGTTAAGATTTGGTATTCTATAACACAAATGCATCTTAGATGAAATTGAGAATAAGTTATACCTGAGAGGAGGGCGGGGGCGCTCAGACATCTTCTTTCTAACCTGAATTATTAAACGTGGGAGAAAAGAAAAATGAAATAATAGAAAGTGGTATCGGAAGACACTAAAGTAATCAGCTATATCTAAAAATTGAGGACAATGAACTATGGTTAATGGTTCACTTTTAATATCTGATGTGAAATGAGAACACACACACAATATGCTACTTACACTATGAAGTCAGATATATAAGCACCGACGGATTCTTACATGACTTCACCTTGGGGTCTCTTAAGGCTTCTTTTGTTTTGTAACTGATCCACTCGCGAGTCTCTGTTGGATAGTACATGTAATTTAGAACAATCACAAATCCATCACCATGCAATTAGGCTAGATAAGAAACATATATATATACCCGCACTGTGTTTCCTGCCTTTGTTCCATGGGACGTTCCTCTTTTTTGCAAGTCCAATCTTTCTTCGCTTTTGGACATCACCAATTCCAACATTTTCTTTGGAATTCGACCAACTATCTGACATGGTATCTTTAATTGCAGTTTCCACCTCCAAATACTTCACACCATGTCTTTGCTCTCGGCATCCTGAAATATGAGATACCTCCTCCAAATCGACGCTCAAATTCAATCCTTTACAGGTATGTGGTCCTTTTGAACTAACAGGCTTTAACACAGACACATTCTTGACAAGAGAAATTCTGCAATTTGATTGTCCCGTACTAGGTTGAGCTTGGGTGAGATCAAGAACATGAGAACACCTTGGTGATGCTAATGTACTCAGTACAAGATTGGTGGACGTTGAAGGAACGCGTAGCTTCCTGAATAAAATCCACAACGTGAATCAAGGCATGAAAATGGCAACCGACTTTAATACCCACCAATCATGGACAGTCAAAATTATGTAACTAGTGTAAAGTCACTAGATAGTACACCCAGACCCAGTAGCAAAATACTCCCTCCGTCCCAAAATGATCTTTAAGTTTGACTATTCAAACTTTTTAAAGAATATGAACACTTGTTTCACTAGTCATATTTTGTTTATGCACTTTTGAGCCTAAATTGTAAAAATGTGAAGAACTTTTTGGGACAATGAAAAATGTCAAATAGGAAGATCAATTTGGGATGGAGGGAGTATCACTAAACTGAGAACTCAAAGCAAGGTTTGCCTGCAATAAATACAAAATATCTCCATTCTTTCAATCCAACGATAAAGATTAACCCATTAGCTATGAACTACTTATCTGAAAAACCCTAATTGAATTTTGTTAATGTACCAATTAATCTAAAAACTTACAATGCATAAGAAGAGAGAGATATTAAGGGAGGTTACATGTGAGAGAAATGCATGGCAAATGGTCGAACACTTGACAGGCGACAATCTGTGGACGGAGAAAACACAGTCACTTCCACCAATTTAGGGTTCCGGCATTCGAATTTATACGGCTGAACTAGCACCAATTGTTGGCGATGAACATGAACTGTGAGAGACTGAGAGTGAAGGGGTGACGACTTTTGGCTTTGGGAGAACGGGAGAGAAGAGAGGATATTTATTCGCGAGTGGTAATACTCCTATTTTGACCATGTATCCGTAAGGCCCAATAAGGGGTCCCTAAACCGCTCCAACTAAATTAGCTACAACGCTCCACCTATAAAAGTCAATCAACGTTTTTTTGTAAAATGTTGTTTACTCAATAGAAAACCTGTATTACTCAAAGTAAAAAACGTTTTTTCTTATCTAATGTGGAGCTAACACATTTTACGTTAGGTAGTGAAAATGTTAATGGCCTTGGGTTTATGAGTAAAAACTCACGAATATTATCCCAAGTGTTGGGTAACACGCGATAACACTTTGACGACAGTCCCACGAACTTAAACACTTAAAACACTTTGAAAAAGAGTTTCCAGCGGAAATATATACCACAATAAGGTATTTGTTTGTAGGAAGTTAAATATGCCCGCTGAAACTTTTTAAGACACATAATGACACTTAGTTTATAAGTGTCAGTTTAAATATTTTTAAATCATAGTACAAATAACTGACACTTTGTAAATTAGAGCTGACATTTCTGATGCAGTGACATGCTTTAAAAAAAACGATTTTTCTTAAGCGCTAGTAAAAAGTGTGTTATTCACAAAACCTACTCAATTACGTATGTTAATTGATAAAAATATTTTAATAAAATAAAAGACATAAACATAAAATAAAAAAAGACATCATCAAACGTAGTATAATAATTTACAACTTGAAGTAATTTTTTTTTAATTTTTTTTTTGAAAGAGATGTAATTGTGTTATGTTAGGAGAATTTTACCACTAATATGAAAGTCGTGTTGTGTTAAAAGAGTTTTACCGCTAATATAAATCGGATTAGTCGCGTCAATTTTATTTTATTTTTAAAAAAAGTCCTCCCCTATATGCTCAAAAAAAAAAAAAAAAAAAAAAAAAATCCTCGCGTGTCCCCACAGGTTCACCTTGATCACCTACCGGCGGCGGCTTCTTACTTATTTCCGGTAGGGTTTTTCCGATTCCCTCTCTCGATTATCAAAATTTAAACTTTTTTCCTTCTTTAATATATTCTTCAAACAACCAAACCGTTTCTTGATAGTTTCTTTCTAACTATATTACTCCATCTGTCCCTGAATAATTGTCGCCGTGAACCTTATCACGAAGAAGGAACTTTGAGCGATAAATTTAAGTTGATTTAGCTATTCTAATATAATTGTAAAACTTGTTTTTGATACACCAATATAAATAGTATCAATAACAATTTTCAAATTGTTATTAGAATGATTACATTAACTTCAGAGTAGTTTCTAACTATATTATGCTTTCATGTTGAGTTGTAGTAGTACATAAATTTCTCCCTCTGTGTGTGCTTGTGTGTGTTTTTCCCTTCTGATCAATAAGTGAAAGAATTTAAAAGTTTTTTTATTTGGTAAATTTTCGTAAGTTAGTTTAGCTCAATTATGATTATGTGGTGAACATCAACCGTTCTGTACCTGAGCTTTTTACTGGTGTTCGTGATGTGTTTTTTTTTTTTTTTTTTTTTTCTGCCCTGTTGATTTCACAGAGAAATTTCTAGTGTTCTCTCATGAAAAGGAGTTAATAATTGGCATGTAATTTCATCTTCATACTTGTACTGTTCTGGATCATCTTTAACTCTTTTATGAATATGAAGGCGAAGGTGACTTGATCTTAAATTTTCTATTCCAGTTACGCTGCGTAGTTAACCATGGATTTCAAGGGTAAGTGGGTTCGGAACATATACCAGAGGTTCGCGACAATGTGCCAGGATGTTGATGATTTTGTGAGCAAGGTACTTGTTTTTCTCTTTGTAGATTTAGGGGGTGTTTGACGTATTAAGCACTTGATGCTTGATGCTTAATACATTGCAAAGGTAATTGGAAGTAGGGTGCCTTTAATAACATTGAGCTCTAGATGCTGAATGTTTCGTGAGCCTCTTAATGATTGAGAATCAAAATCGTTGCTTGACCAATAAGAAGCTCACGGAAATTTCAGCATCTAGAGCTCAATGTTATCAAAGGCACCCTACTTCCAAATTACCTTTACAATGTATCAAACATCAAGTGCTTAATGCATCAAACACCCCCTTACTCTAAAATAAATCGATTTAGTTGTTGTTATTTTGGTGGTAGTATGCCCCACACATTTTTTTTTTTTTTTGACCACTTAATTTGAGATAAATTCATTTCACTCTTTCTCGTTGGAGACAAAAACTGTAACGAGTTTAATTGATATTTTTTTTAGTTTTATTCTGATATTGTAAGTTCCTCAAGTAATTCATCATTCACTTCTGCAGGAGGCAGTTAAACATGTGCAAAATGCTGACGAAAGTGTGAAAAAATTATATTCTGGTGTTGTTGAAGACGAAATTCCTCCATTAGCAGACCCTGATGAGAATGATATGTCCGTTGACACAAAGGAATCGTCTACCAACGAGGTTCCACATGAGGAATTGACTCCCCCCAAGAATGAGAATCCAACCGATCAATGTTCAGATAGCAAGACCATTGATGAGAAAAACATTAATGGGACCCAGACCATGGTTCCAATTGCAACAATAATTGATGATCCGGGACGGAGATCCTACCAGGAAGAGGAATTATCATGGAGTTGGCCTTCTGACAGTGATGATGAAAATTATGAGAATGAAGAAGGTGGTGCTGAAAATTATGTTGATTCAGGTGTAACTGTTGATGAAAAACTCATGGATGAGAGGGCTGAGATTATGTCCAAAGCATCACTATGTAGTGAATTTGCGGATGAAAACCCTAAAGATACTTTGGCCAAGGTTTCATTGTCAATGTTAGTTGACGCTTCAGGGTTAAGATCCTCCCACTCCTTGGATGAAGTTGAAGGTGATACCAATACTTCTAGTTCTCTACGCAAATTTGAACTGGCATTCTCTGCGGTCTATTGTGACAGTAAATCATATAAAAACACTCCACCAACAACATCGAACAATTTACCAGACGTCTCAGATGCAAACTGTCTCAGAGAGGCAGATACGACCTTCTGTGATTCCACCCCCAAACTTTCTGCGTCTTTCCAAGATCTTAACTTTAATGACAAGGAGGCAGATGTTTCCTCAAGCAGTGTATTGTCCTTGCAATCTGATGGTGGGTATTGGTTCCATTTAAATTCTTACTTTTTCTTTTGGGGTGTTTGACTTGCTGAGGCTTGTTTAAAGTACCAAGCTAATGAATTTTACATCCACTTAATATTAGGGAAAGAAAATAGTTTTCAGATTCACCCTTATTCATTAAACTTGAAATCAGAGAATACATATTGGGTCCTTGTATATTTTAGATATTTTGGGAATATTGTATCAATCCTTGCGATGGTTTGGCTTTCAAAAATTGGACTTTTTTTGGTGGAGCTTGTCGAGTTGTAAGTAATGAGAAATCACCCTCGGTTTCCGCCATGTTTACTTCCTGACTAACTTTTATTTTTTGTTCAGATGTAAACACCACCATCAGATCAGATGAGGCACTTCCTGCGGCTGAAACTTCTGGAATTAAGCATGAGCAATGCTATGGATTTGTTCCTTTTGAAATTTCCATGTATTCATTGGAGTTGGGTACGTGTTCATGACTAGCAATACATAGTTGATTTCTTATTTATTACCTCTCCTTTCTAATTCTGTTATATGGAGTGCTTCGTACTGATTATACCTTCTGGGGCATGAGGAAATTTGGGTGTTGTTGCATTTATGCTCAAGTCCAGGTCTATGGTACACCTCAAGATGGATATTATTTAGTTGGCTTGTGTAGATGAACATCTCTCGACTTATCTTATGATCCAACACGGGCTAAAATTAGATAGAATCTATAAGTAGAGTAATTCAGAAGCGGGTCTGAAATCGCAGTCATTGTCTATTATTCAACTCGCGACATACTTTAAACTTCATATGCATCAAGTCTATTATTCAAATCGCAGTCTTAGAGTCCGTATTTTTTGCTAGGCCTGTGAAAGTTTTCATTTGCTAATAGTACAAAGTTTTTTAGACCTCTGTTTTTCCTCTGCTACTGTCTCTTTAACTCCAAGTGATGTGACGGATACAATTTTTGTTCTAAAACAAGCTTAACATTCCATTTAGTGAGTTGCTCTACTTTAGGATAACCATCAAAATTCTATGTCAAATTTACAGGAATGGAAGACTGCTCCGCCATTGATGTTGCAGACCCTAGCTTGGAAACAATTGATTTGTCTGATAAGGGGAAGCTTGATGAAAGTTGGGGTCTCGTTATGGAGGATAATTCGGTCAATGCTTATTCTTTTCGTGCAAGAAGACGGAGATCCTACAATGTACTCTCTTTATATCTTTCTCCTTCTAACAGCCCTCCCCACCATTTTGACCAACACTCAGAATTGTGTTCTAATGTGTGCCAGTGAATCTTTTAATTCTTCCTAAAAGTATAAAATCCTATTGACATGCTTGACTGTGAAATTGCTTCCTTTGCATGAACCATGGTTGAAGCGGAGGTTTTCATGGCAAGTTAACTTAGAACTTCCTATTATTCAGCTGTTCCATGTTAAAAGTCTTGTTTCAGAAATCAAGTTTATGATTTTATGACTTCCCACGTTTATGTCGCATTGAACTTGAAATTAGCATAGTGTCTGTGGAAACTTATCGTAATCAAGTCAATTGTTCGACTTTTAGTCTCAGATGTGGGCTATTTATATAGATTTTAAAGCATTGTAAAGCTGAGTGGGTACATTCCACAACACACATATGCCATTTATGCTTCTACCATTTTTCATTGCTTCCATTATAACACTCTTGATTTTGTGTCTCTTGAGTCAAAATATTCCAAGTAATTTCTTTTAATTATTTTCGCTAGGAAATCATAAAAGATGCCTTTACTTCGAAAAAGAGGTTAACAAAGGAGTATAAACAGTTGGGACTCTTGTATGGGGACATTGATAAAGAAACCAGCTCCTATCCATGGCAAGGTGCTTCATCCTCCAACAGCACAACTCACCTGGAATCAAAGAAATCACAAACACAAGATTTACGCGACTCTGAATGGGAGCTTCTGTAAATATATTTGCGCTTTGTGTAGATAACGATGCAAGAAAGCTGGTTAACCAACCTCGTTTTCATGCAGGTAAATGTGCGATTAGCAAAACTTGTTAATGTTCATTATCATGAGTCAATTGCTATTTAGGGTCTAAGGTTTATAGGCATTTCATATTCAATGTTCAGATTTTAGCCATTTAGGGCTCGTTTGGTAGTCAGGTAAGGAGTTTGTATGCTAAATGGTCTAAACTCCACTTTGATAAAATGCGACAAAATATCATAAATGACCCTACCTTTACAAAGTTTTGAAGTATCAAAAAATGCGATAGTCCTGTAACAAAACTCCATAAAAAATCTCGTTCCACGTATCAGGAACTCCTGGCAAACACCAATGTATGCAATCTGCATAATTTTTTGGATCTGATCTCTGTTCTTTAGTCAAGAGCTTGCCTTTACGTTCTCCATAAATTGACGTATGCCCATCTTTACGAAACTCAGACAATTGAGTAATATTTAGTAGTCTTACATTAACCTTAATCTTTTCTAGGATATCTTTCACTATTCCCATAATCTCCAGACTAGAACCAGTCCCCCAGTACGGCCTTTGGATCGGTTGTGATTCATCAAAGCAGTTACCATCAGTCCCAGCTTCCCATTCATAGCTCCTGTGCATGCAAAATTCTCAATTTGTCATCACAATGTATGGATATTTTAGTAATTTTACTTTCTGTTTTCAGTATACTCACCACAAATGTGTTGGAGACATGGTCGCGAAAAACACTTTCTGGGTACTAGGATTTATATTTGTTTCTACCCAATTTGCCCATGTTTCCATTGCAATTCTGTATGCTGTCGTAACATTATATTCTTGAACACTGCTTGAAGATCCGTACCTGAAAATGAAATGTTGAATTGAGGAATGTTGACGGGCATTTTGGTAAATAGGTAAGAGAATGAGAGTGTACTCACGAAGCATTGATCACAGGTTTATACATCCACCATACATAGCTCTCGAAGACCAAAAAGTCAACTCCGTCCCATTGTTTGCTGTGTGTAGATATGGAGTCTAGGTTCACGAACCGTCTTAGGACAGTATGATTTGTGGCGTGATCTGAGTTTGACTCGACTAGGAAAGGAGCCCAGTAGAACTCGATTGATGCGTTGAACTCCTCAGCTCTGAAAATCTTTCTAGGAGGAATTCTATGAAGAGATTTCTGTCCCTCTGGAATTACAGATTGTACCATGCAGACCATTGAGTCAAACATGCTCCTTTGTACAGAGTCTCCCACAAACATCATCCTCTTGTCCCTCAAAATCTCCAACAATTTCAAAGCATTAAACCTAACAAATTAGTGAATATTTAATATTCAGACTTAGAGATTAGTTTCTGGCTCTGTTTTTCCACATATATTTGCTCCATCAGTCCCATAAAAATAGTCTCTCGGAAAAATAGTCTCATTTGACTTTTGATGGTTGACCCAAGTAAACTTTGACCGATTAATAATGTCAGTTTAAACCTCCTTGTAAAATTCTAAAAATTGTTACTGAGCAACACTTCATAATTTATCTATCAATTACAATTATTGGAATTTCACTAGGTTAAAAAGTTCGCTTGAATTGACATTCAAAAGTCAAATGGGACTATCTATCTGGGACGGAAGGAGTATATATTAGTAGTATCAATTTGTAAAGTACTCCCTCCGTCCCAAAATGATCTTCTCATATGCCGTTTTTCATTGTCCCAAAAAGTTCTTCCCTTTTCTACAATTTAAGCTTAAAAGTGCACAAACAAAGCATGGCTAGTGAAGCAAGTGTTCATATCTTTAAAAAGTTTGAATAGTCAAATGTGAAGATCATTTTGGGACGGAGGGAGTAGAAATTTAGGAATTTTTTTTATGGACTACCTTGGTATATTGCAAGAACTAGGCTGCCACCTCCAGTTCTGATAAGAAGAATCAGGTCTGCCATTTCTCTGACAAGTGACTTGCTTGACTAAATAAGAGCAGCTCTTTTCAGTATATAGTGGATAAGAAAAATTATTCCAAACCCATTTTCCATCAAAGACATTGCAACCATCTTCAATGACTTCATCACCAGACACATTTATAGGTAATCTCACAATCTTGTGTTTCTCACCCCATAGTGACTGAAACTGTCTGAAAGAAATGATTTGGCTGTGCTTCAAACTCTCGAGAAAAACTCGAGCGGTTCCTAAGACAAGAATAGAAGTCAATGCAAGTGGGAGGAGGAAGTGTTGGATCCGGCGGTCCGGTGAGGTTTGTGTGATTGTCATTGGGAGGGAGAGGAAGAAGATGAAGATTTGAGTGTTTTTGTTGTGGATTTTCCATTGTTTTTGACAGAGAGATTGTATTGTTATTAGCTGATTGTGGCTTTAGTTTTAAGCATTTGGGAAGGTATAATTTATGTAACTACTGGCAGTTGGGGTCAGGTTAGGTGAGTAGCATTTCATATGATGTAAAGTTTGGTGTCAAGTGTCAAGTTTATGAAATGAGAAGTAGGAATATGGCAAAGTAACTTTGTTGTGACCATGATTTGGACCACCCACTTTAAATTAAGTCTTCTCTATATCATTGTATTAATTTCGAGTCAGTCTTATAAAAAACATGTTTTACATTAAGAGATGTGTAAAACTTATTTTATATTAAGAGATTTTGTTTTACATTAAGGGATGAAAACAAGTTTTACAATAAACGAGTGTAAAACAAGTTTTTCTCGAGATTTTCACATTTTTTTTTTTTTATCTGAATTGGATTATTTTGTCAAGTAACTAAGTACAACAATCTGTCAGTTTTTCTTTCCATACTAACCAATTCAATGGAATCTTAATTAATGAGTGAAGTAGTAGGGATGGCCAAACCGAACCGTCAAACCGGACCGGAACCGTAACCGAAAAGTCCGGAACCGCCTTGAACCTTGACGAAAACCGGAACCGTGTGAATCAGAACCGTTTGTAACACGGTCCGGTTCCAGTTCATCCCCTCTGAAAACCGTGAACCGGAGGTTCCGAACCGCCATGAACCGCCTAGAACGAACCAGAACCGGAACCGTTATCAAAACCGTTAGAAAACCGTCAAAATCGTTAGATTTTTAACGGTTTCATCAGAATTAACCGTTACTAACGGAACATTGACAAGAAAAGTTGAGTTTTGACTGTTTTTTTTAGCCAAATTCAGTGAATTACAATTATAAAAATTTGTTGAAAACATTTTTCTATCATTTTTTGTAAAACACAATCGGCAATAAAATATTATTATAATTGTTTTTCTGTTAAAAAAATAAGTTTTTTTTTTTAAATGAAACTGTGGACCGGCGGTTCCAAACCGTGAACCGGCGATTTCGAACCGTAACCGAAACCGGAAAGAAACGGTTCAGTTACGGTTTAAGCTTTTCCAGAACCGGAACCATGTTTGGTCATCCCTATGAAGTAGAAGTATGAGGATTACACTCATTATAAAGCATGGATTGTATATAAAGTATACATCATGCACACCACAATATAAAGCATGGATTGTTTATAAAGTATACATCATGCACACCACAATATTATGGTATTGATGAGAAAATTTTGGGGGAAACTAGTTTCTTCATAAGTTATAAAAAGTTCTGTTTTTATAAGGGTTAATGTTTAGGGTTTGGGGTTTAGGGTTTAGAATTTAGGGTTTAGGGCTTAAAGTTAAGGGTTAAAAAGTGGACTTTTTATAAGTTATGGAGGAACTAGTTTCCCCCAAAACCAACTCGGTATTGATGAATGAAATGGCGGTATTATTGCTAATAAGTTGGGTACTACCCAAAAGATGTGAGGGTGAGACTATTTTGGAAAACATTTACATATTAAATAGGATACTCCAAGAAAACAATGAAATTCCATCCATTCATCCATCCATCCATATTATATATTAAAGCAGGAGAATTCCCAAGCCCTACAGCCCGCCACATGGCATTATGACGTGGAAAGCCATGTGGCGGTCTTCAATTCGTTCAGAAAAATGTTGTGATTAAAAAAAAACTATATTCCAAAAAATTCACCTGATTGAGAATAAAAATCGGGGTATTGAGAATCTTTTCATTAATTTGTAACTTTTGAATTAAAAAAAAAAACGTGTAAAAAAAAAACTATATTCCGAAAAAATCGCCTGATTGAGAATAAAATCGGGGTATTGAGAATCTTTTCATTAATTTGTAACTTTTGAATTTAAAAAAAAAAACGTGTAAACCTTATGTTCAGTTACGAAATTTAAGCTAACGATTTTTGGGGAGATTTTATTACAATTTGTAACCAAATATGATTCACCAGAATCTTAGCAGGCCATCTTTCCTTTCAAAAAAAAAAAAAAACAGTAACAGCTATTGGTTGACCCAACCGAATAATGTGACATTATATATGTCAAGTTTGAAAAAAATTGAACTCAAACTCATATCATATCTTCTCGACATGCAAAGAAATAACAATAAAATGGGAAAATATTTATAAGATATGTATAAATTTAAAATTGATTAGAGAATATTCGATAATCTTATTTAAAAAATTAAATATTCAGATATCCGCATCCAAAGTTTCACTTATATGATGTTCCGTGCGTCCCCATTTTTTCCATGACCGAAACTGAAAATTAAAGTGAAATCTGGAAAAGACAATTATCTCAGGCAAGTTTTTCTTAATAGTAATGCGTGCATGAACTGGTATCTATGTGAAAACCCTGCTTGGCCTTATCCCTTTTAATTCATGTTAGTTGGGTTGGGTTTGACATTTTGTATTTTGCTTTAGTTCTTTATATGAGGTTCGAGTCATCTTGGCCATGAACAACCTCAGATTCGCTCAGTTGCAGGTAATAATAATTCTTCCCAAGTATATTTATCTCAACTTGCGCTTTCTTCAAAATATAAGAATGCAATCCAACCCCCCCCCCCCAAAAAAAAAAAATATATATATATATATACATATATAATGATAGTAAATTCTGCATGGATTTTTTTTTTATTTATTTTTTTTCGGGTGGGGGGAAGGTGGGTATGGTTATTGAGTTTGGGAATGTAGGAGTGCTAAGTTTGCTTTCTATATCCACCCACACCCCCCCCCCTCCCTACTGGACCAAACCAAAAAATAAAAAATAAAAAAAAGTGTGTCTTGTTTTGACTTATCTAAGTAAATTATTTTTTAACATAATATTTAGTTTCAGGAAATATAATTATAATTTGTGACTATAAAAAACAGTAAGGAAACTTCAAGGAATGTGAATTAGCCCTTTTTTTGTGTGTCCGAGGAAGAAAGGAAACGACCCATTAGTGGCCAAACTCTTGCTATTTGTACCATATGTGGTAGTTTGTACAAAAACTAGCTTAAGAACCGGATGGGGCCGCATGAATTTGGATATTAGCAGTAGCTTGGTATAAATATAGATATATTTAGATTAGCAAGCTAATTTGCTGAAGTTTGGGATTTTCGCGGCAACTGATTTTATTTTCTCATGTGCATGATGTTTTCAGTTCGAAAAGGTTGCGAGAAATAGTTTCTTTTTCCTCAAACAGTCATTTCCATTCGATGGGTCAACGTTTGGTGAGTTATTTGATTCAGTTACAACCAAGAAGCCACTATTGGTGTCGAAGTCCGTCACCTATGTTTTCGTTCTGCAGTCTCCGTCCAAAATTCATTTGGTGATTTTGATGATAGTTTGCATTAAGGAAGAGCTTAAAGAGGTTCTTTTTTTGGGTTCAGATGGGGAGGAATGTGTATGACTTGATGATTTCCATAGAGATTTCAGATTTAGAATGAGAGAATTTATTGTTATACAGAGAATAGAGCATCCTGATGTGTAGTTCCTATTTATAGGGACGACTCTTTCTTTTGTTTTGACTTGTGGTTTTGACAGTAATTTATTTCTTGGGTTAATATGCTCTTTCTCTCTTTTTGGAAAATATTTTTTGAATTAAATACTATTTAAGTCCCAAAATGAATGACCAAATTTGCTCAAGAATGATCAATAGCAAATTAGGACATTCATTACATGATTATAGTATTCATTGTTAATGGAGCAGAGAGAAACTAAATCTGAGTACTGATTGTAATGTGTATATGTAATTATGTGTCGTAGACATTTCATGGCAACTACTTTCTCCAAGGATCTATAAAATCACTATTATTGAATAGGAACTACACATCAGGATGCTCTTTTCTCTGTATAACAATCAATTCCCTCATTCTTAATCTGAAGTCTCTATGGAAATCATCAAATCATACACATTCCTCCCCATCCGAACCCAAAAAAAGAACCTCTTTAGGCTCTTCCTTAATGCAAACTATCATAAAAATCACCAAATGAATTTTGGACGGAGGCTGCAGAACGAAAACATAGGTGACGGACCTCGACACCAACAGTGGCTTCTTGGTTGTAACTGAATCAAATAACTCCCCAAACGTTGACCCATCGAATGGAAATGACTGTTTGAGGAAAAAGAAACTATCTCTCACCAACTTTTCGAACTGAAAACATCATGGACATGAGAAAATAAAATCAGTTGCCGCGAAAATCCCAAACATCAGCAAATTAGCCTGCTAATCTAAATATATATGTATTTATACCAAGCTACTACTAATATCCAAATTCAGGTCCCCATCCGGTTTTTAAGCTAGTTTTTGTACAAACTACCACATATGGTACAAATAGCAAGAGTTTGGCCACTAATGGGTCGTTTACATTCTTCCTTGCACATACAAAAAAGGGCTAATTCACATTCCTTGAAGTTTCCTTACTTTTTTTTATAGAGTCGCAGATTATAATTATATTTCTTGAAACTAAATATTATGTTAAAAATTAATTTACTTAGATAAGTCAAAACAGGAAACATTTTGTTTCTTTTTTTTTTTTCCTGTTTGGTCCAGTAGGGAGGGGTTGTTGGTGGATATAGAAAGCAAACTTAGCACTCCTACATTCCCAAACTCAATAATCACACCCTCCCCCACCCCAAAAAAAAAAATCCAAGCAAAATTTACTATCATTATATTTTTGACAAGGGGGGGGGGGGTGCATTCTTATATTTTGAAGAAAGCGCAAGTTGAGATAACAAACTTGGAAAGAATTATTATTACCTGCAACTGAGCGAATCTGAGGTTGTTCATGGCCAAGATGACTTGAACCTCATATAAAAAACTAAAGCAAAATACAAAATGTCAAACACAACCCAACTAACATGAAATAAGAGGGATAAGGTCAAAAGGTCAAGAAGGGTTTTCACATAGATACCAGTTCATGCCGTATTACTATTAAGAAAAACTTGCTTGAGATAATTGTCTTCTCCATATTTCACTATAATCTTCAGTTTCGGTCATGGAAAAAATGGGGACGCACGAAACATTATATAAGTGAAACTTTGGATGCGTATCTGAATATTTAATTTTTTAAATAAGATTATCCAATATTCTCTAATCAATTTTAAATTTATACAAATCTTATAAATATTTTTCCCATTTTACTGTTAGTTTCTTTGCATGTCGAGAAGATATAAAATAAGTTTGAGTTCAAATTTTTTTAAACTTGACATATATAATGTCACATTATTCGGTTTGGTCAACCAATAGCTGTTGATGTTTTTTTTTTTTTTTTTTTTGAAAGAAAGATGGCATGCTAAGATTCTGGTGAATCATATTTGGTTACAAATTGTAATAAAATTTCCCCATAGAATTGTTAGCTTAAATTTTGTAACCGAACATAAGGTTTACACGTTTATTTTTTTGAAATTCAAAAGTTACAAATTAATGAAAAGATTCTCAATACCCTGATTTTTATTCTAAATCAGGCGATTTTTTCGGAATATAGTTTTTTTTTGTTTACACGTTTTTTTTTTAAATTCAAAAGTTACATATTAATGAAAATATTCTCAATACCCCGATTTTTATTCTCAATCAGGTGAATTTTTTGGAATATAGGTTTTTTTAATCACAACATTTTTCTGAACGAATTGAAGACCGCCACGTGGCTTTCCACATCATAATGCCACGTGGCGGGTTGAAGGGCTTGAAAATTCTCCTGCTTTAATTTATAATATGGATATGGATGGATGGATTTTTTGAATTATATACTATTTCTGTCCCAAAATGAATGACCAAATTTGCTCAAGAATGATCAATAGCAAATTAGGACATTCATTACATGATTATAGTATTGATTGTTAATGGAGCAGAGAGAATCTAAATCTGAGTACTGATTGTAATGTGTGTAGTAATTATGTATCGTAGACATTGCATGGCAACTACTTTCTCCCAAGATCTATAAATGAATCAAATCACCATTGTTGAATTTATGGTAGCATTACACCGACTATACTATAAGAGTTTATTTTTCTTTTTCTTTTTGTTTGGTTTGGGAGGGGGGTCTTTATACTTTATATTACTTTCCGTAATGTAGAGTTGTCAAACATAGTCACTTATTATACCCCTAATTACCATATTTATGCTTTTTTATAATTGGGTAGAATAACATGATTTTTTCAGTTCACCTTTTCCTCATAACGAGTGGCTACCCCTTTTTTATGCTGAACTATAGTTTTAAGACGCTCTCTCTCTCTCTCTCTCTCAGTATGAAAATGCCTTGCATCAGTTTTCTTAATTAGTTAGCCTTATTATTCATGTCGAATTTCGACGGGTTACTCACTAGTAAATGAAATATGAAAACGTATGCCTACGTACACTTATAAGTGTGAGTGTTTCGCATAGTAGAAAACGCCAAAAGAATGGAAATTGGTTACAAAATGATAAATTATGTTTCCAAATGTTATGAACATTAACAATTTTGCACATTGTTATATATATATATTCAATAATTTTAAATATACGTGTATATCTATAACTATATATTAAAGTAGAAGGCGTTGATGTTATCAAGGACACATAGCAGTTTTACATCAAATATTTTCTCCCAAAACTAAATGCTTTAATATCTCACATTAATTACATAATTACCCATCTCCACCTTTATTTCTTCCGATCCCAATTTCTTCTCTCTCCTTCCCTCCGACAACTATAATTAAAATTTGACTTCAAAATGTTTTTTACAATTTTTTAAAAACATATATTTAATTTATATTTTGAAAATACCTTGCATCGCACGGGTTTAAACTAATATATATATATATATATGGTCGCCCTCCAATGAGAACTACTTAAAATGAGAACTGTGAGAACCAAGCATAACCGTTTGATTAAATACAAAATCAAGGGTCCGGATTATAGATACATTGGATACACTTGGATACAGTAGCTAATTTTCAAAATACACTTGGATAAATTAGTCATTTAAGCTACTATATCCAAGTGCAATACTTGGATACAATATTTAAATAAGAGAAGAATAGAGAGACAGAGAGATGAAATAAGAACTTACGTGAAGGATGTGGGGACGAAGGTGCCGGTCCCCTTCGCTGGTAATGCTCAATCTCGCTCTGCAATTTTTCCCTCGAGTTTAAGTGAAAATATTTATGCGTTTGAGAGAAAAGGATGAGAAATAGAGTTCTATATCAGGGAGGTTCTGGCTAGATGACGAAGTGCGTTGCTTGAGAGGGATATGAAAACGTCAGTAGCGTTTTTCCTTCCAACTCCGTTTAGTTTTTTGTAATGTGCGTACGGATGGATATATATATATATATATATATATATATATATATAGGTAGGTAGGTAGGTGCTCAAATGAGAACCTAAATATCGTGAGAACCATGAGAACCAATCATAACCATTAGATTAGAAAAAAATCAAGGGTCCATATGTTAGATACAATTGATACCTTGATTTTTGTTCTAATCTAATGGTTATGATTGGTTCTCACGGTTCTCATATAAAATGGTTCTCACAGGAGCGCGACCATATATATATATAATAAGAACCATGAAAATAAATAAAGTCTATAGATTAAAGTGGTTCGTGAAATGGAACCTAAAAGAAAGTGTGCAAATTAGTAAATCTATATAACTTGTAACAAGCACAATGATACTGACATGAAAAGTTTGATTGTGCCATGATAGAAAGTGGATTTGAACAAATGTGATATAGTGGCTATTAGACATGGCTAACCCAGTCCCGTGCTCACCCGTGAAACTGAACCCGGATTAGCCCTGTAAGAACCAAACACGTGCCAAACCCGTGACCTGTAAGAATCATACACGTGATGGAGGCGGTTCAGTTCCGGTTCCCCGTTTTCAAAACTAGCGACCCGTGGAACCGCACTCGTACACGTGAGGCCTTGTGCCAGATCCATGTCAAACCCACGTCAGAACCCTTCATTTTTTTTTTGAAATTTGTCCGTTAATGTTAGTTTTCTAACATAATTTGTTTTTAAAAAAAGTAACATTGCATTGTTTTTTTTTTTTTTAAGTATTATTTATTAAACAATTTCTGTTTGGTTTTTACCAGAATCTGTTAAAAAAATTAACATTTAAATTTGAAAAAAGAAAGAAAGAAAAAGGACCCATGGACCCGGAATCATAGGACCTGTGTAGGACCCATACATGTACCTGTGCATACCGCGGTTCGGGTCTAGTTTCCCCTTTCTTGTACCCGCCATACCTACTGGGTCAGACTCGTACTCGAATTTGACCATGTCTAATAGCTATGTCTTGTTGTTGATTAAATTCATAAAATATATGGTGAACTCAATACAAGTCTAGCAAATTTGATTCTTGGAGATAATATATATAAAAAAAAAACTAATTTGAGATAAACAAATTGAAATGGTCAATATAAAGAACAATAATGGATACGACGTAACATTTATTAAAATGGGTAAAACTTACATTACTTGAGTCAATTTATAATGGGCTAATTGCAAATTGGTAACCTGAGTTTGTCCCACTTTGCAATCCCCAACCTAAAAGTTTAATTTTGCAAATCAGTCACCTGAGTTTGTCGATTTGTTGCAATGTGGTGATTAAACTAACTTTTCATTAATTTTTTGACAGACTTAAACACATGTGCCTTGCACATGAGCTTTTAAAAGGGCACTCTTGTCAATTCCTAGAGGCTACTATATAAGTTACTGATCATATCGAAAACGGTACTCAAGAATGCCCTTTTAAAAGGTCATGTGCAAGGCACGTGTGTTTAGGTCTGTCAAAAAATTAACAAAAAGTTAGTTTATTCACCACATTGCAACAAATTGACAAACCTAGGTGATCGATTTGCAAAATTAAACTTTTAGGTTGGGGATTTCAAAAGCGAAACAAACTCAGGTTACCAATATGCAATTAGCCCATTTATAATTGATAAAACAGAGCATTATGTGTAATGGTAGGTTTAAATTTATAAAATATATGTCAAAAAATATAATACTATTAAACAACTACTATCAATTGATTTGACTATGCGTGGTCAAATGATAACTTGTCGGATCTGTTAATCAAAGAGTTAAATAAAGATTTCACTGAGAAGAGGAATGAGACTCAAGCTTCTTGAAAATTATTGCACGAGAAAATCCAACCTAGCTTACTGAAGATTTCAAGATCTAGGTTCAACGAGACCACTTAAAAGCGACATGACTCGTAATATCATCGTGGGATGTGGTGTTGGTCGTTGAAAATGGTGGCATAGCTGGTTGAAGTTTTTGCAAGGGGAGAGAAACAGGGTAGGAGACGTGATTTCTGGTTTGTTGCTGATGGTGTTTGTTTGGTAGGCGGTAGCTAGTTCTATGTGGCATGCGGTAGCTGGTTTTCTAAAAAAGAAGATGATACAACAATTGGATTTTTTTTAACTACGTTAATCGATTTAACGAACTTTGTATTAATGGTAACGACATTGATAAAGCTCGTACAATTAATTTTTCAATATTTTGGATGTTGCATTGATTGCAACTAATGTTATAGTACGTTACATATTTTGGTCATTCACCCAATATAAAATGAGACAATGCTCTATACTACTTCCGTCTCATAACAACTTGCATCATTTTTTCAAATAAAGGAAATTAGGAGTAGTACATACTCCCTCCATCCTATAACAAATGAGACCCGAATTGAATGCAAAACAATTTTTTTTAAATGTATAATATTGATAGTGGAGGAAGTGACTATAAAAAGTACAAATTGAGAGAAAGTGAAGTAGGAAATAGTTAATGAATTGTTGTTATGAGTATGATAAGTGATAATAAAAGCTGACGAAATTTGGGTAGTCTCATTGTTATGAGACAGACCAAAAGGAAAATAAATCTCACTTGTTATGGAACAAAGAGAGTATATACAAAAGTACAATTAATGGGAAGAAGGTTATGAGTATGATGATTTGAGAGTAGAGGGCGCATCTACGCTACGGTGAGAGGGATCAATGGACCCCCTCATTTTTCCACTTTAGCCCCTTAATTTGTTTCTCGTACGCCAAACAACTGTTTGAGAGTAATAACTACTCTTTCCGTTCCAGAGTACGTTTCAAAGTAAGAGTCTCATTTCAAAAATAACAAATGATGAATATTGTTTTAGACAACTTTGTCATACAGTGCTTCTCTAATTAGAAAAAGTAACATCAGTATTAACTTATTTTACCAATTTGCATTATGAGTAATGATTTAAACAATTATACCTTCAATTAACTTGCAAAATGAGTATGAAAATAGAGTAGGATGAATAGAAAAAAATGAATATTAAGAATGTGACACTAATCGATGATAGAACATTTTAAAGAAATTGGAACAAGTGGTATACTCCCTCCGTCTCATTTGAAGCTTCACCTTTTACCCTCCCATTTGAAGCTTCACCTTTTACCCAAAAAAGTGTCCCGTTAAAAGCTTCATCATTTCCTAAAATAGTAAAAAATGTAGGCCCCACTTGTCATACTCACTTCTTCCTCTCACATGCTTAAATTATGAGGCCCACTTGTCATACCCACTAACTTTCCCCTCTCACATACTACCTCCGTCCCAACTCAATACGCATCTTTACTGTTTGGCACAATATTTAAGGAGAGATTATTTATATTCAAAAGTATTGTGAGTGGAGGATAATGAGTGGTTGGGAGGAAGAAAGAGAATGAGTGGAGAATAATGAGTGGTTGGAGGAAGAGAGAGAATGAGTGGAAGATTATAAAAATAATAAAAAACTTTCCTTTTTTGGATTGTGCACATATCAACGACACCCACTTAAAAGGTAAGTGTGCACATTGAGCTGGGACGGAGGTAGTATTTAAATTGTAGGCCCCACTTGTTATACCCACTAACTTCTTCCCTCTCACAACCATTCTTACACTCATCATTTTTCTTAATTTGTGCGTCATCACTTAAATGGTGAAGCTTTAAATGAGACAGAGGGAGTATATTTTTTTATTTTTTTTAAATTTTAGAAATTGGAACAATCCAATGGGTGTATATATTTGCAAGGCATGGGTTTGTGCAAGGCATAAGTTATTTACTATAATACCCTCATATATATACCTCCAAAATACCCAAATCCATTCATTTTAAAAAAAACCAACCATCTCTCACTCCCTCCATCAATTTATAACCCTAACTTTCAATTTCAATTCTTAACTTGACTTTTATGCCTAAAATTCGATCTTATAATGCTTAATTGTAGTTTAAATTTGATCCTACATTGTTGTAATTGTGTTTGATTGCTTTATTTGGGGTTTATTATTCGAATTGTGTACGAATTGGTGGTTAAAAAATTTGAAACTGTCGTCGTTGATTTCGTGTGGTTTTACACGAGTTGTTCTTGTGGGTTTTGTATGCCTTTACACGAGATGGTTCCATGTAACTCGTATGAACTTTACACGAGATGGTTCTCAACATTTCGTGTATAGGCATACGAAATGGTTCTCAAATTAGGTGAAATGCATCGTGTTATTTCGTGTAAAAGTTGGTGAAATGCATGTGTTATGTTTCGTGTAAACTTGAGTGAAACTCAACGCATTATTTCGTGTAAAATCAGGCGAAACTAACAACTTCTACCTTTGCCATATTTCGTGTAAAAGTGTGTGAAATAAACCCCATTATTTCGTCCACGTTTACACGAAACGCGCGTATCCGGGTAAAGGTATATTAGGCATTCATGTGCCTTGTACACAATGGTGCCTTGCAAATAGAATTCACCCAATCGAATGCAGGTAACAAGTGGGTAAATACTAAATACAGAGAAAATTATATACAGGGAATGAAATATTCCAACGCTGCCCTTGCCCGTCTCGTGTAAGTATACACGAGATGTCATCTACAATCTCGTGTATATGTACACGTGATGACTCGTGTATGCATACAAAAATCAAATACATCAAGAACGTAAAGTGTGAGCCACAAATGAATGAAGATCTATACCCTTTGCTAGTCGAGTTGCTGGTTACAATCTCGTATATTGTTATACGAGTTGGAGTTTATAATCTCGTGTACTTATACACGAGTTTATAAACACCAACTCGTCTACAAATGTACGTAATGGTCATCTCCCCCCACGGCATGTGGAACGAGTTAGTCTCAGGAGACCACCGTTCCAAAAATGCCGTTAGCAGCGCGTGGTTAGGTCTCTGAATGGTGGCATCGTACAGCTGCTGGATGCCCGATCCATCAACGTGGGTCAGCCAGGCTCTATCAGTAGCCTCCAGTTCATCACGCTTGAACCTGTTTATTCCAAACAAAAAATATAATCAATACTCGAGATCGAGAAAAGCATGGGATGATAATTAATGGAATTTTTAGAGTGTGTGCCAAATAACTTCAAGATTTTAATAGTTTCACATTAATGATTATCTTACTTGTGCAGATCCTGCAGTCTCGTATGGAAAGTCACCACTGACTCACTAGTGGCGTCCCTCCAAATCTCTCGGGCTCTGTGATCACCAAACCCGTATATAAGAGAAACAACCTCTGGGCCGCTACCTGGGTCACTCTGAATCTGCCATGATGGTGGCTCCTCCTCACCCGCATCCTGCCTCCTCCTCCATCCCTGCCCTTTAGCCACATTCGGACCCTGCCTCCTCCCATGCCTCAAAGGTCTAACATCTATCTCCTCCTCCTCCTCCTCCTCCTCCTCCACCTCATGCTCATCCTGCCCCTCCCCCTCCTGCCCCTCCTCCCCATCCTCACTATCCCCTTCCTCCTCCTCCTCACTATCCCCCTCCTTCTCCTCCCCATCCTCACTATCCCCCTCCTCCTCCTCCTCCTGAACGTCATCAGATGCTACCGCCTCCTCCTCCCTCTCCTCCTCATTTGTGCCTTTTTTGTCATTCTTAGACTTGGTCCGCTTTTCTTTTCTCTCCGCATTTTCAGCCTTCCTCTTTCTATTGAACGCGGTCATACGTTCACGTGCCTACAAAAAAACAAATACGAGACAATAAATTAGCTATTTAGCATATGGCAAATATGATCAATGTAAAGAAAATTAATGGCAGAAAGCATCTCGTGTGAAATCACACGAGAAATCATACGAGATGTCTCGTGTGAACTTATACGAGATGCATCTCGTATGATTTCACACGAGATGTGTCTCGTATGAAATCATACGAGATGCTTTCTGCCATTAACGCCGCCTCTAAACCCAGTTCATACAAAAATCAGGCAATCAATTTGAAACAATCAAACAAAAATCAGGCAATCAATTTGAAACAATCAAACAAAAATTAGACATTGAGAATTTTTGGAATGTAAAATTAGGTTAAAATTATGTTTAAATTTACATATTTACCTTCTTTACAGGCACGGTGCTAGAAGATACTCCGGCGGCGATGGCAGTGGCGGTAGAGGCGGCGGCAGCGCCGGCAGGGACCTTCAGAATTTTTACTCTCGCCATTGTCGACGTCGTGTGGTTGTGCGCGTCGTCTTCGTTGTCGTCGTTGTTGTTTGAGAGAGAGAGAAAAGAGGGAAATAGGGATGAGTGAAATCAAAAAATAAAATTAAGTATATATATGGGTATTTTAGTAATTTAATTAGTTCCCTGCATTTAAGTTCCCTGTATATAACTATATCCTAACAAGTGGTATACTCCCGGATATAGTTATATACAGGGAACTTAAATACAGGGAACTAATTAAATTACCAAAATACCCATATATATACTTATACGAGATGCATCTCGTATGATTTCACACGAGATATGTCTCGTGTGAACTTATACGAGATGCATCTCGTATGATTTCACACGAGATATGTCTCGTGTGATTTCACACGAGACTATCCATGGGCAATTAGACTGTTCAACAAACCAAATCTTAAAAATTTAAGCAAGTAGCATACAGATTTGAACAAAAAATAACCCGAAAAAGAAAAAGAAAAAACGCGTGATTATTATTGACGGAAAAGCCAAAGAAAAAGGAGGAATTGAAGCAAAAGGGAAAGAACCCAGAAGAGGAATAGAAACCTGGGAACCGAGGAAGACGATGCAGTGACGAAGGAGCATGTTGGTGGCATCGAGTTCTTCGAAAGTGGGGAGCTTGGAAGGAGAGGTGTAATTGGAGACATTCCATTTGCTGGACAAGGTCTGTCTTGTGATGGGTGAGCAACTCTTATCCCAATCTGAAGCTCTGACGGAGAAAGGTCGTCTTCTCCATGGTTTGCTGATTTTGTTTGGGGATTTTGCTGACATCTCGTGTGTACTTACACGAGACGGGCAAGGGCAGCGTTGGAATATTTCATTCCCTGTATATAATTTTCTTTGTATTTAGTATTTACCTGTACTCCCTCATAAATGAACACCTCGAAATTCACAACCCCATTTCCTTTCCCCTCATAAATACTCCATCGATTTCCGTACCTCCTTCCCCTGTGTACAAACAACATCGTTCATTTCTCCATCTCCTTCACCTCCTCTCTCTCTCTCTCTCTCTCTCTAGACAGCCAATCGGTAGAACAATGAAGGCTGCTATGTTGAGATCCATCCAATCATCCCTGAAAAATTCCTCATCGGCTACTCCGGTCGCATCCTCTCAATTGCTTCGCCGTGCCTTTTCATCGGAATCTGCTCCTGAACGCAAGGTTACCGTCTTGGGAGCTGCCGGCGGTATCGGCCAACCCCTTGCTCTTTTGATGAAGCTTAACCCTCTCGTTTCTAGTCTCTCTCTTTACGATATTGCCGGAACTCCTGGTGTTGCCGCCGATGTTAGCCACATCAACACCAGATCTGAGGTTCCACTTCCACCACTCTCTATCTATAATTGCTTTCCCTCTTTCTCCTTTAACCTCTTCGTTGACTCTTTTTATTGTTCTATATGTTTACTCTATTGTGAACTTGCGGTTTGCTATTTGGTACTTTTGTTCTAGGGTTTTAGTGTAAAGCCGATTCCGGATAATCAATGGCTAATTTCTTTTTCCAGTTTTGATTTTTTTTACATTGATCGTGTATGTTTCTCATTTGCCTGCCTTAGTTACAGTGTAAGGTTTCATAGGGTTTTGGACGATTCAGTTCAGTTCAGTTCAGTTCATTTCTCAGCTGAATGCTATCTAGGGTTTTAGATAAATACGTTTTTATTTGATTGTTTGCTTATTGCTAAGAATTTGTGCTTCAATTTGTTTCACTGTCCCAATTAAGCTTTTCTTTGCCCTTCCGATTATTTTAAGAATTTATGATTCATTTTGTTTTATCAGTCGAGTTAAGCCCCTTTTTTTCCCTTCTGATTATTCTTGTAGTGATCGATTTTGATTCAGCTTGACTCTTCTTGCTGTTACTTTGGCATTTGATCTATTTTTATCCTGGTGTTGCTTGATTTATTCTGTCAATTCGTTGACAGGCAGTTTATGGGTTTGGTATTTTGTGTAGGTTGCTGGATACATGGGTGAAGACCAATTGGGAAAGGCACTGGAAGGATCTGATATTGTCATCATTCCTGCTGGTGTGCCAAGGAAGCCCGGTATGACTCGTGATGATCTTTTCAAGATCAATGCTGGCATCGTGAAAAACCTCTCCGAAGCAATTGCCAAATACTGCCCTAATGTAAGTGTTGTGGATCTATCCATGTTGTTGGTTCTGTTATATGATATTATCATTGTAGCATTTTTGGTGATTATAATAGAAGTTTCTCTATATGTAAACATCAGGCTCTTGTTAATATGATAAGCAACCCTGTGAATTCCACTGTTCCCATTGCTGCTGAGGTCTTCAAAAAAGCAGGGACCTATGATGAGAAAAAGCTTTTTGGCGTGACCACACTTGATGTTGTTAGGGCAAAGACTTTCTACGCTGGAAAGGCAAAGGTCCCAGTTGCTGGTAAGCCGCATCACCTGCTTGCTGAATAGAATTTCAAAGTCTTCATTTATATATATCATGTTTTTGTATTTGAAGCCTAATATCATTCACTTGGATTTTATTTATTCCTCGTTCCAGATGTCAATGTACCTGTTGTTGGTGGCCATGCTGGAATCACCATTCTTCCATTATTTTCTCAGGCATAACATCGCTACGTACTTATTTGGTTGATTTAGCTGAACTATGTCTTATCTTTCGACAATGGCACGTATCATTCTTATCATGGTTTCTAATGGTCGTTGAATATTTATCTCATACAGGCCACACCCAAAGCAAATGAGTTGTTGTCAGATGAACTTATTACAGCTCTTACAAAACGAACTCAAGACGGTGGGACAGAAGTTGTGGAAGCTAAAGCTGGAAAAGGTTCAGCTACACTATCAATGGCGTAAGTGAAAAGAAAAAACACAATCTTTATCACTTTTTACTGATCGATAGGTGCTTCTTCATGGACTTTATCAAGCTTGTGTAACTGACATCGAGTGACTTGGCATTGTCTGAGAGAGATGGCTAAACATTCTCTTTCACTGTCGCATGCCAGACTAGATACACATTGGTGTCAAGCATGCATTCTTCAAGTAGAAATACTTTTTTGCTTGCGTAAGTACTGTTATTGACTAGTTGTGGCATCAGACCAAATGGTCCTTGTATTAGCCGTTTGCATGTCTTTATGCTGCATCCTGACTATATCTATCTATCTATCAGCATGACATAGAGTCCATATAGCAATGATCGAATCAGATGTGTATGGTCATCAAAGGTTTTTGGACAATATCGGACATTTGCTGATTTAGTTTGACAGATGAATTTGTGAGAGGCTCTGTTTGTTACATGGATAGTTCTTCCAAGTGCAGGATAACCCAAGGGGTTGTGGTTTTTTTTTTTTTTACCAATTGTGGCCCTTCCTTCACCACCCCCATGGGGATGGTCTACAGGGTTCATACTTCAAGTAGAAATGCCTTAATGCTTGCCCATGTATTGTTATTGACTAGTTATGGCGTCAAACCGATTAGCCCATTACATGACTTTATGCTGCATCTTGATTATTTCTATCCATGAGCATGATAAATAATCCATATAGCAGTGATCCAAGTCAGAAGTGTATGGTCATCAAAAGTT
The DNA here is from genome assembly GCA_026119855.1 of Campanula takesimana. Classification (NCBI taxonomy): domain Eukaryota; kingdom Viridiplantae; phylum Streptophyta; class Magnoliopsida; order Asterales; family Campanulaceae; genus Campanula; species Campanula takesimana. The sequence goes on along the minus strand of JAOWBW010000065.1, from coordinate 1,748,306 downwards.
TTTGGACAATGTTGGACATTTCCTGATTTGTTTTGACAGATGAATTTGTAAGATTTTTTTTTATTGTTTAGGTCATTATTTTTTCCTATCGACATTGATATCATGATTTATTGAATCCTTATGTGGTTGTTTATGGACATGCAGTTAAAGAACTGGAGCATTGTCATTATCTTTTTGTTTCTTTTTTCTTTTGCCATACTTGTTTGGCAGAAACTGATAGTTGTCAAATATGGCTAGCCAGTTCTGTTGGTTTTCTGATGCAAAACTGGTGATCTGTGTTTAAGTGTGCTTATATCTGATGAGATACATCATTGCATTATTTATAAATATTAAGTCTGATTTCACATGTAGGAATTTGGGTTAAGTGCCCCTAAAGTATGTCGGATAATTTTAATTAGGTTTATGAGTGTATCTTGCCAATGGTTGCTCTCTCTCATGTAGACACCCACACACCCTTCTCATCTTTTAGTACTATATGTTACTGTGTCTGCATCTGCTATTAATGTCTTGGGGGATTTTAAATCTCTGTGAAAGCTGATGGCTTGAGAATGAGCATGTTTTAATACTTCTTTTATACTATATTTTATGCAGTTATGCTGGAGCCATATTTGCTGATGCTTGCTTGAAGGGACTTAATGGAGTGCCTGATGTAATTGAATGTTCATTTGTGGCGTCAAATGTAACTGAACTACCTTTCTTTGCATCAAAGGTACTTTTTTTATGATCTGTATGCTTTATTTTTATTTAGTTGCGCAGTTATTAGTTTGTATGCAAGTAATTTGATATGTTTGCTTCTTTTGTGCTTCCAAAAATGGAAGAAGGAAATAGAAACTTTCCTGCTTGAAGCATCATGTGTAATGTATTATTGGACCAAAGGCATTGTCGTACCTGTGGTCCGAAAGTTGTCAGTTGATGCAGGGGATGTGTAATGTATTATTGGACCAAAGGCATTGTCGTACCTGTGGTCCGAAAGTTGCCAGTTGATGCAGGGGTAGATTCTTAGGTTTGTCACGGGGATAATAATCAGTATCTAAAACTTATAGAGTGCAAAGTGCATTTGACAAGGAGAATACGTGTATTTGCATCGGTATTAAAACTTCTGGCTGCCTAGTTAATTGAAATGCTGACATGTTGTAGTTTAATTCAAATCTGCATTGTCTTTCTTCCACAATGATGCCAATGCAGTTTTACACAATAAAACATTTTGAGATCAGAGCACGACCTTTGACAATCATAAACATTCCAATTTATTTTTGAGATGAATTTACAATTTTGATGATAAATGAAAGAAATCTTGTATGATACATTTTTGGAAAGGGCATAGGTATTCTTGAATTTGATTGTAGGGATTACAGGGACCAGCTTTTTCTTTGCTAAAACAGAGTTTCCAATAAATTGCATTAATAATGCGCAAATAGATGCAATCTTTCCACAGAATAATTGCAGACTATGTTACTACGACCATCCCTAAATGAGTGACTGAACATGGTCCCTGAATATTGCTAAGGAGACTAGCAAGTTCACCTTTGGCGAAACCATCATTTGTCCAATGTGCATTTGCAACTCTAAAATGTGGATACAAAGGTTACATTTGGTATGGGAGGAATCCCATCCTTATTGAAATGGATAAGTCATGCTATCGCATTTCATTGAGCGTTCTTTCTAATTGATGCAAGTCTCATTCCGCCTAGAATGCCCTTTCCATCTCCTTTGATGTTTCATGTACTGTCTAGTATCAATTTTGTTTCCGTTCTAGCTTCCGTACCAACGAGCCCCAAGGGCATTTATGTACACTTGATTAAAAGTCGACTTACTTATACCTTGCAAAGCCAGAACAAAAAACAAAATAAAAAAATCATTCATTTTGGCTTGGTGAGTGTATTTTTTTGTTGACTTGGAACATGCATCTCTGAATTTTCTTGCAATTCTAACTGGATTTTCTAATGTGTGCTGCTTGTTATGCCCTCACAGGTGAGACTTGGGAGAAATGGCGTGGAGGAAGTTCTAGGTTTGGGCCCACTTTCAGATTACGAGAAACAAGGATTAGCAGCACTATTGCCCGAGCTGAGGTCCTCTATCGAGAAGGGTGTTGCATTTGCCAACCAGAGTTGAACAAAGCCTTAATTCAGATTGCTAGTAAAGGGTAGGGGAGTCGCCCAGATTATTACTAACAGAGAACTCTCACATTTTTGCAAACTTTTTGAGACTTTTGTTGCATCTCTTTCTGGAGTGTTTATGTTGGAGGCCATTGTGTTTAATAGTTCTCTGTAAAGCAGGGGCGTGTGTAACATGCACACATTTTTTTTGAAAATAATATCCGGTAGAACAAAGAAAAATACTAATAATTTTGATGATTTGGGTTTTATCCATGGCTGTTCCTGCATCAGGTTTGCTGTTATACTTTACATTTCCCGTTATTTGTTTGTCCCCATTTTCAAAATCACTAATGTTTGAGAAGTCAAACAAGACTACAATTTTGAGACACAGCGGAAGGAGTATTTTTTGTGCATCCATTTTAGCAAAATGTCACATTGCTGGGTTTTAGCCATATTTTGACCTGTCGATGTCAAGGTTCTTAAAAAACGCTAGGCGGTCCTTAGGCGCCGCAGGGCCGAGAATTCAGAAATAACTATAATATCCTAGACGGGACCTAGGCGTTTCATGAACACCTAGGCGGGGGTCTTTTAGAACACTGGTTGATGTACCAAATTCTATGGATTTGTCATGATACCTGTATTCCAAACAACCAAAAATTACATTCTAAATTCTACCTAGCAGCATTTTATTGTAATTATGCCCACAAATAAATAAAGCTCCCCAGCATGGAAATAAACAATCATCACAAGGGAGGAAAAGAAATGTACACTGCTGCATGTGCCTTTCCATTTTTATGTCCCATAAGAATACACATTTTCAGTTTCAGTTTCAATCCATTTTTCATAACAATCTTCCAACAAGGGCACAATTGCAACGACTTATCTCAAAACCACCTACACAACTGGCTTCTCACAACAACTAAACGCAGGGTAGCAATTCTAGGCAATATACATTTGCTACACAACAGGTGAGGAGTCCGTCCGTCCGTCCCCATTGCAATACAACCAGTCTTCTATATCATACAAATTACATTTACTCCTAACAAAAGGAACCAATCACCTTTAAAACATGATACCCATCTGTTCAAATAACCTGCACGGATGAGTGTTTCCACAAACAAAAAGCGTCCAATATGCAGCCAGCCAAGGATGTGTCACTACACCATTCCCTTGCTCTTGCATCATATGCACAAGTAGACGCTTTCGTAAAAATCGTTATGTGTGTCAGCGAATGGATATCCAGCCCCATATCTGCACAATAAGTACACAAAAAAAGAAAGCATTCAGATCCCATTTATCAATTCAAACTAGTTACCATGAGAAAATCAGCACACACAACAGAAAATTTCACGTTCTAGATAATGGAGAATATCTAATAAGATACAATGACACCATAAAAAGGCGGGTTAAATGAAGAACCAATGTGTTTGTCGTCATATGTCTTCTGTAATTAATTCAATGCTCCGACTGTCATGACTAAATCCAATAGCTACTAAGCAGGTGAGTAAAGTCGGCTTCTTTTCTTATATTTTTCACCTCTTAAATCTATACCCCCTCCGTCCCAGGGTATTAGTCCCACTTTCCATTTCTGCTTGTCGCAAAAAGATAGTCTCATTTCTAAATTAGAGTGTTGAATTCATTGAACTTCCAATACTATCCATGCCGTATGAGTAAAAAAGCAGCCATGAAAAGCTTGCCCTTCTTTATGCATCCATCACTTCTGGGCCTATGTGCATATACACGCAAGTTGTGAACCACAGGTTCAACAGTGATACCTACTTTCATTAAAGATGATTATGGAGACAAAAAATATCACTAAAAAGATTAAATAGTCAAACGGATTTTGAGACGGAGGGAGTAGAATTCAGCGTCCTTTCCATTCTTGAAGTCATGAATTCAGTTCAAGATATTCCGTTTTTAATTAATTTTTGCAAGCCATGCAATTTTCTTTAACTCGAGGAGCAGTTCGTCTCTAATATGTTAATCACTATGCCCAGTCACCCTTTAACAGAAATAAGAAACAATAATTACTCCAATCGTACAGGAAAAAAAAATCTTTGATCACTGAACAGCTGTAATAGAGGGAATCCCCAACTGCATGACATTCAAGATAAACTATGAATGACAAAGTAAAGCCTACACAAAAACTTCTAATGAAACCAAGTTACATCCTTCAATAATATTCACAGGTAAAACAAGGCGGCCCAAGGTTTTAACATGCATTGACCTTATATGGTTCTTACAAATCTACAACTAGATGCTGGTGGTATAGAGAAGTTACGAAGAAGTGAAAATATAGGGGAAAAGACCCCGCCCCCCTTTTATCAACGTTCTCCTCCAGTTCAAAATATGGGACCTTTCTAGCACGTAACAATTTATCTCAGAACCTTAACAACCAAGCCTCTGTCAACTTAAAGAAAACAAAACAAACATGGTTGGGGAGCCAGCAATATACAAGACATCTTTAGTGACAAGAGGTGAGGGGAAAATGTGAAAAGAGGTGAGGGAAAAATGTGAAAGAGAAGAAGAAATTCAAATAAAGAAAAAGGTGGGAAGAAATATGGAAGAGAAAGAAAGAAAAAGAACACAAGGAACAGATCATTTCAGCTCCTCCAGCCTACGGATTGATATTGTGAGATATTCCAACTTGCACAACTTACTATGAAAACGTCAAAGTTTGTTACACACAGAAAACAGACAAATATTACAAGTCACGTAACATTTGGGGCATGCATCTCATTTTGGCATTAACGAACTAGATAAGTGCTTTTCCGACAGATTACAAGTAACGTTAAGGGTGTGTCGGATGGCCAGTTGAAAAATGGTTGGGGAGCCAGCTATATACAAGACATCTTTAATGACGTGTAAACAATTACAATGATTTAGTTCAAATTCAAACACGCGTGGAAAGGAAAATCTACCCTCAATCTCAAACACGTAAATTCCATAAGCAGCCAATCAGAAATTGATTTGACAACCAATATAACACATGGAGAAGGCATTTAACAATTGTAACTAAAATCAGACCATATTAATGAATCTGATGTATAGCTACCTTAATCTACTTCATTCAACTCCTAGGTGAATGTCCCGCATCAGATCCATCAGCAGATGAACTATCACTGTCCGAGTCTGCGTGCAAAGTATCAAAGTGAATTTAAATAATGACACTTAGAGTAAGATAATCTGCCTACGAAAGGAAAAGAATCAAGTGATCTATTACCACTTGAAGAGGACCCGGAGTCGCTACTTGAACTGCTTGAACTGCTAGACCTACTCACATTATCCCCTTGCCTCTCTCCTTGAACAGGAGAGGTATCAGCAAGACTCTTTTCACCTGCTCATAAAAGGCCATCAGCATTTATATTCATAAGTCCTCATAAATAGATTGCTTTGACTAATGACTTAAAAGAAAAGAAAAGAATCGGGGGAAAAAAATCCTGATGTCTTACAAAACCCTCACCTGATTTCGTTTCTTTTGCTGCATTTGTAACAGCTGCTGCGGAGTTCTGTACAAGTAATATAAATAAGTAATGCATCCTCAATTATGTATAACTAATAAAAAAAAGCATCGGAAACCGGTGTAAAAAAATTGTAATTAAATCTATTACCCCTGTCGGAAGAGCAGGGCCGGATTCCGCTCTAGCTTTGAGGGCGAGTTCAGCTCTTCTCCTGTGCTTGCTCAAACTCTTTTTGTAATTAGTGACAAACCTGTCAAGCTCCCAAAGAGTTTCCGCATCAACACTGTCAATATCCACTTCAATTTCATCATCATGTTGACAAACAGAAGAACTCCTCTTCTTAATGATCTGCACAATATTGTCCAGCTTTTCTGCAGGTAAGTTTTGAAGGTTTGTGCTAAGCTTTTGCTTCTCTTCGTAAGTCATGTCCCTTTTATTTGGATCTTTAGCTTTGGGCTTCTTTGGCACAGGTGTTCTAGCAACAGGAACAAGATGTGAAGGTCTTTGTCTAGAGAAGGGGGCGGGCATAGATTCTGACCTATCCAAAGTCCTCATTGGAGTGATATGACTAAAGGAAGGAGCTTTTCTTGAAGTAGGAGTCTGCAATCCCGAGTCATAAATCATCCCATATCTCCAGTCAGGCTGATACTCCGATTCAATTACAGCCCACTTCTCTTCAAAAACATTTGACAATTGTTCTGCCATAACATGAACATCTTGCCCTTTAGGATTATAGGTCATGGCATTACGAAAAGTCAACCTTACATCCTCTGCAAATTCTCTAGGAGACTTGTAAAAGTTTTGTGATAACCGGCTCTTTACCGTTCCCAAATCCATAGGCTGTTTGATGATGTCATGGTAATCATGGAGGCCAAGCAGCTTTGCATTCACCGGCTCATTAAACACCCATCCATGCTTGTGCTTCATTAACCTTTGAAGAAGATTGCTACAATTCTTGAACACTTGATTTCTATATCTATCAAAACCAAACCCATGATCCGCATCCCTCCGATGCTTCTTCCCACTAGTAGTTTTCGCCTTCTTATTGCTCTCAGGAGGTAACCTATCCTTCCCAAGAAGGAAGTCTGAATTTCGATAATACTGATTCGCTTTTGGTGTCCTCTTCTCTTTCTCAAGAAATTCACCAATCCCATGATGACTATTATCCACAACCGAAACACTTAAATGCCTAAATGGCCTTAAATCTTGATGATGATTACCTACCGAACCAATTTCAGAATTAACTCTAACTAAATTCCTCCTATCTATGACATCATTACCGGAATGCTGCAAATGACTGTAAGTTCTAACCTGTTCCATCTCCCTCCCATGATGTAACGGTTGAACATGGCCTGCTTCCTCCCCAACAACAGCTGGGGTATGTGCAGTAATCTCAGCTTTTTTACTCTCAAGCTTTTGGACTAAACTTCTAACTTGCTCAAGCTCACTTAATAGCGTCTGCCTAAGCTCTCGAATTTCATCTTTTGACGACACAGCTGCCTTCAAATTAATCTTCACCCGATCATCAGCCCTAGATAATACCGGTTTCACAACCCCGTTTTCAACCGGCTTCACAGCCCCATTCTCAACAGGGGCTTGATTTCCATTACTGGCATCAATATCAATAACAGCAACAGCATCGTCCGGCTGTCGGTTGTGGCCAGCTGAATCATTATCATCTGATACCACTAGGGTTTGCGAGGACTGTTGAGGAACATCAATTCCACTAGGTTTAGGAGAAGAAGCAGCAGCAGGGGTGGGAGTAGTAGCATCAGTAGCAACTACTCTCTCCTTGTCGGTGGTATCGGTAGTAGCAGCGGCGGCGATGGCAGGGACGGTGGCGGAAGCGGCAGCCTCAGCAGCGGCGGCGGCGGGGGTTGTTCCGATACTCTTTTTAGGAAATTTTCTTGTATAGACCTTATTACCCTCACCCCACCTACGTTTTTCTCTTAAATTGTCAGCATCTAATGTCCCCGACGCCATACATATACACACCAACACCCCTTGCGAAAAGAAACCCTAAATCTTTTTCCCCAAAAACCCTTTTTGAGGAAAAATTCAAAATCAAGAAAGATAGGGTTTTTATCGAAAATGAAAAAGATTAGATCTACAAGAAATTGAAAGGTATAACACAGATCGGAGTACAGAACTAGGGTTTACGGGGCTAGATCTACACGAAAGACTGAATTTTTTTCAAAAATTAAAATAAAATATTTTTTAATAAAAAAATTTAAAAAAAAAAAAAAAAAAAAAAAAAATTAGGGTTTCGAGTTTAGGAAGAAGAGAACCCGAACGAGCGACAGAGCAGGTGGACGATCCGAGTTTCTCTCTCTGGAAAACTTTCTCTCTCCTCGATTTTGTTTCTCTCTCTAGAATGTCGGGTGAGATATGGTGTTTTATCACACGCGCTGGTTTGACCAAAGGCGGTTAATTAGATTTTCATTTGGCGCCGTCGACTCTGTGACCTAAGCAAGCTCATACAGTTGTCATAGCTACTGTGTTACGCGCCCTTGATGTGCGTTCGTATTTGCGCCACATGGCGGCTTTAATAAGCCAAACTTATTACTTTCTCCGACCCAGTTTAAGGTTTTTAGTTTGACTATGCACTCTTATTAAGAAAACAAGGCAAAAACCAAGGAAATAAGTCAACCAAAAATATAGGGTGAAGGATATAAATATCCAAAACACTATTCATAAAGCAAATAGGTAAAAGTAAGTTAGGTAAGTAATATTTTTTTTTTAATTAAATGAACTTTTTGAGGACAAGACTTTCTAAAGCACTATTCATTCTTTTCCATTTATGGAATAAAGCAACTAAGAACTTTAAATTAGGACATACCAAAAAAGAAAGTAAGAACCGTAAACTAAACTGGGACGGAGGGAGTACAAATTTACTTTTGTTAAATCTATTTTCTTGTTTGCTTCCCATTTTTCCTATTATTGAGCGTTTCATTTAAATTACTTACTATACTCCCTCCGTCTCATAAATACTCCCTCCGACCCATTTTAAACTTCAAAAATTTCTCTTTTGAGTGTCCCATTTTAAACTTCAAAATCCAAAAAATTAAAGGTTTTTATACTTCAAAATCCAAAGAATTAAAGGGATGAATAGTAGTGGATAGTTATTGTGAGTGTGAAAAGTGAACTAGAAGAGAAAAATTGAAGTAGGGAATAGTAGGTTGATCGGTATTGTGTGTATAAAAGTAAAGTAGGAGAGAGAATGAGTGAGAGGAATATTAAAGCTTTTTTTGCAATTTTAAGAAAGTAACTTATCAATGGGATGCCAAAAAAAGAAAAATTGTGCACATGGTTATGGGACGGATGAAATATATATTATTACTTCCTTTATTGCAAGAAAAAATAATTATGGGACAAGTCAATAACATTTGGACGGAATGTGCTACCGCCTACCCATATTCATTCTCTACTAAACGGACCTTATTTGTCGGCGGCAAGGATGTTGTGAAAAGATAATCATATCCTTTAAACTCAATTTAATTCAGCATTAGCATTAGATAAGTAAACTAATGCAGATCAATATCAGAGGCTCAGACCCCTCACCCTTTCATGTCGCTAAGAATCAATACAATTCTTCAAAATTTGATACCAGAGAGTGCAACCTCTTACACTTGAGCATCTTGATTGGGATGCATGTCTTGACCAATTTGGGTTGCGAGTACCAAATTAAGGCATAGTAGGGGCAAAGGTCCCTCGACCCATGTTGCGCTGATAGGCGTAAGTTAGGGGACTGAGTTGCAGGCCTATGGCCTAAATCGAGTCAAAACATTGGTATAATGAGCTAAAAATGTGTCCAAGGTGATAGATAAAAACGCCTCTGTGTAGCAATTTAAACGTTTGGCCCGAGTCCAAGTACTTTGACCCTATAAATAAGTTTCAACTCAAATTTCAAGAAAAAATTGTATGGAAATACTCCTGCATCGACCAAAAACTACCTATTTTAACAACCAAAACAAAGAGCGAACAAAATAAAGAACATGCTATGGTTAAAGATAGACAACCAGATGTCAGTATCAGAATGAGAATGAAAATGAGACTTGGGTATAAAGCTAGCATTTCCATGCCTCAATACAAGGGAATAACTTCGATTTAATCCAAAAACCGTCCTCCTTTTTCTTCAGCTTTATAGCAAAAAAAGGCAGAAGGAACAAAAAAAAGGGGTGTTATAATTGTCCCAATAGCTAGAATCTGCAGAAAATGAAATCTAGGATAATGCAGGGGACTGGAAATGATGTTGAGGATCTGGTACTCTCGTGGGACCAGCTTCAATCATTGCCCGCTTTCTGTAATACTCCAACTTTAATTCATCGATCTCATATCGTTTCATACCTGCAGGAAATCCATGAACAGCCCGAGCATTTGCACTTTCCCAGAACATTGACAAACTGAACATACATAGTAACAAAATTTCAGCCTTCACTAAACTAGCCATAACTTTAACAAATTAATACTGCTAAACAGAATAAGGAAACAAAAGACGAGCAGATTAATTGCTGTGTAAAGTGGAAACTTCAATCTGTTCATATGTAGCGAATGAAGAGCTAGAGTGACGAGGCGTTGACCTTAAAGTTCAGGGGTTAATGGCAACGGCGGCTGAAAATGGAAGATTGTCTAAGCATATAAATCAGCAGCAACTGCAAGAGAATGTTTTTGTTTTGTCTTTCTCTAGTACATGGACTTTTAGTCAATATCATTATTATGGTATAAATCTTTAAATCCGCCGAAAATCCATGGGGCATAATGTTTTTTCTAATCATACTGTCATGCTATAGTTGGTTATTAACCACATGTTGCTAGGGCTGCAGTTAATTTTTAAGTGATTGTCATCGTTTTGGTTTTTCTTGTTCTAGCTCTTTAGATATATTAAAACAAGGTTGACCACAAACCGCTTAAAGATGCAACACCCTTTGTTGTACAGTAATTAAAACATGATGGGTATACTCGGTAATATGGGATCTATATAACAACCCTCTGATCTAATTTGTGTCATTTTCGATTAGTGCTCAGTATAGGTGCTTTTCTCTTGAATGTTCGAAGGACCATGTTTGGCCATCGGAACCAAAGAACTTTAGTTCTGATGGTATCCGGTATTAGCTTCCATAGTGGAGGTAGCGAGTTCAAATACCGTTAAAGACATGTGCTAGCCTATTTATAGGCCATTTGATGTAGCCTAAGGGCAATTTATCTATCATTAGTGGGAAAAAATCCTAAAAAAAAAAAAAAAAAAAAAAAAAAAAGTTTGGCCGCCGACATTGGATAGGATTTACATTCAAGGTTCTTGTCCTTTCGGATTAGAGACAAAAAATTTAACTTTTAAAAGTCTTCAAAAGTTGGCTTCTTGTTGCTCAAAAAAAAAAAAGGTTGGTATCCTGTTTGGATTGATTGATATCCAATAAAGTAATTTGACATTCTTCCTAAGTTTTCGCTAATACTACACCTATAACTAATAGAAAGGGATGTGGTAAGTCACGTGATAACTTAACGGATCATGATCCGACTTATCTAATCAACATTAAGTAATATTTGGATACCTCAAGCCACACAATCAAGAATTTAAATGTTAGGTTGGAACTTTTTACAGCTGATTTTCTGTAAAATCTTGTTAAGCTGAAAAGAAATGTGAATTTGGATATGTTTTTAATGTGATATCAAAGAATCATCAATGGATTTTAGAGAGCTTTTTGCTCAAAAAGTAGAGAATATTGAAATTTGGTTTTGCCTTTTTGGGCTACATGATCATTGTTTGTCCAAACATTGAGATATGCTAGATTTTGTTGTATCTTTTTCACATATACATGGTCAAAGAACAACTAAAGATGCAGACCGGGTTCTATGTTATGTAATAAATGACCAAGATTACGCCTTTAATATCGTTATAACAACCAAGCTTTTCTAAATAACGAGATAAGCTCTTTCCCATTTATGGTGATTCACGCAGCATATCTTGGAAATTCAACGACATTTTCTGACGTTGCCTCATGCAAATTCAAAAGAAGTTGTTTAAGCTGACACATTTCTCTAAAATTGGAACGTAAGATCCATAAGTTAGCATTACTAACTGTGGTTCTCTCACCGTGGGTGGTGGTTGTGATGAAGGTGAATGTTCTATTTTACCCTTCGTAATTGGTATCACTTTGTAATTTCTTTTTTGGTAGGCAGTTAAGTGCTTGAAATACAAAGTGAATGATAAAGAGTGAGGGGATGGGTTATTGCCAGGGATTTTGAATGAATGTTCTGAGACGCAGACCAAGTGATGCATAGGCCGGGATACCTAAAGAGTAGGGACGTGATAAGATTTTGAGGTGTAGGGGAAACATGATAAGAGTGATTAAAAGATATATGGGTCTACTTAGAATCGGAAAACATATGATGGAGACGGCGGAGCTGAGGGAAAAATTCATGTGGATGGAGTTTGACTAATATAAATTATATTATATTATTATACAAAAATCAAAGGTTTTTTTTATTCCCGTTTCTCTTATTTTCTTCACTTACTTCTTCTTTTATATATCTACTTAGGTTTACCATTTTTCATTTAACAATCTCTCTATTTTTTTCATTGTTTTCTTATCTCTTCTTTGAAGAGTCCATATACGATTCATGTTAGCCGACTCAAAATCATCTTGGGATTAAGGCTTTGTTGTTGTTGTTGTTGTTTGTAAATATAGTGGGAGTAAAAAGTGAGAGAGTTATGGAAGTAGATGCTGTTGAAGGACCTCCTGATTCACCACCTACAGTTGGTTGATGAAGAAGGAACAAACAAGAAACCAGTTGCATTTTAAGTTTCAACTTGAGCACATCCCCACCATTAAAGGGGTTGTCTAAATGATATGTTTAGGTTTAATATATACTCCCTCCGTCCCAAAATGATCTTCATGTTTGACTATTCAAACATTTTAAGAATATGAACACTTGCTTCACTAGACGTGTTGTGTTTATGCACATTGAGGCCTAAATTGTATAAATAAGAACTACTTTTTGGGACAATGAGAAATGAGAAGATCATTTTGGGATGGAGGGAGTATAATCAATAATACTAGTGGATTTCAACAACAGGATATTTTAATACCTCCGTCTCAAAATGAATCTCAAAATGAATGTTCATTTTTATTCTTGATTAATAATAAAATAGGACACTCGTTTTGAGATAGAGGGAGTAGTTGAAGTCCTATTTTCTCTTCTAGGTCCAACTTGAATTTAAATACAAAAAGCAGGCTGTATAAAATTCATTATTCACCAATCATATGTCACATCTCAATCATGCTATAAGCCAAATGAACACCACTTTGAAGTTGTATGAAATTCATTATTCAGTAATCAGCAATCATAAGTCACATCTGAATGAACACCATTGCAGCACCACCTCAACATGCAAGTTTACCAGAATAAAATTCCTTATTCACTAATAGTAACTTGCATCTCAATTTCCTTGGGCCAAATGAACACCATTTTAGCCACAAAATGAGAAATAAAATAAAAGTTAAAGAAGGCTAAAAAGAAAAAAGAGTTACATTTATTTTGCGCCATATCTGGTCTAAGTGTAATATAGATATGACCGTGACTGACTAATGGTGCCTCGGGTCAGGTCCACCAGGACTAACACGGTTCTTATCATACTGATTTTCAAGTTCAACCATGTCATGTCTTCGTGTACTTACCTCTATTATTTCTCGAGCCCTCTCGATCAATGACCCTTTTCTCACACTAGGGAACGAATCAAGAGTACGACTTTGGGAAGTTGTAGATGAAAGCAGGACAAGAATAAGGCAGAAGAAAAACCTCAAGGTAGCCATTCTTGATTTCAAGAGTTGTTAAAACAAGTGCTGGTAGAGATGTTGAGCTTTGGTAGTTGGGATTTATATAGACCTCCATTGTCAAAAAATTAATCACTTTATTTATATGGAAAAGAGGTCAAAAAAAGACAACACTTGAGAAGGAAGGATACGCACTCTGATATTAAGTGCGTTTACATATATAAATTACTGTGCATATTTTTCATGTATATGCTGACACTTGTTTTCAGAGTTTTCAGATAAAACTAAACACAGTTTTTTTCTTTTCCTAATGCAATATTATAAATTTGACTTTATAAAGTGCACATATTAAAACTAAAAAAGCAAAACTAATGCCACTGTGGATTATGACACGGAGGCGGACTTCTTTTGCCGTCTTTTCAGATCTCGAAACCGAAAATAGCCGACCAATATATTTCTAGAATTGTGGTGGTATAATCACAATTACATAATACCTTCATTATAAAATAATGCACCCTCTAACACTGGTTCCCCTTCATTTCATACTATTTATGTGCTTTGAGTTGCCTCCAACTCATTATCTTGGCTTTATGCAGTTTCAGGTACTGCTCTTCTCTTATTAGCTGAAACTATTACCTAATTAGGTAAGGTAAGCTCTAGCTCTTTTCTTCCCCAGAACAACCAATTCAGTATACCATTAGGAAAAAATTATCATTTTTGGATGAGGTTCAAATAAAATGATTTAAGAAATCAGAAGAATACAATGTGATTTATTTCTATCTATTGCATATCCAGCAGTAGAACAAGATCACAGTATGGCATACTATCGATACTATATGTAAAATTAAGCTCGTACCAGTGGCCTTGTGGTAAAGGTTTACATAAAGATTTATCGAGGGGGGAAACTACTCAGAGTTGAAGAAACAGTCATAGGCCAGGAAGCATACTCGAGGTGACTCCAATGGGTTCTCCATTTCAGGGATGAGGCTTATACCCCCATTCTATGAGTTCTAGGGACTGTAATTGAAGATGTGGAGAGAACAACCCCACCCATACTCGTACCTTTTCTTATCTTCTAGTGACCCAAAGGAAAAAAATAAAAATAATCGAGCGGCATAAATAGAGAAGGGGGGGGGGGTGAGAATTAAGAAAGCAGATTGTCCTCCTATAAGCACAAAAACTAATTATTCAACAGATTAAGAAAATAACATTTAGGAAATATTGGGCAACAGCTAGTGTGATGTATGTCAAGATCCATAGTTGAGGATCACATTACGAATAATATACACCAAACAAAGTTAAGCTAATATTCCTTAACCTATGATTTATTTCGGAAAGTAGGTCGTTCTAATATTGGATTTGTCTAAGGTGTTAGTGCTACCCAACAGGAACCGTCACTACCATCAGCATCCATGATTCTCCATTTAATTTGCATCTTGGTAACTGTTTGTTCTGACTTTGAATCCAAACAAGGAAGAGAGAGCGGCTGTGTTTTCATAATTAATCCAAAAGGGGTTTTGGATTTTACGGAATAAAAAGCGGAAAAAAAGACGGAAAATGAAGAAGCTTTATCATGAGAAAAGGTGAATCAATAAATAAATTAAGACAAAAACTTGTATGAGACGGTCTCACACGTGAGACGGATCTCCTTGAGAGATTAAATGGTTTGCCCCCCTATGGGTGGGGCAGGGCAAGCCCATTTCCTCTCTTGTCAGGATCCGTCTCATGTGTGAGACCGTCTCACACAAGACTTCCTCCTTATAAATTAATATGTATGCTATGGATTGGCACGATAATTATTCCTTAATCCACATGGTTTTTCTGTTCATATTTTCCGTACAAGTCGTCACTTGTCACTCCATCAATTACCTCGCTCTATGTCAAAAACAAATCTCCCACCCACACCCTTCAGTGTGAGATTCACAGTGCTACCTTTCATCGCGAGAGTCTCCATTTATCACCAAATTTTGGCTTATCCTTTCATTGACAGCACAAACTATTATCTTACTTTAATTTATTATTATGAACTATTACTGTCGAAAAGCTTGCAAATAATATCAGCATTCTAGCACTTATTTAGATGATCAAAGTTCACCCCACAGTTTTCAGATTTACAATCACTTTGACACTGCTTAAAGACAATGAAAAGACAATGATACAGCTTTTCTCTTAAGACGATGCCAGTAAAACAGCACTCTACAATATTCACTATAGCTTCTCTGGATATAAGACAGTAAATGAATGATATGGCCGAGTTGATCCGGGGAGGGCTAAGTGGGACCAACAGGTATTAGCAACCTAGATCCATCTCCCAGGAAAAGGAAAGTGCGATCAAGCGGATATAGCAATCGGTATAGAGGAACAGTTTTGGAGCGGATAGACAACAGGTTATAACAATCTATATAATAGCTTTTATTTAGTGAAAAGGCAAAAGGCAGTGAACCGGGTCATAACAATTGATTTGGATGAGGTACACTGTGCAACTAATCAAGCTCTCTGTTTTAGCATTCAAGTCGAACCAATTTTTAGGTTGAGCACGATATTAAGTCATGCATTATATGCGCTACATGCTAGAGGTGCTCAAGAATTCTATTAACTGTCATATAATCAACTAACACATACTTTGCTCGACAAAAAAAAAAAGCAAACAACTTCAACTCGAGCGCTAAATGTGATGCTTTCAACTGAATTTACAGGTGGACAAAGTATCAAGTGAAAGCTTGACTCAGCTAGGATTCAATTCGGAACTTGAGAGAACCACAAGTTCTACTACTCGTGGCTTGAATAGTAACACCACTCTGCTTTTACCGCATATATAGAGAGTGCGGCTTAATGATAATATATGTACATTGTTTAGGTCAAGGCACCACCGATCCACAATGGAATTGTCATTTTCTGGTTGGACCTCTCTCAGTTGACTAATTGCAATCATTCGTAAAAGGGTTTGACTTATCGTCTTAATTCAAACTAATAAACAATTAAGAAAGGGTGATTTCTAGTTTTTGGGCACTATCTTAAGATAATAATGGAAAAGCTACTATTTTAATACATGATGTGTATTAAAAATGCCATAAACAAGTACTAGGCTTGTTTCTTATCACTTAAGTGGCTTTTTACACAATGTTAAACTTATCAGCAAACCGCCCTAGTTAGAATATTTAAATGTCTCGCAACATGCTAAGCCGTCTAATAGTTTCTATCCAAGCATCATTCTTGTTGGGTTTTTTGTTTTTTCCCGCTAGATTAACTTATCAGAAAGTTGTTCAAGCAGATTATTTTGCATTTAGTTTATCACGAAGAACAGAATGGAGTTTATAGGTAGTACAGAATGGGGTTCATAAATAATATTATGAGGTATTGAATCAAAAATATTAACTAGGTGCTTTTAGTAAATACTATAGTGAAAGACATACCAGGTGTAGAAAATCAAAGAAAGGAACACGATCCGAGCGAAGACCTTGATTATAAATGAAAGGCTGTAGATTGTTGTCAAGTTCCAGTACGGCTATCATATCATATGCCCGTGTCCCCTAACATCACATTAATGGGAAAGAGGGAGAGGGAGGATTCTTAAAGGCCCTGCAAATGTACTGCAAACTGCTAATAGCCTTTCCCATATTTCGGATCTATAGCATTTAACTATTATGGCAATAAACACACAATCCATTTAAAACTACATAAACACAGTATAATCAGAGCCATGAAAATATGATGGAACAATTGTAAGAAAATTAAAGGTATACCAACGAATGCCATGTTTTCATCCATCGTAATAGAAATAGGATGATCCGATTAAGAAAACTCACCGGAAGGGAGGGATTTCTGACCCAATTCCATAACCACTCCGATCAAATAGTGAAGCTCCGGGGGACCGTTATTCTTACTGCGCATCTCTTCCGGTAACATCGCAAAAGCCGTCGTAGCTCCACATCCAAATTGTCGTCGATTTCATGGACGGAATTCCAATTCGAACAAGGACACGGTATAAGATTTTAAAATTGTTTTGGTATGAGTGTGATGAAGAAACTGGAGGGTTCTAAATTAATTAGGGCTTGGTATTGAATTTCGAGTTCAGATTTTATTTTGGCGGTAAAATTGGTCACACACCAAACATGACAATCTGGAAACTAGAATTTGATCGTGTCTATTAGAAAAGCCAAGCCCATATCTTTATATTGGGCTGGGCCTGAACGTAGAAACCTCAGAATGACATATTTTCCAGCTTTTAAAGTTGAATTTCTTTTTTCTTTTCTTTTTTACCTTGATAAAATTACATAATTATTTTTAAGAATGAGACACCTTTTTAGGCAAACTAAAAAAAAAAAAAATGGAACTAAATCCATTTTTTGGAGGGAAGGGGATATTAATTTCAAATTGTGATCCCACCATATTTTATTTTTGTCTTATCAAATGTAGATGAAAATCCCTTCTGAAAAAACAAAAAATATATGGCGATCATTTTAGAACAGAGGGAGTTTGACATTGTATTGTTTGTGTTTATTAGAACAAGTAGTTTAAGAAGATCACCATATTTTGTAACACGTTTTCAGAAATGCGAATTTTATTATGAACAAACTAAAAAAGAAAATAAAATATGACATTAATTGTAGGTCGGAGCAAATATTAAAATATGACATTATTTTTATTTTGAACGGTTTTTTAAACATCTGGCTTAAGTGAGGGCATATTAAGCCCATATTTATATAATACTCCACAAAAGTCACATAAATTTTGTCCACATTTGAATTTTTTAGTTAAAATAAGTAAACTTTGACTAAATATATAGGTCAATCTAATCATAATAATCAAATTCTAGAAATTGTTATGGATATACTCCATCCGTCCCAATAAAAGTGACACTTTTGGTCAACTTAATTATACTCTGATCAATAGTTTAAATAAAAAATAATTATCTTAATTAAAATCTAAAAAATTTTATTGAAAATATTATCAACCGTGATACAGTAACAATTTTTAAAAAATTCTCATTAAGATCATTATTTTTTCTTCAAAGTATTTGTCAAAGTCCAATCAAGTTGACTTAAAAGTGTCACTTGTGCTAAGGCGGAGGGAGTATATTTTAGTGAGAAAAATAATAAATCCTACAATATAATTTAAAACTTGAGAAAATTACCACCTAATCCCCAGTCCTAAGCAAAACGACCACCTAGTCCAAGCCAATATTTTCGTTTACCACCTAGTCCAAGCTAATATTTTCATTTACCACCTAGTCCATTAAAATTACTAATTCCCGAAAACACCCTGCTATAAATAAAATCCTACCTCCCTCCTCCCTTTCACAAAACGTCGTTGCATCTCTCTACTTTCTCTCACTTCTCCCGAACCTCCGACACCCTCCCTCCGACCATCTCCGGCGACCCCTCCCCTTGCCACCTCCGGTGACCCTACCTCCGGCGATCCTGCAGATCTACCTCTTCTTCGTCACCGGCCACCTCCTACGGCGATGCTCTCTTCCGACGACGACGACCCCTACAGATCCAGTCAATTGAAATTCCGGCGACCATCTCATTTCTCTGACCAGATCTGAGCATCTCACCACCCTACCTATTTCAGTACTCCGGTTGGTGACTTCCAGCGTCATCTCCACACCTCCGGCCACCCCTCCCCTGCCGTCGACCACACTTTGGCGGATCATGACGGTTACTCCCAGATCTACAAATCCGTCCTACCCCGCCTTCCTCCACATCTGACCATCTCCGATCTAGATCTCTGAATCTTCTATTGTTGTCCAATAGTTGGTTCGTTATTCCTGATGCAGTCCTCAAATATGCAGATCTGCGTCAAATCTGAGCCGGAGAATTGCGGATCGATCTCTGACTGTCGTTCACTCACTAGCCAGATTCGACCATTCTGCAAAATCTCGACTGAGTGGAGGTGTTGCCTGGATTACTTTGTTTATTATGTGGTAGGGGTAAAAGCCAGAAAGGTAATGGCTTTTTTTTTTTTTTAAGAAACTTTATGGCTTTGTTTGTCATGTGTGTTTAATTTTTCTCTAAAAGGATCTGGGTTG
Source organism: Campanula takesimana (assembly GCA_026119855.1). Lineage (NCBI taxonomy): Eukaryota > Viridiplantae > Streptophyta > Magnoliopsida > Asterales > Campanulaceae > Campanula > Campanula takesimana. The sequence continues at coordinate 1,728,946 of JAOWBW010000065.1, read as the reverse complement.
TCCATGTAAAATAATAATGGGTAGTATGATGTAATGAAGTGAATTATTTGAAAACTTCTTATTCATTCATTCGGTCTGAATACTTGCTCATTCATTTGTGGTTTTATTTTAACTAGTGTTACTCCCGTGCGATGCACGAGACATATCTTATATTTGGTTTAAATAAATTTTTAACAATTAGATAAAAAAATATTTTGATATTTTCATTGTCCCGAAAATTCTTCTCATTTCTATAAATTGAATTAAATGTGTGTAAACATAACTGCGAACTTCTCTTTTTTGTTCTTGGAACTTGTTCTTGAAACAATTGTGAATTTGTTTTTCGAAAAACTTTAAAGTTGTTCTTGGACAAACGTGAACCTTTTTGAAACTCAGTTGTTCTTGAAACAATTGTGAAGTTTTTATAGGAACAATAACGAACTTGTTATTGAAACAACTGTGAACTTGTCTTGGAACAAGTATAAGCTTGTTTTGGGGACAAGTGTGAACTTGTTTTAAAGAAAAAAACAATGAACTTGTTCTTGGAAAAACTGTGAACCTGTTCTTAGAACAAGTGTGAACTTGTTTCTGAAAAAAAAAAAGGAATTTGTTCTTGGAATTTGTTTTGGAAACAACTGTGAACTTGTTGTTAGAACACATGTGAACTTGTTCTTGGAACAAGTGTGAACTTGTTCTTAGAACAAGTGCGAACTTACAATTGCGAACTTGTTATTGGAACAATTGCGAACTTACAATTGCGAACTTACAATTGGGAACTTACAATTGGGAACTTACAATTGCGATCTTACAATTGCGAACTTACAATTGTGAACTTACAACTGTGAACTTGTTCTTGAAAAAAATAGTATTTTTTTTAAAACAAAAAAAAAGTTAACTGTGAACTTGTTCTTGAAAAATTACTAGTTTAGTTTAGAACTGCGATCGTGTTCTTAGTAGTTTAGTTGACAACTGTGAACTTACTGATTAGTTCACAGTTGTTTGGTCGCCGGAGTCTATTGTGTTCTTAGTAGTTTTAGTTGACAACTGTGAACTTACTGATTAGTTCACAGTTGTTTGGTCGCAGGAGTCGATCGTGTTCTTAGTAGTTTTAGTTGACAACTGTGAACTTACTGATTAGTTCACAGTTGTTTGGTCGCAGGAGTCGATCGTGTTCTTAGTAGTTTAGTTGACAATTGTGAACTTACTGATAAGTTCACAGTTGTTTGGTCACCGGAGGTGGTCGTGTTCTTAGTAGTTTAGTTGACAACTGTGAACTTACTGATAAGTTCACAGTTGTTTGATCACGGGAGATGGTGGTAGCCGGAAATAGTCGTCGTATGTGGTCGCTGGTGGCCGGAAAGGTCGACGGAGGTGGTCGCTGGAAAATGACACCAAAAAAATAGTCACCGGAAATGGTTGCCGTAGATTGTCGTCGGAAAATAGTCACCGGAAAATAGTTGTCGGAGGTGGTCGCCGGAAAATGGTGGCGGAAAGGTCGCCGAAGGTGGTCGCCAGAAAATGGTCGCCGGAGGTGGTCGCGCGGTGGTGGCCGACGGAAAATAGTCGCCGGAAAATGGCCGCCGGAGGTGGCCGCCGGAAAATAGTTGTCGTAGGTGGCCGACGGAAAATGGTGGCCGGAAAGGTCGCCGGAGGAGGTCGTCAGAAAATGATCGACGGAGGTGGTCGCCGGAAAATAGTCGCCGGGGGTGGTTGGGATGGGTGGTCAAAGGTGGTAATGGTGGTTGGAGAGAAAGTGAAATGATGGAGGAAGTGGCTGGCATGAGTGTCCTTTTAATAACTCTTGGACTAGGTGGTAATATTACAAATTCCTTGTCTTAATTAGTAATTTTCATTTGGTTGATGGACTAAATGGTAGTTGCCCCTTAAAACTTAGGGATTGTAAGTGGAGTTAATCCTTGTTTTGGTGGAGCAAATAAAAGATCTTGTGGGGGCAACTTGTGTTGGTCAAAAAACGAAGTAAATTTTAAATATGTAAAAGCGAAACTTTTTTTAGTCAATTAGAATATTTTTCTCACTTCTTGAACTGCCTTGTTTGATAGCAAATGATAGCCTTGTTTGATAAGCACTCACCTCATTGGTTCATATCCCTAATTATCTTTTTACGTTTGATTTTATTTTATTATTATTTCATCTTTTTTCTAATCATAAGGTAAATCTTATTTAGAAAGCTGTAATAAAAAACATTTACTTAAAAAACAATCTTTTAAGTAATTTTCTATTAGTTGTGTCACTTTCCTTCCGATCTCTTTTTTAGTGACTTAGAACCATTATTTTCACTTCACGAAAACTTTTATGCGGCCCTGTGAGACGGGTCGCTCCTCCATGGTTTTGTTCCGCTGTTTCTCGCGTTGGTCTCCTCTGCTACAGCCAGCCGTCGGATTAAGCTTCCCCTCTTCCCAGGATTGTGACACGTGTAATCTTAAAAAAAAAAAAAACCCCAACAACTTTAAAATGCTATATCTTGAGATTTTGAAGTCAAAAAAATATTTAAAAGTACCGTTGTTTTCGTCTCAACGAGACGAACAAAACTAGATAGGTCATGATATGGTTTGATTTTTTTTCAAAAAAAAAAAAATTTAACACAAAAAAATTGGGTTGTTCGTCTCCTGAGATGTAACACGTTCTTATGAAGAAAGTAACAGTTTGGTCTTAAAAAAGTAACACTTTTATTGTAAGATGCAACAACAGTTTCACAAAATAATATAAATAGTTTTTGTGGTTAGAAAAAGTAATAATTGAATGTAACACAGTGCATATATGATTGTAATATATTATATAGATGAATGTAACAATTTATAGGTTAAATGTTACATTTTTTTTTTAAAAGAGAGTAAAAAATCATGTATATAATCGGTTTTCCATTTCAATTGAATGTAAAAACCCTAGAAAAGTGTTACAATTGAGAAAAAAATGTTACATTCATTTATTATAAAATGTTACATTATTTTAGTTGTCAATCTTATGTTATCTTTAATTTATTTCAGCAAAATTTTGGTAATTTTTTGGAAAAAAAAAAAGTGTTACATATTGGTAAAAAAGAGTGTTACTTCTGTTGGCGAGTAAAAAATGGTGGGCAAAAAAAAATATGGCGGGAACGGTCGCACGCCATGCGACCGTCGCATAGCAGTCCTCCCCTATTCACTTAATAATTAGTATACGCACACCGTATATTTTATGCTGAAGTACTTGTCTATGTATAACTCAGAGGGGGAGTCAGGAATTTTTTTTAATGGGGGCAAAAATTACACAATAAAAAAATGTAATTGTATTTTATCAATGTGTGCAAAAAAAAAAATCTAATTTATTATTAATTTTATCTTAAAGGTGGCAAACTTCAATGAATTACACTACAACAACAACAACAAAGCCTTAGTTCCAAAATAATTTGGGGTCGGCTAACATGAATCCTCATATGTCATCGTGATAAAAGGAAGAGAGAGAGAGAAAGAGAAAGAGAAAGAGAGAGAGGGAGAGAGAGAGAGAGAGAGAGGAAAAAGATGGAGAAAATAAAATAAATATTAATAATAAAAAGTACGATCAACCCCCATCATTCACATGAATTTTCGCCCTCCACTCCGGCCTCTTTAACGCCACATCTCCATCCACTCCGAGTAAACTCATATCATTTTCAATCACCTTAATCCAAGTTTGTTTGGGTCTTCTCATACCCCTCGCCATTTTATCACTTCTCCACTCTTCAGGCCTCCTAACCGGTGCATCATTCGGTCTCCGTCTCACATGACCAAACCACCTTAGAAGATGCTCCCTCATTTTATCCTCAATGGGCGCAACTCCTAATTTACCCCTGATCACCTCATTTCTCAATCGATCTTTTCTTGTATGCCCACACATCCATCGTAGCATACGCATCTCTGCTACATTCATCTTATGAATATGACACTGTTTTACGGCCCAACATTCAGTGCCATAAAGCAGTGCAGGCCTAATTGCCGTACGATAGAATTTTCCCTTTAATCTATTTGGCATGCCACGATCACAAAGAAACCCTGTGGCACTCTTCCACTTCAACCAACCTGCTTTAATCCTATGAGCCACATCTCCATCCAATTCTCCATCTTTTTGGATAATAGATCCAAGATAGCGAAAGAACTCGGAAGCTTGGACAATCTTTCCATCGACTGTGATCACTCCTGCCTCTCTGCTTCCAACTTTGCTAAATTTACACTCCATATATTCAGTTTTGCTTCTGCTTAACCTAAAACCTCGAGATTCTAAAGTGCGTCTCCACAACTCCAATTTACTTTCAACACCTTCTTTTGTCTCATCAATCAGCACAATATCATCTGCGAACAACATACACCATGGAATATCATCTTGGATTGACCTCGTCACTTCGTCCATTATCAGGGCAAAGAGAAAGGGACTAAGTGCAGAGCCTTGATGCACTCCAACCGTGATAGGGAACTCTTTTGTCTTCCCAACGCTTGTCCGTACACTAGTACTAACTCCATTATACATGTCCTTGATAATATCAATATATTTCTTTGAAACGCCTTTCTTTACTAAAGCCCACCAAAGTACCTCTCTTGACACTTTATCATACGCCTTCTCCAAATCAATGAAAACCTTGTCCAAATCTTTCTTTTTATCTCGATATTTCTCCATGATTTGTCTCATAAGATAGATTGCGTCCATAGTCGATCTGCCGGGCATAAATCCAAATTGGTTATCCGAAATATTCACAATTTTTCTTAGCCGTTGTGCAATCACTCTTTCCCAAAGTTTCATAGTATGGCTCATTAGTTTGATCCCTCGATATTTGACACAATCTTGGACATCACCTTTGTTCTTATACAAATGGATTAGGGTACTTTTTCTCCACTCCAATGGCATTGTGCTACTTCTCTATATCTTGTTGAATAGTGTTGTTAACCAATCTATTCCCCTCTCCCCAAAACATCTCCACACCTCAATTGGTATTCCATTCGGCCCTACGGCTTTCTTTAATCCCATCTTTTTCATCGCCATTTCCACTTCACCCTTTTGAATTCGCCGCATAAAATCTCGATTAATCATACTCGAAGGGATAGTTATATCTCCAATATCCTGCTCTTGATTGCCATTAAACAAGGTATTGAAGTACGAACTCCACCTATCTTTTATCTCTTTATCCCCGACCAACACTCTTTGGTCTACATCCTTAACACATTTAACCCTCCCAATGTCTCGTGTCCTCTTATCCCTCATACGAGCAAGTCTATAGATGTCTTTTTCCCCTTCTTTTGTATCCAATCTATCATAAAGTTTATGATTCACCTTTTCTCTTGCATCTTTTACTGCTTTCTTTGCTTCTCTTCTAGCCTCCTTATACCTCTCATAGTTCTCCTCACTCCTGCATTTTCCCAATAATTTATAGCATTCTCGCTTGCTCTTTATCGCTTGCTTTACTTCCTCGTCCCACCATGATGTGTCCTTACTTTGTGGCACACTTCCTTTAGATTCTCCAAGGACCTCTCTTGCCATCCCTTTATGGTATTCTCCATCTTAGTCCAGGTCGTATCTATATCCATATCCTCCATATTACCCGACCAAATACCAGTAATGGCCATCTTAGCTAGAAATCTCTGTTGATTCTCCCTTTGAAGCCTCCACCACTTGATTCTAGGTTCTACTAGTGGTTTTCTCTTCCTTGAAATTCCCCACTTCGAAAATCAAGTACCACAAGTCTATGTTGAGTTGCAGTACTTTCACCTGGAATAACCTTGCAGTCAGTGTAACTCTTTCTACAAGCATTTCTTACTAAGAAGAAGTCAATCTGACTTTCATTACCTCCACTTCTATAGGTCACCAAGTGTGAGTCTCTCTTCTTGAACCAAGTATTCATTATACTCAAGTCATATGCCATCGCAAACTCCAGGATCCCGTTCCCTGCTTCATTCCTCTCCCCAAAACCAAAACCTCCATGAATGCTCTCAAAGTAGTGTCGACTAGACCCCACATGTCCATTAAGATCGCCACCAACGACTAACTTCTCACCACTAGGTACGCGTTGCACAACCTCTTCTAAATCTTCCCAGAACTCTTGTTTAATAGATGCGTACAACCTTACTTGTGGTGCATAGGCACTAATAATAGTTATAATCTCATCACTAACCACATGTTTAATACCAATAATCCGGCCACTCTTCCTGTACACCTCCACAACATCATCGATATACTCCTTGTCAATAATGATACCTACTCCATTCCTATCCTTCTCCTTTCCTGAATACCAAAGCTTAAAACCCCAAGGTGCTATTTCTTTAGCTTTCTCTCCAACCCACTTAGTTTTTTATAGACACATTATGTGAATCTTCCTCCTCCTCATAACCTCCACCACTTCTGCTGATCTCCCTGTCAAAGAGCCTATGTTCCAAGTGTTGGAACAATTTTCGTAACCCTGAATGCCACGCTCAGTTTAGAATGAGATAGAGGAAGAGATGAAGCGGAAGCGTTAGGAATAAATACCTGTTGAATCCATCGTCTTGATCTTGAAGAGAGAAACGAGATGAAGAACAGCTATTTAGGGAAGTGCTCTTCTAAATGATGAATGCCTTTTATTTTCTCAAGCACTTCTTAACAATAATGAAGAGAATATTTAGAGAGAGAAATAAAAATGTAGTGTCTAAAAGGGATGATGGTGATCCCTTTATATACTAGACAAAGAGGCACTTCATTTAGGGACCACACATATTCAATTCCTAAGCAATGTTAATTTACCATTTTGCCCATCAAAAATAGATAAATTACATTTCAGGGATTCTACACATTGACTATTGTTGACTACACTTTATATTAAAATTATAGACATGATTTTATATATGGAATTGACAAATAACTTGTGTTGCAATCCACAAAAGGTCTAACAATCTCCCACTTGGGTTGCAAAACAAACATCTTCCTTTTAAATCATGAATATAACATAAATGACAACCCGAATGTGCACTTTGTTGTCATCTACAACAACCTCGTCCATTAGTCGACTAGACCCCACATGTCCATTAAGATCGCCACCAACGACTAACTTCTCACCACTAGGTACGCGTTGCACAACCTCTTCTAAATCTTCCCAGAACTCTTGTTTAATAGATGCGTACAACCTTACTTGTGGTGCATAGGCACTAATAATAGTTATAATCTCATCACTAACCACATGTTTAATACCAATAATCCGGCCACTCTTCCTGTACACCTCCACAACATCATCGATATACTCTTTGTCAATAATGATACCTACTCCATTCATATCCTTCTCATTTCCTGAATACCAAAGCTTAAAACCCCAAGGTGCTATTTCTTTAGCTTTCTCTCCAACCCACTTAGTTTTTTGTAGACACATTATGTGAATCTTCCTCCTCCTCATAACCTCCACCACTTCTGCTGATCTCCCTGTCAAAGAGCCTATGTTCCAAGTGTTGGAACAATTTTCGTAACCCTGAATGCCACGCTCAGTTTAGAATGAGATAGAGGAGGAGATGAAGCGGAAGCGTTAGGAATAAATACCTGTTGAATCCATCGTCTTGATCTTGAAGAGAGAAACGAGATGAAGAACAACTATTTAGAGAAGTGCTCTTCTAAATGATGAATGCCTTTTATTTTCTCAAGCACTTCTTAACAATAATGAAGAGAATATTTAGAGAGAGAAATAAAAATGTAGTGTCTAAAAGGGATGATGGTGATCCCTTTATATACTAGACAAAGAGGCACTTCATTTAGGGACCACACATATTCAATTCTTAAGTAATGTTAATTTACCATTTTGCCCATCAAAAATAGATAAATTACATTTCAGGGATTCTACACATTGACTATTGTTGACTACACTTTATATTAAAATTATAGACATGATTTTATATATGGAATTGACAAATAACTTGTGTTGCAATCCACAAAAGGTCTAACAATCTCCCACTTGGGTTGCAAAACAAATATCTTCCTTTTAAATCATGAATATAACATAAATGACAACCCGAATGTGCACTTTGTTATCATCTACAACAACCTCGTCCATTAGTCATATAAGTAAAGGACTAAAGGGGCAGTCGTTGTAATTGATTCGCAACTAAACACACTATAATCACATATACAAATCTAACTAAATGACATAGATCAAAAGTATAGATGTGTAGCATGGAACTTAATGAATATATACATATTCTTCCAACTAGTCCAACTTAACCAAATGAGATCAAACTTTAATAATAATAGAACAATAAAATTGAAGAAAACAACATAAACTCCCACTATATTAAATGTTATCAAAAGTTGTTACACCCATATGAGCAACATGCTCGTGAAACACTAGAGGTGACAACGCCTTAGTAAACGGATCCGCTGACATAGAGTTTGTACCAATAAGTTGTATTTCTATTTGTTCCTTTTGTACTCTTTCTCTTACAACAAGAAATTTAATGTCTATATGCTTAGACTTTGACGAACTCTTGTTATTATTGGAGTACAAAACCGCTGCCCTATTGTCACAATATAGCTTAATAGGTCTTTCAACGCTATCGACAATACGCAGTCCCTTAATGAATTTACGCAGCCAAATAGCTTGATTGGATGCCTCGAAACATGCAACAAACTCGGCTTCCATGGTAGAGGAAGTAACGAGTGTCTGTTTGGCACTTCTCCAAGAAACTGCTCCACCGGCTAATGTGAAGACATACCCAGACATTGATTTACGGCTGTCTTGGCATCCAGCAAAGTCGGAATCGGAATACCCAACGATCTCAAGATGATCTGACTTTGAATATGTAAGCATGTAATCCTTTGTGTTTTGTAAATACCGCATCACTCTTTTGGCTGCGACCCAATGTTCTCTCCCCGGATTTCTTTGGTATCTACCAAGCATCACAACAATAAAAGCTAAGTCTGGACGAGTACAGACTTGAGCATACATTAAGCTTCCTACTACTGATGCATAAGGGATATTTTCCATATACTTAGTTTCAAAATTGTTTTTGGGACATTGACTTAGACTGAATTTATCTCCTTTAGAAACAGGGGTGTCATGTGGTTTACAGTTTTGCATGCTAAACCTTTGTAATACCTTCTCTATATAGGCCTTTTGAGATAATCCTAAAATACCTCGTGAGCGATCACGGTGTATTTGGATTCCTAATACAAAAGATGCCTCACCAAGATCTTTCATTTCAAATTTGTTTGAAAGAAATTTCTTAGTTTCCTTAAGAAGGTTCATGTCATTACTAGCAAGTAAATATCATCCACATATAAGACTAAGAATATAAATTTACTCCCACTGAACTTATGGTATATACAATCTTCACCAAGATTCGTTTCAAATCCGAATGAAAGAATTACTTGGTTAAATTTTAAATACCATTGACGCGAAGCTTGCTTGAGCCCATAAATGGATTTCTTAAGTTTACAAACTAATTGATTAGTTTGTTCCAAATCATCCAACATTTCTGGTTTTTTCATATAGATGGTTTCCTCAATGTCTCCATTGAGAAAAGCAGTCTTTACATCCATTTGATGAAGCTCAAGGTCATAATGTGCTACTAATGCCATAATGATCCTAAAGGAGTTTTTAGAAGATACCAGAGAGAATGTTTCTTTATAATCAATACCTTCTTTTTTATTGAAACCTTTAGCAACAAGACGAGCCTTATGTCTTTCCACATTACCTTGTGAATCCCTTTTGGTTTTAAATATCCATTTACAACCAATAGGTTTTACATCTTTAGGTAATGGGACAAGATCCCAAACGTCATTGTCTTTCATAAATTTCAATTCTTCATTAATGGCATTGATCCACTTATGAGAGTTAGGACTATTAATGGCTTCATGGAAGGTGAGAGGCTCATCTCCCACTAAACCTAAGTGTCCTCCACTCTCGGCAAGATACACCTCATAATCATCCGAAATTGCACTTCTTCGTGCTCTATTGGATCTCCTTAAAGGCATCGGTTCTTCCTCATTTTGAGGTTGTTGAATTTCCTCATTATGTTCAACATTTTCATGTTGTTCATTATTTATAGGGGAGTTAATATTTTGAATTTGTTCCTCTTGAATTTCAGGTACAAGTACTTGATTTTCAATTGGAACCACAATGGGAAGAGGTATGGAAATGGATTCCTCTTCCTTAAATTCAAATTTATTATTCCTAATTTCCCCTCTAAATTCAACATCCTCAAAGAACCTAGCATTTCCCGTCTCAAAAAAGGTTCTAGTTTTCGGGTTGTAAAATTTATAGCCCCTAGATCTCTCAGCATACCCAACAAAATAGCTACTAATTGTCTTACCATCCAGTTTGCCCTCATTAGGCCTATAAGGCCTAGCTTCTGCTGGACAACCCCATACATGAAGATGATTTAAGGACGGTTTCTTATTCGTCCATAATTCATAAGGGATTTTATTGTTAGTAGCCTTAGAGGGAGCTCTATTGAGAAGATACGTTCTGGTTTTTAAAGCATCGCCCCATAATGAGTAAGGTAAAGAAGTACTAGAAACCATACTTCTTACCATTTCCTGAAGGGTTCTATTACGTCTCTCAGCTACACCATTCATGCTAGGCGTACCCGGCATAGTGTAGTGAGGGACAATTCCACACTCTTCTAAATAGCGAGCAAAAGGACCCGGACGTTGTTCTCCCGAACCGTCATTCCGACCATAGTACTCCCCACCACGATCGGATCTAACGTTCTTAATAGTCTTACCTAGTTGATTTTCAACTTCGGCCTTAAAAGACTTGAAAACGTCCAATGATTGAGACTTTTCATGAAGTAAATAAATGTATCCATATCTCGTCTATGAACGTAATAAAGTATTGTTGACCATTCCAAGAAGGAGTAGGAAATGGCCCACAAATATCCGTATGTATTAGTTCTAAGACGCTTGATGCTCTCGAGGATACTTTTCTTTTCGAGTTTGTAAACTTTCCTTTTAGGCATTCAATACAAAAGTCCTTTTCAGGAACATCAAGTTTATTTATGATTCCTTCTGACACAAGCTTATCAATTCTCCTTTTGGAGATATGACCCAAACGCCTATGCCATAAGGTATAAGAATTTTCACTTGAAAACTTTCGCTTTTTAGATTTAGTTTCATTATTATGGGACTCATTTATTGTTTGAATAGTGTCAAGCAAATAGAGATTGTCACTACTCGATAAAGTACTAGTACCAACAATAACGGAATTAAAATAAAGATCACATCTTTTATTACCAAACGAACAAGAGTCCCCTCTTTGTCCAAAATAGTGATAGATATCAAATTCCTTCTAAACGAAGGTACAATAAAAGTATTATTCAATACAAAATAATATCCAGTACTCAATAATAACCTAAAAGTCCCTATGCCTATTACTTCAACCGGGTTCCCAGCTCCCATATAGATAAATCTTTCATCTTCACTGGGTCTTCGGTAATTCAGGCAACCCTGCATAGACATACTAATGTGAGTTGTTGCACCAGAATCCAACCACCATGTATATGTAGGAATTGAAACTAAATTAGCCTCAGTACAAACAAGACCAAACGACATACCTTTCTTATCACGCCATGCGTGATACTTAGGGCAGTCATACTTCATGTGCGTAGGGTCCTTGCAAAAGAAGCACTTCTTTTCCTTACGATCATCAGATGATCCTTTAGGCTTCTTATTGCTTGTTACCGCAATTTCCTTCCCTCTTCTCTTAGTCCCATGAGAAGAGGTGGATGCTAAATGAACACCTTCAATTTTAGGTTGCTTCAACCTATCTTCCTCTTGTGTCACATGTGGGATTAATTCATTAATATCCCACTTGTCTTTCTGACAATTATAGGTCACTTCAAAGTGACCAAACTGAGGAGGAAGAGAAATCAACACTAAATGGACGAGAAGATCTTCCGATATCTCTAACTTAAGTCCTTTTAGTTTAGTTGATAAGTGAAGCATTTCTAAAATATACTCCCTTAAGTTCCCGGTACCCTTGTACTTCATGGAAACAAGCTTTTTTAAACAAGAACTTGTTTCCGATTTTTCGCTTTTGGCAAAGCGCCGTTCAAGGGTCTCAAGAAAGGTTTTAGCATCAACGTCCTCGGGGACACTGTTAAGAAATGCCTCCGGGACGACATTTTTCATGATCATAAGACTTACGCGATTAGAGCGTTTCCACTTCTCAGAGTTCAAGCGGTCCTCAGCGGTGCTATCTTCACTAAGAGGAAGATGAATAGGCTCCCTAAATGCGAGGTCTATGTCCATGCAGCCCAAGACCATAGTTATTTTATTTTTCCAAGTTTTAAAGTTTGTCCCATTAAGCATCAGAATTGTATTCATCGCAGCGGTAATTGACGAAGCATTAAGTAAATCTGTTGGTAGTTTAGAGAACAAGAATGAATACAAAACAATAATAAGCAACTACATTATGAATAAAAAGATTAATTATATCAAATGAAATCCATCACAAGACAATTAACATGACATCAAGACTAATCTTTGGATTGCGAATTGATTCATAAATAATTGACTTAGATGACAAGTAATTTGAACAATATTTTAATCAAATGCTTAATCTTCCTTTGGGTAGTCTTAAGCATTTGAGAAAACAACTTAATGTTCATCTTATTTGTCATCACATGAATACTTAAGTCTAGTCAAATATCAAGATCTTCTTTGAAAAATTCAAGACATTTACATATTAACTCAAATATTCAACACTTTACAATTTTTGGGTTAAATAACGTTAATCACTTAGGCGATAATATTATTTAAACAATGAATAAAATTGTCAAAGCATATAATTAATCCAAAAAAAAATGTTTGAAAAATGTATGTTTTGTTAAAAAAAAAAAAATATGACCCAAATAGCATAAGATGCCCAAACGGCACATCTTAAATTGATGTCTTTTAATAGCCAAAAAGCAACGGACATGACAATCATGTACCAAGTTCATTAAATTAATGAACCGACACATGATTTCTATTAATTCCATGTTCCAAAAAAAAAAAATCATTTTAATGGAATAATTCGGCAAAGACTAATCCACACAAAAAAAATGGTCAATAATTACAGGTCAAGCAAGTGGATCGACATGGTATGTACTTAAAACATAAAACCATGCTATTTAGGATAATCTTGCAAAAAAAAAAAAAATGGAATCAAGTAAGTAGATCCACATGGTATGTACTTAAAACATAAAACCATGTTATGAAGGGATAGTCAAACTTAAACCATTGAGTTTAATTAACAAAACATTTTTCAAACCATTTTCTTAAATTCAGATGATGATTATCAGCACTCTAGAATGAATTAGAGTCCCTAATCAACATAAAAAATTAATGATTCAACAGGAAAAAAAAAAAAAAAAGAATCAAAAGAAGCGTTTTAAGGCTTTCTAAAAGAACTCAATCTCAAACAAAATGAATCAGACTCTGATACCAATTGTTGGAACAATTTTCGTAACCCTGAATGCCACACTCAGTTTAGAATGAGATAGAGGAAGAGATGAAGCGGAAGCGTTAGGAATAAATACCTGTTGAATCCATCGTCTTGATCTTGAAGAGAGAAACGAGATGAAGAACAACTATTTAGAGAAGTGCTCTTCTAAATGATGAATGCCTTTTATTTTCTCAAGCACTTCTTAACAATAATGAAGAGAATATTTAGAGAGAGAAATAAAAATGTAGCGTCTAAAAGGGATGATGGTGATCCCTTTATATACTAGACAAAGAGACACTTCATTTAGGGACCACACCTATTCAATTTCTAAGCAATGTTAATTTACCATTTTACCCATCAAAAATAGATAAATTACATTTCAGGGATTCTACACATTGACTATTGTTGACTACACTTTATATTAAAATTATAGACATGATTTTATATATGGAATTGACAAATAACTTGTGTTGCAATCCACAAAAGGTCTAACACCAAGTTCCAAAGCGCATCCCACTAATCTTACCCCCACCATGGACTAGCTTCTTTACCCGCACTCGTCCGCAATGCAGGAACCCTTGCATATTTGACACCACCCCCGGGCGCCGAGGTGGCGCGTCGATTCCGGGCGACGACCTAGCAACCTTTGCATACTTATCACTACACTCAGGCCTAGGAAGTGTAGCGCGTCGCTGTGAAGGGAACGCCCCAACGATATTCATATTCGGATTCATGTCATAAGAAATGTGACAAAGTTTTTACGCTGGCTGTCACATGCCTACGGCAACCCTCATCCTTTATCCTGGCTTGGGACAGGCAAGGGTAAATCCTTAGCGGTTTAATCCTTGGCGGATTTACTTCAGTGAATTACACTAAATTTTATAAATTTTGCACTAGAAAATTTTTACTTTTTAAAAATCAATAAAGGCAATTGCCCCCTTTGCGATGCAGCTCATCCTCTGGTATGGTATGGCCAATACTCTATTTATAACTACAACTTGGTTGGGAAATCAATACATTAGTACTTAATTTTCTTATACTAATAGATAAATTTTGTCTTCTAAATCGCCATCATAATTAATTAAGCTGATGTGAAACATATTGTCGTGCTTAGTCGCTTGCTAATCATAATTTTCGTATTCTAATTCTCAATCATTAAGTAATTAATACATATCAAAGAAGCAGTTGATAAAACAATTCATTTTGTCATTTTCTGGAAATTTCATTCACATTACTGCTTTATTTTAACATTTATTTTTTTTAGCAAAAAGACAAATTATTTGCATACTTATACGTTAAACATCAATAGTTGGACTTTTGGAAGTATATACTCCCTCCGTCCCACTAGAAGTGAGACTTCTTTTCTTTTTGGGCCGTCCCACTTAAAGTGAGACTACCCAAAATGGAAATGTTTTAATATACTTATATTCATCATTCCCCACTATTTAACCTCACTCATTCTCTCTCTTCATTTTCCACCACTCATTTTATTCAACCAACACCACTATTTACCCCACTCATTCTCTCTCTTCATTTTCTACCACATATATATCACTTTATCTTAAATATCGTGTCCACTCCTCTAGTCTCACTCTCAATGGGACGGAGGGAGTATTTAAATTCAAAAAAATCTTTCACATTTTCATTTAGGGAGGGGCTAATGCCACTACAAAAATTGCTCATCCACTACAATTTTTGTAAATAGACATAACTATCCTTCCATAAATTGGGGAGTTTATACAATATTTTAGGGTTCTAATATATGCACTTTTAATTTTACTTATCCACTACATATCACTAACTAAATTTGGTTAATTATAGAAATAACACTAGTTAAGTTAAATAAACTTATCATATTTATTATCTCGAGTGTAACATATCTGCTTTATAATTTTAATTCATTTATTTTTTTTTATTCTTCCTTTCTTCATATTAAAATACCCAAATTACATACCATCGATTACTTTTATTTACTGTTTACACAAAAAAACTATTTGGCGTGATATTAAAAGTTATAGAAGTATTTATAAAAATTAAGGAGTTTTCCATTATATAATTTAGTATTCTTTATATATTAAAAAAATTAATTAATTAATGAATTTAACATTTAATTTAATAGTAATACCACTACATGAATTACAGTCGGATAAGCAAGCAACATTCCATACAACCTTTCATTCACTCACTTTGATTTAATTATGAAAAGTACTCCCTCTGTCCCAAAAAGAATATTTGAAATTAGTTTTGATGAAGAACAATTTTGGATATTTATTTTGAAACAGAAGTAGTAATTTTGAAAATAAGTAATGATTTTATTATTATTATCATTATACTTATCTCCTTATTACCAAACTAATTATGATCATTCATACTTTAAAAAACTGTACACAGAAAGTTTGAATATTTTTTTATATATGAAAGACTTACTTTTTACTTGTAACTAAACAAAATGAAAAACAAGTGATGAAGACGATAGTGATACAATGAAAAACAAATGATGAAGACGATAGTGTTACGAGGGTATGACAGAGTTTATGACTTATCCTTATATAGAGGGTATGACAGAGTTTATGACTTATCCTTATACAGTATATATATATGTTAGTATTATTTATAAAATGTAAAAAATGATTATTAAAAAAAAAATTATTTTGAGATTGATGGATTTTTTTTTATTTAATGAAATGGAATAATAATAATAAAAAAATATATGAATTAAGTTGATTAATATTGACAAGATACAAAAATAATAAATTAATGAAAATTATGTTAGAGAGACATAAGTGTTTTTGCTTGAGAAAACAAATTCAATATATATGTAAAAAAGGGTAAGCATTTAAAGGGTAAATAAGTCAACACACTCATCAATTAACCTAAAATTTAGCATATGTAGTGGATTAGTATAATGTGTAGTGGTATTAGCCCCTCCCTTTCATTTATTACTTTTTTAAAGTTTGCTTAGCAAGGAATCAAGCAAAATGAAAGAGCATACTTCCTCCGTCCCATACTTATTGCTACCAAATGGGAGTGCACGGTTATTAAGAAAATATGTTGAAAAGGTAAGTATTGTGAGTGGGTAAAAGAGAGAAAATAAGTTAGTGGATAGTTGTTGTGAGTGGATAGAAAAGAGAAAAGTGAACATTTTTTGTAAGTAGCAATAAGTATGGAACACTTAAAATGAAAATAAGTAACAATAAGTATGTGACGAAATGAGTAGAATAGTAAAAGGAGTAAAAGTGAGATAAAAACTTCCCTTCTTGCTTTAGAGAGATTGCAGCTAGCGTGCTTGACTAATACTCCATCCGTCTCAAAATAGATGTCGTTTTGGAGTGTTTCACACATATTAAGAAATATCATTAATGCATGTAAAAAAGTCTCAAATAACCCTAAAGTAATTCAACTACCTAGGTAATTAAATGGTTAGGTAAGAGATAGTTCACTATCATTATTAAGGGTATAATTGGTATAGAACAAAAAAAAAGCTTTGAAAATAGTGAAACGACATGTATTTTGAAACAAAAAATAACTCTTAAAACAACATCTATTTTGAGACGGAGGGAGTATAATAAAAAGTCAAGGCTCTTCTCCTCCTGTTCTACGAATCTACAACTCTCTTTACTGAGCGAGACTCCTTTAATTTGAGCCAGCCATTTGCTCTTATCATCTTCCTAAAGTTGCATTCGCATGCGTGCTCATGCTTTTAAGACCACGGTCACATTTACATTATTAAACGCATCCCACTTGCACTTGATTACCTCTCATCTCACATAACACTCCCCCAATTTCATCTTTAACCCCCACCATTTTCTCTCTGTTTTGAAGGTGATCTCTTATAAGAAATAAGTAAAAATAAAAATAGTCAATTTTTTTTTAAAAAAAAAATGTTGCATTTTTTTTAAGGCGAAATTAGTGTCGTGTTTTTAAATATGACTTTTGTAGCACCCCAAAAATTTCTAATTCCATAAAAATCGGTATTTACAACTTAAATCTCTCAAATACAATACAAAACTTAACTAATCAGTCTAAATACTTTAAAAACTGATTCGAACCAAATCCTTGTCGCCCTGAAACTCGGTTCGGAGCAGTTTTTAAAGTAGTTAGATTGATTAGTTAAGCTTTGTATTGTATTTGAGAGATTTAAGTTGTAAATACTGATTTTTATGGAATTAGAAATTTTCGAGGTGTTACAGTTGGTATCAGAGCGGTTCCCGGCCGGAAAGTTTGTGAGCTCGCCCGGGTATAGGATATTGGGAGCTTAGTGTGAGCAATTTTAAGGTTTAGCTTAAGTAGAATTCGCGGACGAATTCTTTTTAATGAGGGAAGATTGTGACATTTTTATATCTATGGAATTAGATTTTTGGGGTGCTACAACTTTAGTCTTAATGCTGTATTATCATTGTTAGTGGCGTAGCAATCAATTTTGCTAAGAGAAAATTTTGGGGGAAACTAGTTTCTCCATAAGTTATAAAAAGTCCTGTTTTTATAGGGGTTAAAGTTTGGGTTTAGGGTTTAGTCCCTTTAGGGCCGGGTTTAAGGCTTAGGGTTTAAAGGGTTAAAAAATAGATTTTTTATAACTTATGGAGGAACTAGTTTCCTCCAAAACCAACTCTTTTGCTAAAGGGAGTCAAGGTTAATTTTTGAAAATAAAAAAATTAAGGAGTATTTGGTACTCTCACTCAACATATAGAAATTTGGTATTAGTGTTAGTCAAAATTATATTATGGTACAAATTTTACAAAAAATTAAGGACACAATATTACAAATCGACTTATTATGCGATGTCTTAAGTATAATTCACACAATCTTATAGAATAATTCTATTTATTTAAGGAGTATTTGGTACTCTCTCTCTCTGTCTGTAATAAATATCATAGTTGATAAGTCAATGTATTTAGCTTTTGAATAATACTAGGGGCACAAAAAGATCACAAAATCTCAATCACAAAATCCTAAGTGTAGTGGTTTTATTAGTGTTTTTAATTAGAGTGTGGCAGGTCCACTATCGCTACAACCAATACAATATTGTCACCTCATTGTGTGAGCATGATTTTGTGATTTTGTTTTGTGCCCCTAGCATTGCTCTTAACTTTTAGTTATGTTTCCTTAATTGCATCAATCTATTCATATGGGTAGGGTAATGCCTCCTCCTATGACATAGCAATATTTTTGTCTGTTAGAATGGGTAGCATAGGAAGATCGCCAAATTTCATACCCTATTTTTAGTAAGACGACACTTATTTTAGGACAAATGAAAATGGAAAGTAAGACATTTATTCAGGGACAGATGGAGTACAACACTGCTTTTATTTTAACGCATTTAGTACAACACTGGAAAAAAAGTATTTTGTAGAAATTTTACTTTTATGCATGAGTTGGTTTTGGGGGAAATTAGTTCCTCCATAAGTTATAAAAAGTCCACTTTTTAACCCTCTACTTTAAACCCTAAACCCTAAACCCTAAACCTTAACCCTTATAAAATCAGAACTTTTTATAAATTATGGAGAAACTAGTTTCCCCCAAAATTTTCTATTTATGCATATGTAAGTGTATAGGTATTATGTAGTTATTGATTTTATTGAATTTTCTATATTATTTGTCAGTCACAAACAAATGTTGGAGAACTAACTAGGGGATGTGGTTTTAAAACGGAGGCATCCATAAGAATATCATTGTCAAATATTATAACTTGTGGGGTCAGATTGGATTTGGTATCAAAACTAATCTATCAACACATTAGAAAAATAATTCAAGTTTTGGGGATCCTACCAATCCATGAATATATATACCAATCAATATCCACTTAATTTTATCCTGAATTTGCTTCCCAATTGTAGGGTTAATTTTTCAACCCTCGAGCTCAAGTAAAACCACATGGATGGCTTCAAATAAATCCGGGTCCATGGAATAGGGATGACCAAACCGAACCGGATCGGAACCGCCAAACCGGACCAGAACCGTAACCGAAAAGCCCGGAACCGCCTTGAACCTTGACGAAAACCGGAACCGTGTGAACCGGAACCGTTTGTAACACGGTCCCGTTCCGGTTCATCCCCTCTGAAAACCGTGAACCGGCGGTTCCGGACCGCCATGAACCGCCTAGAACGAACCGGAACCGTTATCAAAACCGTTAGAAAATCGTCAAAATCATTAGATTTCTAACGGTTTCATCAGAATTAACCGTTACTAACGGAATATTGACAAGAAAAGTTGAGTTTTGACGGGTGTTTTAGCCAAATTCAGTGAATTAAAATTATAAAAATTTGTTGAGTATATAAAAGAAAAGACGGACGGACCTCTTTAGTTTTTTTAGCATTTTTTCTATACCTTTTTTGCAAAAAAAAAATCGGCAATAAAATATTATTATAATTGTTTTTCTGTTAAAAAAAATATAATTTTTTTTAAAAAAAGGAAACTGTGGACCGACGGTTCCGAACCGTGAACCGGCGATTCCGAACCGTGAACCGTAACCGAAAAAGAAACGGTTCGGTTACGGTTCAAGCTTTTCCGAAACCGGAACCGTGTTTGGTCATCCCTACCATGGAATTGACTTAGATAGACAATTTTAGTTTAAATCGTTTGAAATATTTGAAATATTATGCCGTGTTAATTCAGCTCTTTCATAAGCCGTATGAATTACTCATTTGTATAAGATTATATTTGAATTATTGATTATTTAAATTATGGTTCAACTGGAAGCTCAGTCACATCGGTTGATTGCAGTCCAACTATACTACTCTCTCCGTTAAAAAAAGTGATCTTAACGTTTGATTATTCAAATTTTTTAAAAATATGAACACTTGCTTCGCTACTCATGTTTAGTTTGTACACTTTTAAGCCTAAATCATAAAAATGTGAAGAATTTTTTGGGACAATGAAAATAGCAAATGAGAAAATCATTTTGGGACGGTGGGAGTATTTGACAAAGGTCCAATTCAGTGCACAAACATTGTAATCATTGCACCATCACGTCATATATTTTCGAGTTTTGCTTCAAAAATTAACTGGTCTAAATTGCAGCTTCAAATTGTTCTTGTTGTTTAAGAAATTGATCAAAATTAAGCAAGTTTGGTATTAATAAATCATGATTCTCTTTATTATCACATCTGTTTTGTCTTTTTTCCTTTTTTTTTTTTTTCTTTTCCCTTTGTTCTAGTGAAGTCTTTTTAATGCAACAGTAAAAGGGTCAAATGATGTTGTAATTTGTAAATGAGTTGTATTTGGACGGGTTTCTTTCACCAATTGGGCCATTTAATGGTGGGCCTTACCGCACATGCTGCCCAAACCAATGGGAGAAAAATCGGTCAGCAATGCTAAGGGCACAAAATAAAGTCATAAAATATTAGTCATACAATGAAGTGACGTTATTTTACTGGTTGCATAAATAATGGACACGCCACACTCTAATCAAAAACACAAATAAAATCATTACACCTAAAATTCTGTGAGCAAAATTTTGTGATTTTTTTGTGCCCTAATATTATTCAAAATCGGTCTCAATCCATGAGTTCATGCTATATGTGCCAATTATTGCGGCGTGTCACAAACATCCGAGCAAAGATTGTCTAAAAATCACTTTTAAACCAACGAGCAATGCTAGAGCACAAAACAATGCCACAAAATCTTGCTCACAAAATGAGGTGGTGATATTTTATTGGTTGCATCGATAATGGACCCATCACAGTCTAATTAAAAACACCAATAAAATCATTACACACAGGATTTTATGAGCACGTTTTTTTGACTTTTTTATGCTCCTAGTATTATTCTAAACCAAATGTTACTCGCACACTCTGGTTCTATCAGCAAACAAATACCCCCTCTGTTCCATCACAAACAAGTGACACTTATTTTCTTTTTTGTTGGTTACAGCACAAGTGACACTGCTGAAAATGGAAATATTTTAATATATTTATATTCAACCAACCCCACAATTTAACCTCACTCATCCTCTCTTTTCATTTTTCACCACTCATTTATTCAACCAACACTACAATTTGCCCCACGCATTCTCTCTCTTCATTTTCTACCGCACATATACTACATTTTCTTAATATCCGTGTCCAAAAAGTTAGTGTCATTTATGACGGGACGGAGGGAGTATACATGTTTTTAGGGGTGAGCATACTCGGTATTAGGGTAACCTAAGTAATATGAAAAGTTTTAAACCGTAACAATTTAAAACTAAAATGTAGAGTTTTATCAGTTTTCGGTCTTATGATTGATCATTTGTTCAGGAAATGATTCGATTATTCGATAATTATGATGAAGTTTGAGCTAACAAAATTTAAAAAAGATTTGATTATTCGATTGTAAACCTCTTTTCTCACTAATATATTGTATTTTTTAATTCCCTACACATTTTCTCTCTCTTTCATACTCACAACCTAATACTTTGTAAACCTCTTTTCTCAATAATATATTACTTCATCAGTCCCAGAGTAAGAGTCATACCCTCAAATTTCACGCTTATTAAGAAAAATGCTTAAAGATGAATAAACAATTGCAAGTGTCAAGGATTAGAGAAGGAGATAGTCGGAGCCAATCATACATGGAGAGAGATAATTGATATGAGAGACTCAAATAATATTGTATGAATGACTCAAGTATTATTGATCATATGAGTAGGGTATTTATACAAGAGGATGGAGTACTCTCTAAGCTATTCTAGACTATTCTAAATTACATAAGGAAAAGGAAATAGTAATCCTAATAGGAAAGTAAATAATACAATGTCTAGGAAATATACAATTCTAACTATATGATGTAGCACGAATTCCATCAACAGCAGCAGCAATCCGGGCCGAACCATCCTAAGCACGACCGTGCTTATTATGCTGCTCGACCTTGCCGCCGTTTGTTTCCAAATTTCAGTTTAAACAATTCATTTTCTGTTTTGTTTTTCCTTGTTAACTAAGGTTTATCTTTTCCGTTTGTTTCCAGTTTCAGTTTAAACAATTCCTTTTCTGTTTTGTTTTCCTTGTTAACTAAGGTTTTTATTATTCTAGTATAAGTACTCTTTGTAGTCTTTTATTTTAGACAAGTTGATTTTTATTCAAGTGTTGCTTTTGCAATTATCTACTTCCCTTTAACCTCCTTTATTTCTTGTTCAAGAATTTCTTGAAATTCTTTTGGGAATTTTAATTCCTTGCAGAATAATTGATTTCGATCAATTATTGTTTATCATTCCGCTGCGTTTTACATCAGTTGGTATCAGAAAAGGACGATCCTTGGACGATGGTTGACGGTGTAGGAAACAACGAGGACACACAACCCCTTATAACCGCCTTACCCGTTTGTTCGAGCAACAAGCAGCCCAACAAGCAACGCGTCATGAAGAACTCCTGGCGGCGATGGGGCGCATGGCAGTAGGTGGTGGTGGTGATGTCAACCCCGGAAACCGAAACGGCGCGCGTGAGGAACAACTCCGTCACGTTGATCCGTACGGTAGGGTTAACCGAAATAATCGTGATGAGGGGGTCATGGGAGCACCCCCACGCCCTAAAATTCGGGCAGATATTCCATCGTTTCACGGTGATTTATCGGTAGAGGAGTTCATGGATTGGCTTGCAGAGGTCGAAAAATTCTTTGATTTGATGTAAGTTGAAGACGAACGAAAGGTCCCTTATGTGGCCTACAAATTGCGGGGTGGAGCTTCTGCATGGTGGGGATAATTGGCAAGATTCAAAGCTCGTAATAATGACCCACCTATTAATACATGGAGAGACATGAAACGGGAGTTGCGAGGTCGTTTCTTACCTGACGATTATGAGCACGTCCTCTACACCAAACTCCTTAATTGTAAACAGGGAAGTCGTACAGTGGAGGAATATGTTCATGATTTCTTGGCTATATCGGCAAGGGTGAATTTATATGAAACGGAAGGGCAACAGGTTTCAAGGTTTATTGGGGGTCTTCGTCTTGGTATCAAAAATCAAGTCGAATTATTCTCTTCTTTAATCTTGAATGATACTATTGCTAGAGCGAAAAAGGTAGAATATCAATTGTCTTCTTCTTTTCGTTCCCCCTCAACTTTTAAAAAGTTTGGTGGTGCGTCTTCCTCTAGTACCAAGGACCAAAGTTCGATTGTTCATAATGATGGGGAGTCAGACAACACATCGGCGGTGGGCTCTAAGAATGATGGTGGAAAGCAACCAATTGCAACTAGGACTCAACCGGTTCGTCGCAACAGTAATGTTCCCAATCCGGCTAATACATATGCAAAACCTCATGGGAATAAATGCTTTAAGTGTGGTCAACCGGGTCATATCTCTAGTAATTGTACTAGTGGTAAGGATAAAGGGGTCCATATGGTGGAACGCGATGGGTTTCTTGAGGATGACGAAGATGATGAGGGTCCAGAAGAAGTTTATGATCCTAATCTAGATGACGAAGATGGTGGTGATGATCATGCCTCCTATGTAGTACGGAAACTTATGTTGACTACCCCGATTAAAGACAGCGATCCTCAACGACACAATATTTTTCGCACCAAGGGAAAGGTACATAATTTTGCTTCTACTTTTATTGTTGATAGCGGTAGTAGTGAAAATTTGGTGTCTCGTGGGTTGGTTGATAAATTGAATCTTGAGGTTCGCAAACATCCGACTCCCTACTCTGTGGGGTGGATTAGTAATGTGGGTAATATCAAGGTGCATGAGCAATGTCTTCTTCCTATTTCTATTGGTAGTTATACGGATGATGTCTTATGTGATATTGTCGATATGAATGCATGCCATGTTTTGTTGGGTAGACCTTGGCAGTATGATCTTAGTGTTCTTTATGATGGGAAAGAAAATTGTATCCGCTTTAAGAAAGATGGTGTGCGTTTTCGTTTCTCTGCTTTAAAAGATCCTACTGCTACAAAAACGGGAACGGGGAAATCTCTTGTTTCTTTATGTACTGCGACTGACTTTGCCAAAGACCTCTTGGAGGCTCCTTTTGTTCTTGCCGTGGTTAGTCAAGGTATCGGTGGTAAGGTTGATTTGGTTCCTAACTCCCTACATGATTTGTTGAATGAATTTCGTGATCTTATGCCTGATGACTTACCTCCCGGATTACCTCATTTGAGAGATATCCAACATCATATCGATTTAGTGCCGGGTGATTCTTTGCCCAATCTTCCGCATTATAGAATGAGTCCTGCTGAACATGATATTCTACGTGCACAAGTGGAGGATTTGTTGGCCAAAGGTTATGTTCGAGAAAGCATGAGTCCTTGTGCTGTTCCGGCCCTTCTCGTTCCTAAGAAGGATGGTACTTGGCGTATGTGTGTGGATAGTAGGGCCATTAAAAAAATCACTGTGAAGTATCGTTTCCCTATCCCTCGTTTAGATGACATGTTGGATATGCTCCGTGGGTCCAAGGTGTTTTCTAAAATTGATTTGAAGAGTGGTTATCATCAAGTCCGTGTTCGGCCTGGAGATGAATGGAAGACCGCTTTCAAAACAAAGGAGGGATTGTATGAATGGTTGGTGATGCCGTTTGGGTTGTCAAATGCTCCTAGTACTTTTATGCGATTGATGTATCAAGTCTTAAAGCCCTTTCATGGTAAATTTTTAGTGGTTTATTTTGATGATATATTGATCTATAGCACTTCAGATGAGGAGCATCTTGAGCACCTTCGCTTGGTGTTGCAAGATTTAAAAGATAATCAGTTGTTTGTTAACCTCAAGAAGTGTTGTCTCATGTTGAAGAAGTTGTTATTCTTGGGTTATGTGGTTTCTGAAGATGGTATTCAAGTAGATGAAGATTAAGTTCGTGCTATTCGGGAGTGGCCTCTTCCAAAGACTGTTAGTGAGGTACGGAGTTTTCATGGTCTTGCTACTTTTTATCGTCGTTTTATTCGTCATTTTAGTACTATTATGGCTCCCATTACTGAATGCTTGAAGAAAGGGAAGTTTAATTCGGGTGATGAGGCAACTACTAGTTTTGCCTTAATTAAGGAGAAATTGACTAGTGCTCCTTTGCTAGTTTTACCCGACTTTTCCAAACCTTTTGAATTAGAGACGGATGCTTCTGTGGTTGGAATTGGGGCTGTTTTGCTTCAAGGGAAGAAACCGGTGGCTTTTATGAGTCAAAAATTGGAGGAATCAAAGCGGAAGTGGACTACTTATGAGCTTGAATTCTATGCTGTGGTGCAAGCTATCAAGCATTGGGAGCAATATTTACTTCATAAGGAGTTTATTCTTCATACGGATCATGAAGCTTTGAGGTATATGAATGGTAAGAAACCTCTTAATAGGATGCATGCTAGATGGGTTGCTTATTTGCAACAATTCACTTTTGTTATTCAACACAAGAGTGGCAAACATAATAGGGTGGCAGATGCTTTGAGTCGTAGAGCTACCACCTTAGTGCTTATGCGTAATGAAGTTGTGGGTTTTGATTGCTTGAAAGACCTTTATGCGCATGATGATGATTTTTCTAGTGAATGGGCTAAGTGCCATGATGGGCATCCAATGGGCCTATTTTTATTGCAGGAGGGGTTCTTGTTTTACAAGGATAGATTATGCATCCCACAAGGTTCGATTCGTGAAAGCCTTATTTTAGAAATGCATAAAGCGGGACATTATGGTCAAGACAAGACAGTTGAGTTGGTTGCAAAGAAGTATTATTGGCCTCAACTTCGTCGGGATACACATACGGTTGTTCGGAAGTGTATGGTTTGCCAGGAGTTTAAGGGGACTTCACAAAACACGGGTTTGTATACTCCTCTTCCTATTCCGGATGGTCCTTGGGAGGATATTTCTATGGATTTTGTGCTTGGTTTACCCCGGACTCAAAGGTCCAATGATTCGGTGTTTGTCGTGGTGGATCGTTTTTCAAAGATGGCTCACTTCATTCCTTGTAGAAAAACCCATGATGCTGCTCACATTGCAGGTTTGTTTTTCAAGGAAGTTGTTCGCTTACATGGCATTCCTAAGTCTATTACATCGGATCGTGATACTAAGTTTCTCAGTCATTTTTGGCTTACTCTTTTGCGTCTTTTTGATACTGAGTTAAACTTTAGTAGTTCGTTTCACCCACAGTCGGATGGGCAAACGGAGGTAGTTAATCGGACGATGGGTTCTATGATTCGTTGTTTGTGTGGGAAATTTCCAAAGAAGTGGGATTTGGCTCTATCTACTGCTGAGTTTGCGTTTAATAACATGGTCAATCGCACTACGAAGAAGTCTCCGTTTGAAATAGTATACCAACGGCCTCCTAAGCATACTCTTGATCTGGTTCCTTTGCCAAAAATTCCGGGTTATAGTGTCGCTGCTGAACACATGGCGGAGTTGATTGATACGGTTCAACAGGAAGTACGAGATAATATTGAAGCCTCTAATGCTAAATACAAGTTGTTGGCGGACAAGAAGCGTCGTTTGAACGTATTTTCTGTGGGCGACTTGGTCATGGTTCATTTGCGCAAGGAGCGGGTTCCACAAGGTACGTATCATAAGTTACATTCCAAGAAAATTGGTCCGTGTAAAATTTTGAGGAAGATTAATGACAATGCCTATGTTGTGGATTTGCCGGATGGTTGGCATATTTCTCCCACTTTTAATGTGTCGGACCTGGTTAAATTTCACCCGGATGAGCCTCTTTATGTTGATGTGGATTCGGGGACGAATCCATTTAAAGTGGGGGAGCATGATGTAGCACGAATTCCATCAACAGCAGCAGCAATCCGGGCCGAACCATCCTAAGCACGACCGTGCTTATTATGCTGCTCGACCGTGCCGCCGTTTGTTTCCAAATTTCAGTTTAAACAATTCCTTTTCTGTTTTGTTTTTCCTTGTTAACTAAGGTTTATCTTTTCCGTTTGTTTCCAGTTTCAGTTTAAACAATTCCTTTTCTGTTTTGTTTTCCTTGTTAACTAAGGTTTTTATTATTCTAGTATAAGTACTCTTTGTAGTCTTTTATTTTAGTCAAGTTGATTTTTATTCAAGTATTGCTTTTGCAATTATCTCCTTCCCTTTAACCTCCTTTATTTCTTGTTCAAGAATTTCTTGAAATTCTTTTGGGAATTTTAATTCCTTGCAGAATAATTGATTTCGATCAATTATTGTTTATCATTCCGCTGCGTTTTACATCACTATAGAAGGATTCTAATATCCTTAATATGCTCCCGCAAGATGGACGACCGATAGGAGAGTCCAATCTTGGAAAGTGATGAGATGAACCGGGTTGTTGAAGTGAGTTGGTTGATGTGATCCCGGTTGTGGTTGATGTTGCCATGATCTTTACATTTGTACAAGTAGGGTTTTTACCCTATGAAGTGGACGTCTAAGGCTTTTATGTCTCGAGACGGGGGTAAAACTTTTACGTCGCGAGACGGGTGGAGGCTTTTACGTCGCGAGACGGGTGGAGGCTTTAACGTCGCGAGACAAGTGTAGGCTTTTACGTCGCGAGACGGGTGGAGGCTTTTACGTCGCGAGACGGGTGTAGGCTTTTTCGTCGCGAGACGGTTTATGTCTCAATGAAGTTGCTACTATGGCAGAGGTTTTTGGTCACTACTATGGCGAAGTTTATGCTACAAAGGCAAAAAGGTTGCTACTAAGGCAAAATTGGTTGCTACGAAGGCAAAAGTGATTGCTGCTAAGGCAAAAGTTGGTTGCTACAAAGGCAAAGTTGGTTGCTACGAAGGCAAAAGTGATTGCTGCTAAGGCAAAATTGGTTGCTACGAAGGCAAAAGTGATTGCTGCTAAGGCAAAAGTTGGTTGCTACAAAGGCAAAGTTGGTTGCTACTAAGGCAAAAATTAGATGCTACAAAGGCAAAAATTGGTCGCTACAAAGGCGAAGTTGGTTGGGTTTTATTTTACAATAGTTTTTTTTTTGGTTCATAAGAAGGAAGGCAGTTGATTGATGGGTGGTATGGCGTGTGTGGGATTGACCGAGGGATTAGGATTTGCTATTTGGGAGGCAGGCAGTTGGGATGGTTGGATTGTGAAGTTGTGGGCACGGGAGTAGGTTGGAAAAGAAAACAAATCCAACAAACTTTGAAGAGGTGCAAGGGTTACTGAGATTGGTTATTATTATAGAAGAACAAGAAGTAGTCATAAGGAAGAAATAGAAAAGATCCGCAAGAAAACTTTTTTTTTCTTGAAGAAAATAAGAAGAAAAAAAAATAGGGTTTTTGGCTGGATTTTCTTGGTTTTGGTGGTGGTGATATGGCGGCAAGGTTTGCCGTGGTGGTTTGTATGGTGGTTGGCGGAAGCTCTTGTGGTGGAGATAGGGTGGGGCGGCTCATAGGGTTTGGTGGAGAAGTCCCATCATGGATCATATCTTTGATACCATGTCAAGGATTAGAGAAAGAGATAGTCGGAGCCAATCATACATGGAGAGAGATAATTGATATTAGAGACTCAAATAATATTGTATGAATGACTCAAGTATTACTGATACTAGCAATACATATTTATAGGAGTACAAAGAGAGTTCTAGAGTCCTAATCTAATTAGGAATACTAATACAATAAGGAAACTAATATTCTAGAATAATCTAACTTGGTGTACAAGATACAATCTCTATGTTTGGTAATTACAATATGTGCTAGGAATATATAATATTCCTTAATATGCCCCCGCAAGATGGACGTCCGAAAGGAAAGACCAATCTTGGAAAGTGATGAGATGAACTGGGACGTGAATGACGTTGCTATGATCTTTACATTTGTACAAGTAGGGTTTTTACCCTATGAAGTGGACGTCTAAGGCTTTTACGTCGCGAGACTGGGGTAAGGCTTTTACGTCGCGAAACGGGGGTAAGGCTTTTACGTCGCGAGACGGGTGGAGGCTTTTAGGTCGCGAGATGGGTGGAGGCTTTAACGTCGCGAGACGGGTGGAGGCTTTTACGTCGCGAGAAGGGTTGAGGCTTTTACGTCGCGAGACGGGTGGAGGCTTTTACGTCGCGAGACGGGTTGAGGCTTTTACGTCGCGAGACGGGTTGAGGCTTTTACGTCGCGAGACGGGTAAGGCTTTTACGGGCGAGACGGAGTAAGGCATTAACGTCGCGAGACGGAGTAAGGCGTTAACGTCGCGAGACGAGTTTGGGCTTTTACGTCGCTAGACGGGTGGAGGCGTTAACGTCGCGAGACGGGTGGAGGCATTAACGTCACGAGACAGGGTAAGGGGTTAGGTGAGCAGGGGTTTGGTTTAGCCGGGGCAGGTTGGTGGTTAATTGCTACAAGGGGTGGGGCGGCACCGAGTTGAGGACAGTGGGTAGGCTTGGAGTTTAGAATGATCGGGTATGCAAGACGGGGTAAGGGTGGTTTAGTTTTGGTGTTTGAAGGATAAAAATTTAGGCAGTGGGTTTGGTCGGGTGTGAGGGGGGTTTTTGGTCGGGTATGAGGAGGGGTTCGGCCTGGTAAAAGAGAAAAAGCAAGTTTGGGTTTTGGTGTAGCTTGGGTTATTTCAAAAAACTGGAAAAAGTTGGGGGTTTTGTGAAGGTGTGGTCTGGGTTTTAAAAAAAAATTGGCCGTGGTGTTTGTGTTTGAAGCTTGGGTTTAGTATGGGCTTTGCCGCAGCTGGTATAAAAGGAAGCAATGGAGAAGAGAAGCTTCAAGCAGATCAATTAAAAAATTGAGTTTGAAGGTGGGTGGCGGAAGCTTAGGGTTTTGGTGGAGAAGTCCCATAATGGATCATAGCTCTAGATACCATGTCAAGGATTAGAGAAGGAGATAGTCGGAGCCAATCATACATGGAGAGAGATAATTGATATGAGAGACTCAAATCTATATATATATATATATATATATATATTAAAGTTGGCCAAAAGAGCTATGGTGTTGACATGTGGACAAACAATGGAGAAAGCTTGCATTTGGAGAAGCCACATCAACAACATACTAATAAATAAGTGACTTTTCATTTTCTTTTCATTAGCTAATACTATTAGCTAATAATAATAGTTACTAAAAAGGGTAACTATAATAGTTAACTATTATAGTAACTATTACTATTATTAGCAATAGTTAACTATAATAGTTAACCATTATAGTTAACTATTAATCTTATTAGTAATAGTTACTATTATAGTTAACTATATTAGTTAACTATTACTATTAATAGTATTAGTTAACAATATTAGTTACAATACAAGTTAAATATTACTATTAATAGTATTAGTTAACTATAATAGTTACTATTATAGTTAACTATATTAGTTAAATATTACTATTAATAGTATTAGTTACTACTATATTAGTTAACTATTACTATTAATAGTATTAGTTAACTATAATAGTTACTATATAGCTAATTATTATTATTAATAGTATTAGTTAACCATAATAGTTACTTTATAAGTTATTTTTTACTATTAATAGTATTGGTTAACTATAATAGGCTACATACATTAACTATTACTATTATTAGTATTAGTTGATTATAATAGTTATTATATAAGTTAGATTATTAATTTTTAATATTAATTAATCATAATAATAGTTACTATATCAATTAACTATTACTATTAATAATATTATTTTATTATAATAATTATTATTATATAGACTAATCATTGCTATTAATATATATATATTAACTATTACTATCAATGGTATTAATTAATTATAATAGTTATTATAATAATAGTAATCATATAGATTAATTTTTATTATTAATAGTATTAGTTAAAATGATGATTACTATATTAGTTAACTATAGTTAAAAGACATAGTATTGGTTTCCGTGCAGAGCACGGGTTACCCGCTAGTAATATTGTATGAATGACTCAAGTATTATTGATCATATGAGTAGTGTATTTATACAACAGGATGGAGTACTCTCCAAGCTATTCTAGACTATTCTAAATTATATAAGGAAAAGGAAATAGTAATCCAAATAGGAAAGTAAATAATACAATGTATAGGAAATATACAATTCTAACTATAGAAGGATTCTAATATCCTTAATAGCAAGTGGGTAGAAATCATAAGAGAGAGAGTGTAAAATTACATTCTACTTCTATAGGCCAAGACACACAAGAAGAGGTTTTTCTGTAAATATATCAACTTTATAATGGCATATGTATAAAAAAACACTATTCAAATTTTGTTATTTTAGGAATAAGACTCTTACTCTGGGACGGACTAAAAAGGAAAATATGACTCTTACTCTGAGACGGAGGGAGTAGTATTTTTTTAGTTCTCATACTGGGATCAAAAATTCTATTTGATGAGGCAATGGGGAATATGCAACTACGTTTGTAAAAAAGTAAGTGTACTTTGATGAGACTGATATAGTATACTATATACACTCATTATATGGTATGAGCCAATAACATTTTGGTGCCATTTTATACTTCAATATTTTTCTTTAATGTTCAACTTTATATTTCAATAAATAAATAAATATTTATAATAGTTTTTTATTTAATGAGTCTCACATGTCATACTCACAACAACTATCTAAACCATTTTTTGCCACAATTTCTCTTTCCTACAACTTTCAATATTCACAGGACGTTATCCCCAGTGGCGAATCCACCTTAGGGATAACTGGGTCGAGTGACCCCCTTTCAATTTAGAAATGTGTCAATTTTACTATTTTTAATAATTTAAAATATCTTTTAAGTATAAAAAAATGATGAATTCATACGTTTTGACCCTTTTAATTCTAAATAACTTCACACTTTGACCCTTTTAATTCTAAATAACTTCACACTGAAATATATTTTGACCCCTTTGTATGCTAAATTTCAATACCTCAAATATAATACTTATTCATAAAACAATCTTGATCCACTTTCTAAACACATCTGGCTGTGCCACTGATTATCCCCCTTTTATTTTTTTTATTTCTTAAAATATTCTTCTCTTTATTATTGTGTTTAATATTTTTGTAGTATAAAATAATACAGCAGGAGTATATGAAAAACTATGGGTGAAAATAAGTGAAATAAAATGAAGAACTCCCTCCCTCCTGCTCGAGTTAAGACAATTTGCTACTCCCTCCGTCCCAGAGTAAGTGTCCACATTTTTTGCATATTAGCACGAAAGAACTTTGAGCAATAAATAATACAGCAGGAGTATATGAAAAACTATGGGTGAAAATAAGTGAAATAAAATGAAGAACTCCCTCCCTCCTACTCGAGTTAAGACAATTTGCTACCCCCTCCGTCCCAGAGTAAGTGTTCACATTTTTTGCATATTAGCACGAAAGAACTTTGAGCAATAACTTTAGGTTGATTTAATTATCTTAATGAAAATTTAAAATTTGTTATTGATAGTATATATAATGGTGTCTAAGAAACAAGTTTTTATATTTTCATTATGATAATTGAATCAACTTAAAATTGTAGCTCAAAGTTCTTTCGTGCTAACATGGAAAAAAGGTGGACACTTACTTTAGGACGGAGGCAGTATTTTG
This sequence comes from Campanula takesimana, assembly GCA_026119855.1. Taxonomy (NCBI): domain Eukaryota; kingdom Viridiplantae; phylum Streptophyta; class Magnoliopsida; order Asterales; family Campanulaceae; genus Campanula; species Campanula takesimana. The sequence goes on along the minus strand of JAOWBW010000065.1, from coordinate 1,696,210 downwards.
GGTGTCTCACTTAAAATGAGACAACCCAAAATGAATTTTTTTATCTAGCAGGACTCACTTTCACACTAACAATAACTTTCTACTTATTATTCATACTCTACTTTTTCTCTCTTACATCACTTTTCATACCCTCAATACATACTCTACTAACAATTTTTCTTTAATTTTTTTTTATCATTTTTAATAATCCTATTTTGAGTGGAATTGAGAGTGTATAATAGGAGGGGGAGAGTATAACCAATGACGAGATCGCTCATGTGGCTTCGATCTGAACCGCTGAGTGAAAAGGTGGAGCTAATTTGGGTGGAGCGGTTTCAGGTCCATGAATGGCTGAAGCACAAGTTAATAACACTCAAAGCTCACACCTTACTGTCACAACAAACAAACATTCAAAGACCCATCCATTCTGTCAGGTGCAACCCAACCCCAACCCCCCCTGCTCCTTCAATCCCATGCACCAACCTCTTACGACAAATATTTAATTCACCTATTTTTTTTCATTATTGCATTGCTACCTTTAACCCATGGTACTTTTAATTCTTGAATTATGCAAATCAATGAAAATTAGTACCACCATTTTATTATTATTATAAAATCCCTAAATGAGCTTCGAAAAAGTTGTCTCCTAATCGAGTACAAGTGAGATATGGGATGACGAATGTGAGAAAATTAAGGTAGACATAAAACCATAGGGACATGTTCCTGGTAGAAGATTTTGTGGAGTTTTACGCTTGAAAAGTGTCAATGAAGGTGGATATCCGGCCACCCTAATCGTCAAGTTTTGAATTTCGCTATTTATTCATTCGATATCTTGGGATATTATTAGAGGGAGTTGATTTTTTCTATCTAAATTTAGAAGTTGTCAATTTGAATTTTCTTTGAGACAAGAGAATGTTTTAAGATGGTTGATTTTAGTGCATTGTTTAGCACAAGTGGTTCATGTAAAAGTCTCACTTTCATAATAATTGTTCAAAACCCAATTTGTCATTGCATGATTAATTACTTCTATTGATATTGATTTTTTGATTACTAGAGTCTTCTTTGACACAATAGAATATATATATATATATGGTGATTAATATGAGGCCAAAATGGATATAGGGAGGGAAGGTAGGGGGAGTGAGATTTTTGGGTAGATTGGATGGGCTAAGTCACCTGCCGGAAGAAGGTAAAGGGGAGTGAGAGTGGAATAGGGTGGTGGAAAGGTAGTTGGGGAAACGACAAGTATTTTAAGAAAAAATTTAACTCCCGAAACGACATCTATTTTGAGACGGAGGGAGTACTACACATAGGAAACTATGGGTAAAAAATGTTTACTCGTTTAGACTCATCAAAATCGATTGTATTGATAAAACAAGAGCAATTGATCTAGCTATTATGGTGCAACACTACAACGACTTAGATTACAAAACGTCTCAATGTTTTATTTCGAATATCGAGTATTTATCATGACTCATCTGTCATGCTCACACACACACACACACGTGTATAACGAATCTCATCTCTAGTTAAATTGTAAGTCAGTGAGTCGTGTCTTTGTTTGGATCATTATAACCACTTCATCACCCTAATAAAACAATAGCGGTTCTAAATCTGTAATTGACCCTATTTTCATGATCTAGTTGCAAAATATTCTATAAAAAATAAATAGCAAGTTGAATAAATTCAATGTAAAGAAATCCAAAAACCCAAAAAAGGGTAGGTTGGGAGAGGGAAATATGAGGGAAGGATGATGTTGTTTCTTTTTTTGTGAACAAAGAGCTAGAAACCCCCAAAAAGTTGTAAAGGTCACTTTCACATTTGGAGGATCTATCTATTTCATCAAAGCATCCCCAGCAGGACAGGAGACTCTCCCTCTCTCTATCCATCTCCTCCAATTTGCAACTTGTAACCAAGAAAGAAGTAAATAAATTAAAATCCCTAACCAAACCAATTCACAAACTAAACAGAAGAAAAGGTTTTAAAGGGGCCAAGATTTTTGTGATTTTTTTTTTGGGTAGTATTATGTGTTTATGTGTGGCCTGTACATTATAACAACAGTACAACACACACATACATACTCCGCCGTCCCGTGATTATATGGACAAATTTTTATTTTGGCGTTCTATTGATAAGTTATACTTCCCAAAATGATAAATCATTTTTACTATTTATCCCACTCATTATCTCTTATACTTTACTTTTATACTCACAATACCAATCAACGGTCAACCTGCTATTCTCTCTCTTACTTCACTTTTCACACTCACAACACCTACTCACCTACTCCCTCTGTCCCAGACTAAGGTTTTTACTTTTCTTTCCTTTTTGGTTTGTCCCAAATAAGGTTCTTAGTTGCTTTATTACCTAAAATGGATCATGTGACCCACTTGTCATTCTCACAACAAAAACCCCCGACCCACTTTATATCTCTTACTTTCTCTTACTTACTTTTTCATACTCACAACATTTATTTTTTCTTAATCTCCGTGTAAAGTCAAACTAAGGAGTGGTTACATAATTATGGATGGTGGGAGTATATACACCGGGAGGGCAGTGATGAAATTACAAAAAGATCTTTAATCCCTTTTCTGACCCTTAACACTGCCACCCTTACCTCTGCCATCAAACAAACCCTTCTCCTCTCTCTCTCTCTCTCTCTCTCTTCTTAGGCCCTAAAAAGTAAATATTCATTCCTCTTTTCCCTCCATTACCCTTTCTAGTTTACTGTTCCTCTCCCTCTTCTTCCTCCATCACCACCACCACCACCACCACCACCACCACCCTGCCTAAAACCCCCAAACCCTCAACTTCTCTATCTTGAAAGACTCAATCTTTGGTGAAGTTGCTGTTGCAGTCATAGAAAAAAGTTTGTACCCATTAGAATGGGTTAGGCTGAATTATCTCAAGATTTAGCCTTTCTTGGGAGGGTGTTGTTTTTTTTTTAGGGTGTTATGGAATTTGTTGAGTTGAATGGAAGGGCATTTTCAGAGCAAAACGAGAACAAGAAAGGGGAACAAGAAAAGGACCAGTTTTACATTACCAAATTTCAAGAAATCATCGATTAAGAAGAAGAGATTTTGTGGGTTGAAATTGAAACCTGGAAAAACAGCAATACAAGATCAAGGGTCTGAGCCTGGATCCTCACTGGAATCATCATCTCCCGAGCCAAAACCGAAACCGAAGCGAAAATCATCGAAATGTAGGATTGGGGGCAGAGGAGGAGGAAGAAGAAGATCAAGAATTTGTTGTGGAGGAGGAGGAAGAAGATCAAGAATTCTCGGAAAAGCAGCATCAATTTGCTTTTCATGGTTTCCTCCTCCACCAACATCTTCAACAACAATCGCAAGAAATTTCACCCCACAACCACCACCATTTTGGTTTAGATATTCCGCCGCCACCACTGCCGCCGCAAGCACCCAAGAAGCGGTCTTACTTGCCGTCAGCTTCAGAGCAAAACAAAGAGGAATATGCGAGATTGCGAGACAAAATGGGAGAAAATCATCATCATCATCATCAGCAGCAGAACCCCCGGCAGCCAACAGCGTCGAGATTTGGGTTGAAGAACACCGGCGGCGGTGAGATTGTCGAGGTACAAGGCGGCCACATTGTACGGTCTACTGGCCGGAAAGACAGACACAGCAAAGTCTGTACCGCCAAAGGCCCTAGAGACCGCCGTGTCCGCCTCGCCGCCCACACCGCCATTCAATTCTACGACGTTCAAGACCGGCTTGGCTACGACCGACCCAGCAAAGCTGTCGACTGGCTTATCAAAAAGGCCAAAGCCGCTATTGACGAGCTAGCCGAGCTGCCGGCGTGGAAACCCACCAATTGCTCCACCACCGCCGCCTTCACGACTTTTGAGCAGAATCAAGAAGACCCACAACAGCAGCAGCAGCATATGCAAATCGAGAATGATAATCAGCAATCACAGCTTCAAATAAGCAACCATGAAAACAGCTCGAGCTTTCTGCCGGCGTCCATGGATTCCGACTCCATAGCTGATACTATCAAGTCGTTTTTCCCAATGGGAGCTTCGCCGGTGGCGAATACTTCAGCTATGCAATTTCAGAGCTTCCCACCTCCGGATTTACTGTCAAGAACGAGTAGTCAGAGCCAAGATCTGAGACTCTCGCTTCAATTTCAAGATCCGATGCTTCTCCACCACCACCCCAACAACAACCCGACCCACCAAAACGAACAAGCAAATCTCTATTCCGGGCCCACCCATTTGTCTTTCGACGGGTCGGGATGGTCGGAAAACCCATCGTGGGGCGGTGGTGGTGGTGGAAACGGAGGTGGAGGATTTGTGTTTAACTCGCCGAATCAAACGATGCCGTTTCTGCAGCCATTGTTCGGCCAAACACAAATGTTTTCCTCACAACAACAACAACAGAGGGGACCCCTTCAGTCCAGTAACACACCTTCGATTCGTGCTTGGATCGACCCTCCGCAGGCATTCTCTAACACCGGCGCCGGCGGCATGGATCATCACCAGCACAATCAAGCTTTCTCTTTTCATCCGTCTTCGATGTCCGGTGGATTAGAATTCGTTTCAGATGGCGGATTCTCCGGGTTTCGAATTCCGGCACGAATCCAAGGTGAAGAGGAGGAGCACGACGGCATCTCCGATAAGCCGTCTTCTGCTTCCTCCGACTCTCGCCATTGATTCAACTCCTCACTTGATTTCTTCCCTCTCCTATCCACAGGTCAAAGAACCCTTATCTTATTCTAATTCATTCTTCAATTTTTATATGTCAATATTCATTAAAATGTGCAACCCATATCCTACTCTAATTCATTCTTCATTTTTTTTTTATTTCAATATTCATTAAAATGTGTTCTTTCATTGAACTTGAATCGCAGGATTTCATATGATATGTTCTCCAAAATCGTACCAAGTGGGATTATTCAATGTTCTTTATCAAGATTTAAGTGATAGATGAATCTAAAAGGGAAGAGAATTGACAGAGTTGAGTTGAATTTAATGGTACAGCTGCTGTGAGAAGATCAAATCTGGGTTCATTTCAGGTTTTTCAATCACAGTTAGCTGCTTTTAAGAATTATGTTTCCGCTTTGCTTTCATATTATTAGGATTTCAGCTTCTGAAAGCTCAATAACTCTGTCTATGTTTACGTTTGGATTTGCTTTTCGTGTTTCTTTTTCAAGACTTTTGTATGTTTTCACCCTGCTGTCTATTGCATTTCTTGTATTAGGACTCTACTAAAAGAGAGCCATGTCTTTGCTGTGATTGAGTTATCATATATTTGCCCGTCTTAGAAACAATCTGGAATGCCAAACTGGGTATCGGTTTCTCAATCTCGAGTGAGTTGGAATCTTGATGAGCCGACAATTTGACGCCGTTTTGGCTACCTAATTGGTAGTGGGTGATTTTGATTTGGAGATGGTTGTAGCTTCCTTAAATTGAATTATGAGAATGTGGGTTATGAGGAAAAAGGACAATAGGGAGTGTCTCCCCTTTGTTTAGAAAGTGGTCAATTTTGTCATGTGGGGGTAGAGAGAGAGAGAGAGAGAGAGAGAGCTATCTCTTGGTGATTGTTTGTTATTCTTTACTGGTATTGAATTGGAAATGTTGATGGCATCTCAACAATTTCCTCAAACCCACCAAAGACATTAGACTAAAGATGCCATTTTTACATCCCCATCGTTGCTCGGATTTCCGGGAGCATCTAACGAGTAGTCGTTTTCGATGGAAACGGTGGTTTAAATGATTTTCCAGTATAATCACAATACAATCTTGTCGTAAAGATTTCAGCTTGAATAACTTGCATGTGCCCTTTACTCTATGTAGCTATCCCATGTTAGGCTGTCATATTTGTATCTAGTTAAGCACTAATAGAAGCAAATAAGCAATATAGCTCTCTAAAATCCAATTCAGTAATGAAACTAAAAGCCTCTTACTAGTCTCGAATCCCTGTTTTCTTAGTAAGTTTTCTGAGTAGGAGAATATGTTACTTTAAAGAGCTATAAGAAGTGGCTAATTGGTTGACTTAGGGCTCGTTTGGTAGCCTGATAGGAATAGCCCGTTTTAATAGCCGGAAGATTATTAATCGGGGATTAAATACACCACCTTTTTTTATGGGTAGATATGAAGGGGGTTAGAGGGGATAAGATTGGATAAGAAGCTTGTTTGAATTGTACCTATGATTATTAATTGGATTGCATTTAGAACCAAACACCAAAATTATTGGGCTAAAAATCATCTCCAGCTCTAATCAGGCTACCAATCGAGCCCTTAGGGTTTCACAAAGGTTATTGTCTCACTTCACGCGTATGCCCCCATTGGTTAGATGTGAAAAAACCCATTAGGGAAATCTTGTTCCGATTTTGTTTGCTGAGCAAGTCCATGGAAATAGACGGTCCATATTGCACATTGACCCTAGAATCCAACTTTACGACCCTCAAAGGCTTCGTAGGAATCGTAGGGGTCGTGAAGGTGACTTGCGTTACGAAGGTGGAGGAATCAAAGCGGGGATGGGGAAATGGGGAAGGGTTTATCGGAAGAAGACCAAGTGGAAGGGTCTAAAGTGGAAAGAAATTCACATTTTGGAGAGGGATTAAGATAAACCTCAATCAACCATGGAATGTGAATGTGAGGAGAGAGAAGGGGAGAGTTCAATTATGGAGAGGAATACACCAATAGATACCAAAATTTTGGTACTTTTGCCATCAATCCATGGTCCCCCTACCCTGCAAAATCTCTCTGTCTATTTAAAATTATATGGCATTTAACCCTTTTGTATAAAGTATTTCCCTCATTTTTTCTTGAAAAAGAATTTAGAATAAATATATATAAAAAAAAAAAAAAAAAAGAAGCAGACTTGGCTTGTATTGAGACAGTGACAAGAGCTTGATGGTTGTTGGTACTTCTTTATGGTTGATGATGACTATTCAGAAGAACAAAATACGAGTAGCAGTTAATATGAATTTTGTCCAATATCTCAAGGTAAAATGGATGATGATGCAGATCTTGGGCCATTTCTCCACCATCCTCCACAACTGCAGGCCCCATGAAAAAAACTTCATCTTTTACCTTCTTTCTGCACGTACCCTCCATGAAAACTTCAATCACCCTAACTAGTACTAACTGGATCACCGCTGGATGCACGATTTACATAAAAGGTGCACGTTCACCCAATACCATGAGTTGTTGTAGCATAGGCGTAAATACTTCTATCATACAAAGAAGAAAGACGAGTTACGAAGAATTCAAGTAGCCAATTCCAGATGGACTTGGTTTATGTTTGTCAGTTGTAAGGCATTTGTTTTTTTGGTTCAGGTAGATTTGCTCTAAACAAAAGAACAATGGAGAGACATTACATGGATTTAATTATGTGAAAAGATGAGTTAGATTGTACTGTGTTTAATCTTGTTTAATTAAACTAGAGACACAGAATAAGTCATGGCAATTAATTTAGTTTATTTCATTTATTTATTTATTATATATAATTTGAAGATTTTGTTGCTTAAAATATTATGCTGTAGCTAAAGAACACAACAGATAAATCTGATTGCAGAGCAATACAAACAACCTATGGTAGCAGATTTCATCATTAGCTATACACAACTTGACATTAATATACATATAATTAACAGATTATTAAAGTACAATTTTTTAGCAAGATTATTAAAGTACATAAGCACCCTACATCAGCTACAATTATTAATCAAATTAAGGGTATAATACAATCAGTAAACATAAAAAATAATAATTTTGGCCTTTCATTAGGGATATTATTCTTCTGAGCACGACCGTAACACTGTTTATCTTTAAACTAATCCAAAATAGATAATTCAAGTGATAAAATATTTAAGTTTAATATTCAGCCTTTGTTTTTTGAGTAGTCAGGAAGCACAGTGGAATTTTTTAGTACCCTTTCCATAACCCAAATGGAGGGGTTCTTCACTGAAACTAAGATCTTTGTTGTTTTACCTGCTACTTTGCTCCCTTGACTAGTGTGAACTAGTTTCTTGGGAATGACAGCCCGGGTCACGACGGGCCTCCCACGGGCCACGGTAAACTGCGGTCCACAGCTCCGTCCAGCTTCAAATCCAGCCCTGTTCCGTTCCGGGAGACTGTCTTTTAATACTTAATCCGTCCCAAAATAAATATCTGAAATTGCTGTTAATGTTAAAAGGTAGTACCATTTTTTTTTTTTAGATGGAATGTAGTAATAGGAGAGTAGTAATTACTGTATACAAGTATTGGCCATATATAAATGCTAGTAATTAATATGTGAGCTAAAATGGGGGTGAAGAAGCTATCACTTTCAGAAATACTGGCTAGTACTCCTGCTGCCATATATAACAGAACACCATAAGTATGTTGGATAATAAAGGTTCTTCACATGAGAGCCAGAGACAGATACATCAAATTAACTCACTATTTCAATTCATGTTCAGAAGTAAAATAAATAGAGATAGCTGGAAATACTCACATTTACAAATTGACATTCATTTTGGTTCTTTGGTAATAAATATTAACCCATCTGTCAAAAATAAATAAAAATATTGACATTCATTTTGGAACGTAAGTAGTACATGAAAAACATGTTTTGTCTTTATTTCTCAGGCCACGAGGACCTCTCATAAGGGAAGCCCTTACACACCCACCATACCACTAAACCAGAAGGTCATTGATAGCGGTGGCTGACACAAAGTCACCATAGTGAGTGGGTGGCAGTATCTCCACTATTTTCACATTTTATATTTTTTTTCCTTTTAGTGCTAAGTGTATAATATTTTTTTCCCTCTACTACTAAGTGTACTGACTTACTTTTAGTCCCGAGTTCGCTACTGATTGATAGATAGGTCACGACATTCTATCATTTCATTTATAGTATAAGTGAAATAAGGGAGGACAGAAGGAAAAGTATGGTGTATGGTGTTGCAGTTATCCCAGGCCTCTTGAGACTTCACTATTTACACCTTGTTCACGGATTTCATCTTGATGCATTTAAGTATAAAAGAAAAAGTCATATGCTAAGTGCTTGTTTAATAAAAGAAAATTTTACTAAGGTATACTCTCCGTCGCTGCTCACTTGACACTTATTTTCATTTTAATCCGTTTCAGCTCACTTCACACTTCCCAAAATAGCAAAAAAATAATAATTTAATTTTATGTTCACTCTACCCCACCACTCATTTTCTCTCCTCATATGACTCTATTTTCTTAAAAAAATATTAATGAATCTATTTAGAAGGAAAAATGGGTTTACATCAATAGATTAGTAAAAATTTCAAAAAAAATTAAAGTTACTATGATACTTACCTTATAATATTTATATTTCTGGTAATTAAAATTGGAGCTAATGTACCTGACCAATATATAGGCCTGGTTAGAGTTTTGGAGGGAAACTGAAATAGAAAGGGGCTCTAATGACTTAAGCCTTTATATATATATATGGATATAGATGGTAATTTGACATGGTATTAGAGCTACCATTTTGAAAAAATCATGAGTTCTATTCATCCTTCTTCTTGCAATTTTACCACAAATTATGACTGCAGAAAAATTGCTCTATGTGGGCATGTTTGTTGATCTTTCTGACCGGAGACACACGCAGACAAAGCGTGAAAGCTTGATATACATTGTTGAGTGCTGATCTGACAATTGAATGGTAACTTGACACTTTGTTGTCCAACAGGGCTTGCTAGGTCCGGCTCCCAATTTTGACATTATTTTTAAATTAATTTTAATTTCTTTTGCAAATGACGAAAATGCCTCTAAGAGAGAGTACTATTCCAAAGGTATTTTTGTCATTGTACACTATTTTATCTTAAAGGGCTTGACCTGGCCGGTCATTATGTGGGCCTGGCCCAACCTACAGACTGCGGGTTTATGGACCGTGCTGGTACTCAAGAGAAAATGGGCCATGATTATTTCTTATTTTAGGAGATTTTTAATCTAATGACCCTTTGCTGTCCAGTTCTACTGAAAGGCCGTGGCCCATATTTTGATGGGCCAACTGAATTAGAAAATACTAAAGGCGCCTGGGCTAGGATCTGTTGCTTCCTGGGCCTATGCCCTGTGTGGTTTAATGCTGGCTGGATTTTGGAATATAGAAAATTAAACAGAGTATTTTTACTCCATCTATCTTAAAATGTTCCAGATTAAAACAAAAAAAATTTGGGGGAAAATAGTTCCTCCATAAATTATATAAAGTCCTGTTTTTATAGGGTTTAGGGTTTAAGGTATAAGGGTAATACTAATATTAAAAAGTTGACCTTTTATAACGTATGGAAAAACTAGTTTCCCTCAAAACCTACTCATCTTAAAATGTTTCAAATTTACTTCTGTTTTGATTATTAATTAAGAGTAAATTAAGATATTTATTTTAAGAAATAAGTAGTACATATTTTAAAACCCAGAGCTTTTGTCAATTGGCCAAGATAATTGAGACGGCTGAAGAATTAAATTGATAGTTTGGGAGAAAACAATTATCCTTCCAAAAATCACTTGAAATCAAAGTAACACATGGTAAGGAGAATATTATGAATATACTCCCTCCGTCCCCGTTCACTTGACACTTATTTTTATTTTGGTCCGTCTCAGCTCACTTGACCCTACCCAAAATAGCCTACTTTTTATAATTTTATATTCACTCTACCCCACTACTCATTCCCTCTCTTCATTTTCCACCACTCAATTTATTCAACCAACACTACTATACACCCACTCATTCTCTCTCTTCATTTTCTACCACACATTTTCCTTATTTTATTATTTTTCCTTAGTTATTGTGCCCACCTCTTGGGTACGAGGTGGGATGGAGGGAGTATATGCTTAAATGGGCACTATATATCGTGCATATCTTATTGGGAAAGTGTGTTGTGTGTGAAGGAAATTGTGCACATTTCCATGTAAGAATCGTTTGTCATTGGACAAAGATTATCGTGGGTTCATGTTCACTCCGTGAGAACATGAAAATGATATATTTATTGGTTCAATTTGAAGATTGAATGATAAAAATATATAGCTCAAATAAATAAATGGATGGAAGTTAGAAATGTTAGTTTGTCTCACATGTGAAAAGTATGGAAAACCTAGTTGATAGTTTTGCCACTTATTGTTGAATTATAATTCAAGGAATTACATAAAGTTAATAACAAATTGTAATTTCTAGAATTTTAATTTAAGATGATTTTTCAAGAGTAACTTACATGATTTATTATCCATTATAAGTTTGCAAATGTAACTTGCAAAATATTGATTTCAATGTTAATAGTTGGAATTAAGTTAATCATCAATATGTGGATTAATTGGAGAATTAATCCTTAACACCCACAACTCTCTGAAAAAGAAGAGAAATGAGATGAGAAAAAACACACAAAATGAAACACTTGTTCTAGCAAATCTCCCTTTCATTCTTTATCTTGTGCTTCTTCCATTGGCCTCCTTACATATTTCAATGGTGATATCGTCCAAGCATATTAGTTCATTTCGCCGGAAGGCTTAAGTGCGAAGTGGTTCCGGTTAATCCGTTTTATCCTGGGAGAATAACGGCCGTGGAAACCTCAAGCACTCGTAGAGAGGAGGACGAATTAGTCTTAAGGAGAGTGTGTTCTCACACGACTCAGATACAAGAGATCAAAGACGGACAAACCCAACGAAGAGATCAAATACGGTTTTATCGTTTCTTTTCATGTTTTCATTCTTTCAATTTGTAATTATAATTTCAATTATATTGTAATCGTATTCCTTTCAATATTTACAAGTTTTTTCCAACATATCTAACAAAATCTTGGACACTTTTAAATGACAAAACAAATAGTGTCATGAAGGCTCCAACCCCCACCCCCACTAGGTATTGAGCATGGCCATACCCCCTCAACTACTATATTGAGACCAACAAAATTATTTTGTTGATTTATTTATTTTTAATTTCTTTTCATTTGAGTTAAAGATGGTTTGTTGTGGCTATGGTGGGGCCCTTTTGGAAAGGCAGATACATGGGAATTTCATAAATAAATAAATAAAAAGATTTGATAGATGTATTAACAGCGAATTTGAGATCTGTGTACTCGTATAGAAGTTTTTTTTACATCTTTGCCAAGAATAATCGTGTATTTTGACAACCCGTTAAACACACGCACCAGCCCCTCATTTAGAGCGCCACTAATTTGTGAAAAATATGATCAGGGCCATTGAGCAGATTGGCCCCAAATCTGTCTCAAAACCGTCTTGACCTCTCAACTTATTTTCATTTTTAGTTGCCTTTATTTACTAGTTTCAAATCCTAGCCCAAATATGTCTATTTTTGTTATGTCTTCTTAATGGGCCTAGAGTGGGTTTGTTTTTCTTTAAATTGAAGCATTTTATACATGATTTTTTTTTTTTCCCTAAAAATTTAAAATCGTAACATATCATTCACTTCAAGACAATTGTTGTTGGTTCCAAAGGGCAACAAGGGTATAGAACCGCTAGGGGGGTGAATAGCGGTTTCAACTTTTTCTTTAAATACCATTATAAAATTCAACAGTGTACTTATCAATTTAGCTAACTGCGGTTTAAGGCAGAAAACCAAAAAAATAAAATGCACAGCGGAGGTTTGCGGTTTGGCTTAAATGGATAGATAAAGAGTTGGCTGGCTACAGGGACGTAGCCTGATAGGCTAAATCGCACACCTACAAATTAAACCTGGACTAGGTTCTAAAAATATGTAGTTAGGATAAGTCCAGAATCGATCCACGAAGAACGGTTATTTATTTACGTAATTGTCACTTGACAAGATTGGGGGAATAAATTGATTTTATTTAACTATCCTAAAAACAGAAATTCAATTAATAGAGCTAAAACAATAATTAAGAAGCACTTCAGATTTGATTTCGTCCCACCTAATTATTCAATTATCATTGATATATCTTTTCACTTTTTACCCTATTCACTTGATCACGAGATTTATTTCAATCCCTATTTCTTCTTTCAAAATAGTTATTAGCAGCGGCACACTCACTAGAAACCCTAATTAATAAATTAATCTAACTGGCGCGCAGTCTAGATCGCAGAATTAATTGATGAACAATTTAAGAAACTAAGATCAAGAACGCATTCTATAATTATTTCATATAGATAATCGTCTAATTTTACCCACTTCACAATTTACCATGGCACATGCATAAATTGTAGGGGTGTAAGTGGTTTGGGTTAAACCGAGGTTTGAGACCGAACCGGAGCAAACCATGCGGTTTGGTTTTCAAGCACCAATGGTTCGGTTCAGTCTCATATATTGGCAAACCACATGGTTCGGTTTGGTTTGTGGTTTGACCTTCCCAGACCAAACCAAACCGAACCAAACCAAACCGCGGTTTGAGACCGCGAAACCGAACCACCAAGCCAAACCGCCAAACCAAACCACATTACATAAACTAATCTTAATCCCAGTTTCACATTTTATTTAATATTTTTGTATATTTATTATTAGATCAATAAGAACGCTTACATTACATTGACAATTCCTAACTCCCATTTTGTATTTTATTTAATATTGTTTTCTTTTTTAGAGTAAGCATTGTTAGGAGATCTTGACATTTGATTTTATCTGATGAACTGGGAATAGAGAGAGAGGTATCTCTCATGAGAGACGATATAGGAATGGAAATAGGAGTGGACTCAGAGGGGAGAGGATTTGGACGATAAATTAGCATGTTTGGGTAATTTCAAGTTTTGAATTTTGAATATTTATTCCATTCGTTTTAAAATAAATATTACAATTATAAATGATTTATAAGATTTGTGTTTTACTCTCTCTGTACCTAAATTAGTGGCCATTTTCAAGAAATCTTTGTCCCTAAATGAGTGTCTTTTTTTAACATAACTTTCTCCCTAAACGTTTTTTTTTCGAATTTTTTTTTCACCGGTTTCTTTATACGTGCAAAACTAAAGGTTTGGAAAGGAGATTACAAGATTATATATGAATCGTTGTTACCAAATTGTTCAAAAAGTTGAGATTTTCAGTGTCCCTTAAAATGAATTTTAGACACTCATTTAGGGACAGAGATAGTACTTGTTTGTATATTTCATGTGAGTAAACGACTAAAATGACCCGCGTACTATATGAATACAACCAAAATGACCCACGTACTATCTAAACTACCAAATCGACCTGCGTACTATCCATATATTCACCAAATCAACCTAAATCACTAACGGATGTTAATGAATGTCAACAATCGTTAATAACTTAACGAGTATTACAATCAACAATTTCAAATGTATTAATTATAATTTAAAGGGCCAAAATGCAAAAAACAATAATTTACTCCCCCCTCCCTGATATCCCCCAAAACCAAAATCAGCATTCCAGGAAACAAAAAAAAAATAAAAAAAAATATGCTGCTTAAAAAAAGCATTTCAGGAAACACTTCATTCCCCATACCTTGTTCTCCACCCTACAACGCCACCCCCCCCACCACCACCACCCCCCCCCATCACCACCATCCTCAATTTCCTCACAACCTTTTTTTTTTTAATAGTAAACAAATTATCTACTCAACTCCAGAAAATTGAAAAAGAAAATAATAGAACCCGATTGCAGAAATTTGATAACTACGATGAACAATAGAACAACGGTGAAAAAGTGATGGGGGTGGGGCTACCAAACCAGATATAGTTTCAAAATCAGATCTGGGTCTTTGCCGGATTTTTCCGGAGTGGCGTTGTAGTCAATTGCAACTACGGAGAAGCCTAGTCGAGATATGGGGAGACTGACCTTGGCGGTGGTGGTGGTCTTTCTGACGTCACCTATGCCGGAGTTGATGACGGCGACTCTGGGAGTGGCGATCGAGTATTAGGAAATGTTTTAAAACACAAACCTATTCTTGAAGGTAGAGAACCAGATGGAAGATTTGATTGAATACAAAAGCATTAAATCAACCAAATAAACTGGGCTTCCAAGGGAGATAATTGGGGATTGGCCTACCATTGCAGGCGATAAAAAAGGAGGAAGATGAGGGGTGTAAACTAAGATTGAAGCACTAGAAAATGATAGCCAGCCGGTGACTGGCTCGACGACGCCGACGGTGGAGGCCTCCATTGACGGCGGCATCAATTGTTGGCAGGGAATTTGATAATTGGGGAATTTATAAATTATTTTCTTGGCATATTTCCCCCCTTTATATTATGATTAATACATTTTTTGTAATATCCATTAAATTTTTAACATTCGTTAACATCCATTGATGTATACTAACGATTTAGGTTGATTTGGTTGATTTATACATAGTACGCAGGTTGATTTGGTAGTTTAGATAGTACGCGGGTCAAATTGGTTGAATTCATATAGTACGCGGGTCATTTTGATCGTTTACTCTATTTCATGTACAATAGTAAAATTATAACAAAACATTTTACTAATTTAAAAATGCGACTTTTATTTTTTGAAGGAGAAATTATTGTTTTCTTTTTTAGAGTTAGCATTGTTAGACTAGATTCACATAATAATTACTCATAATAATAAGCAATCTACACTGAATTAAGGGAAGAGTCGTTCTTGTGAAAAACGCGTTTTACACTAGCCTTAGTGTAAAACGTGTTTTCCACATAGAAGGGGTCTTGGGCAGGCACTTTCCGATAATGTTGGAGACACTTTTCAATATTTTTACAGCAGACATTTTTTTTTAGACTTTCACATCAGACACCTTTTTACCTTAGAGAAAACACTTTTTTGGCACTTGAAAAAAAAAATAAAAACCAGGCATGTTTTAAAACTCAAGCATGCACTTTTTTTTGCACTTGAAAAAAAAAAAAAAAAACCCAGCAGACATGTTTTAAAACTCAAACAGACACTTTTTTACCTTAGAGAATGCACTTTTTTTTGCACTTGTAAAAATAAAAAAAAATCAATAGGCATGTTTTAAAATTCAAGCAGACATGTTTTAAAGTTCCAAATAAGTGTCTGCTCTGAATTATTTTGTGCCTCTTATAGCATTAGAAAATGCCTCTTGTGTTATAACAAATGTAAAATAAATGCCTGCTCAAGTGTAAACATGCCTTGGTAGTGTCAAAACATGTGTCTGCTCTAGTGTTAAAATCTGCCTGCTATAATATTGAAAATTGCCTCCTACAGTTTCGAAAAGTGTCTGATGAGTTTTCATGAGTTCCAGTTATTTACATCAATGCCACCACGCCTTCTCAGAGCGTTCTCCGCTTTTTTAAAAACACGTTCTACACTAGCGTTAGTGTAGAACACGTTTTTCTCAAGATTTTCACTTAAAGGAATGTGTGTGTGTTTTTTTTTTTTTTTTTTTTAATATGTTTTTTTATGTCTCCATAAAACTAGCCGATCTTGACTGCTTGACCCACGAGATTTTGTTTTGTGCAATCTATTCATGGACGTTACCGTTTCTTTCTTTATTTTTTAAAGAGCTCGTCTCCTGTACAACGGGTGTACGACGTGCGACGGCGCCGAGCCGAGCCGGGTTTTTTTTTTTTTTTTTGCAACCCCAACTTTTTTTTCTCCAACATAAGTAACACTTATTATAACGAAATGTAACATTTTTTTATTCAAATGTAACATTTTTTAAAAAAAAATGTACCACAATTTTGCTGCAATAGATAAAGATAACAGAAAGATTGACAACTAAACTAATGTAACACATTTTATAAAGGGATGTAACACTCATTTTTTCAAATGTAACACTTTTTTTCTCCAAAAATTAACATAGGATTGACAACTAAACTAATGTTACATTTTATAAAAAATGAATGTAACATTTTTTTCTCAATTGTAACGGTTTATATTCTTAAATGTAACATTATATATGAAATGTAACAATTTTTTATTGAGAAAGTAACAATTGAAATGCAAATCCAATTTTATTTTTTGTAAAACTCATGTTACATTTGACTGTAAAAGTGTTACTTTTTCAATATGAAACTGTTACTTTTATTAGAACAGAGTGTTACATCTCAGCTGACAAAGCAGCTCAAACTTTTTGTGTGTAAAAAAATGTTTTTTTAAAAAAAAATCAAATCATATCATGACCTATGTAGATTTTTTCGTCTCGTCGAGATGAACACAACGGTATTTTTAATTTTTTTTTTCTGAGTTATAAATTTCAAGATATAGCATTTTAAAGTTAATGGTTTTTTTTAAAGGTGACACGTGGCAGCGCGCGGCTGGGTGAACCAGCGAGTGGCTCACAGCGCGCCACGTGTCAAGCTGGGAATGGAGGAAGGCTGGCTGGCGGGTCGGGCCATGGAGCAGCCCGCCGCACACCATGCGGCCGGTGCATATAAGAATTTGCCTTTTTTAAATTTACCGTCCGGCAAACCATTTACCCTCAACAAGATCCGTCTCAGATGTGAAACCGTCTCACACAAGGTTTTTTTTTTTTTTTTTTTCTTCTCCTATAAATAACAAAGAAACCCTGTCATTGGATTTCATTCATTTCTAGAAATATGTGCAATTAGATTGCTCTGATCAAAAATGGCTCAAGAAGATCACTCTCAGAGGCAGAGTGACACTAGTAGTGGCGGTGGTTCCGCTGGTGTTTATGATCATCATTATAGAGGTTCAAAAAAGTTGAAGCAAAAAAAGTCCCACAAAGAGGTTTAGGAGTGGCTCAACTTGAGAAGATTAGATTAGAGGAACAACAAGAAAGGAAAGATGCATCTCCTAGTTCATTTTTACCACCCATGTCTCCACCATTAATTCCTTTGCCGCCGCCTACTTGTCCGAACAATCTACCCTTGAAATCAGGTGGCGGTGAGATTGGGTGGTTAACGGGAGGATTGATCACCGCGGAGAATTCGGTTTAATGAAGAATGTTATGCAATGGTAGGCTTAGTCGCACACCTACTAAATTAGACCTGAACTCGGCCAGTAATAATGTAATTAGGGTAAGTCAGGGTCGATCCACGAAGAACGATGATTATTTGCGAATAGTCACTTGACCAGATTGAGGGTTTGATTTTGATTGAAAATAATTCCTAGACGGGAAATTAAACTAATTGTGATTAAAACAATGAATTAAAAAGCACTTCAGATTTGATACTGTCACCGGATTTTAATTCTAATATCACTGATAATTCTAATCTCCGTTAATATTATTCACTTGATTACGAGATGTATTTCAATCTCTATCTCTTCTTTCAGAATAGTTTATAGCAGTGGCACACTCACTATAAACCCTAATTAAAATTAAACCTAAACTGGCACAGAAAAGGTCTAAAGATTAATTGATGAAGTTTAAAGAGACTAAAATCAAGAACACTTTCTAAAAATAAATTAGATAATCGTCTAATCTTGCCTACTCCCCGAATTGCTATGGCACATACACAATTCGTGGAGATGCTACAATGAAAACCCTAATTCTGGCACAGAACGAGTAATCTAGCAAAGATCAATAAAGAGGACAAGTAAATTGGCCAGATTTACAAACCCTAGAAATCAATCAAAAACGGTACAAGCAAGATTATGAACAAGAATTAATAAGGAAAAAGAAATACCTCAATAGAAATAAAAAAAACCCGGATCAAGATCTCAAATCCAAAGTAATGGAGTTTAGTTCTCCATTAATGGTTACACAAAGCTTCAGAGAGAGAAAGAAAAAGAACGTAGTATTCAAAAGTCCAGAGAGAAAAAAAACCTCATCCTGATTCTAAACTAATAATGGAATAAAAATTCCAATCAAAAAAATAAAAAGATAATAAAATAAAATAAACAAAAACCAACAAACACCATCAGTCCAGCCGCCGCTCACTTTGTGCCAAAGTTGACTTTCACCATTTTATAATTCAGCCCCTGGAGTTTTAATATTGTCAGTTCAGTCCTCTAAGTTTCAGAAATTGCAGAAAAGCCCCTAAATTCCCAGTTCTTTGCAGTTTGGTCCCTGCACTCTTCCGCCAGTTAACTTTGACTTGACTTTGACTACTTGACCATCGAGACCGACGTTGAAGCTCACCAAAAGTTACATCTGGGAAAAATAATTTAATAATAACGACTATTCTACCCCGGATTACAATAAAGCTCAAATGATAAAATAATGTCTCAAATACATCAAATCTAGTCTAAAGTACATCAAAATGAACCAAAATATATGAGAGAATAAGGTAAATAATGTATACAAAATCCGTCACATCATGCAACAACAATTTCAACAACCTTGCTCATCATCAATGGTGTGTCTAATTCTATCACTTTTTAGTTTTTAGTTTTTTACTTTGAAAAGGGTGTTTAAAAGTATGTTTCTTTTTATTCCATTTTCATCAAAATCATGAATCTAATGTACTCCCTCCGTCCCGCCGGAAACTTCAAAAAAAAATTATGGCACAAGAATTAAGGGAAAAAGTGAAAAAGGTGATGTGTTGTGAGTGTTGATAGTTGAGTGGGAGAGAGAAAGTGGGGTAGAGAATAGTTAGTGGGTTAGTGGATGTGAGTATGAGAAGTGGGACCCACTAATTAAAAAGTATTAAAAACTTTCCATTTATGGAATGTGCAATTTCTATGGGACGTTCATTTTGGTAAGTTTTGCAATTTTCGGTGGGACGGAGGGAGTATTTTTTTTGTTGTAAATTAATTTACTTGTAGGTGAATGTCTCAACAGGGACTTCATCATCAATGTCAGAATCTGTATTGAATTTTCAGATGGAGCCCCCTTCAAACCAAAGCTATTGTAGCAATAACAACTTTACACCACCTGAGGAAGACAAGGTTAAATATATATGAGTATTATTTTTGACTCTCTTGGTTAACTTTAGAGTAACCTGAAAATGGAATTTCTGTAGATTCTGCAAATTTTGATTTGGTCAGTAAGATACGAGTGTCTTGCGTTCATAATTTCAATAATTTTAGATCTTATTTTCTTCGTTCATCGAGTTTCAAAATTGCAGATGGTTGGGATGAAGAGGTTGTATCCCTTCGCTTTGGACGATATACCAATCCCCGAGTTTCAATTCAAATTGCCTACTTCATTTGTTTCTCCGATTTCAAGATCAGATGAACCAGCTTTTTGTAGCAATGGAGTCGTAACCAGCATTGAACCTTCTTATCTAATTATCAGGTAAGCCCTTAGTTTGTATGAACCATATAAATGAAAGGTTGTGATGAAACAACCCTTTTTCAGAGAAGGACATTCAAACTCGAGGGCCATATCCGAGCCAAGTCTAAAGAAAGTTGCCGGAGAAAATGGAGGTGGGCTGAAGGGAGATTTTCTGAAACTAGCACCTCCAGAAAGGGATAAAATTACAAGGCAAAAGCTGCAGCTTTCCACAAAACTAAGCCTACAACAACGAAGTCAAGAATGTTGAAAAACAACAAACCTTGTTTAGCTTCATTCCAGCAGCCGAGACGCATACCAGACAAGCCATTAGCCATAAAACCAGTAATGGTGGGACGGGAGAATGTGTCGATCTGAACTTGAAGCTGTAGAGTAGAGAATACCCGAGCCCGATACCCCAATCCCCAATTGTGATAAGAGATTACCCGCTCAAGACTATGATTGACTTGTTAGAGTGGTGATGGAAAAAATGAAAAAGAACGGAGATTTTCTGGCTATTATTTTCTAGAAACTAATTTTCCTTATTAAAAAAAAACTAACTTTTGATAAGATTTCATGTTTGACTTTTACTTCATGACTAAAAAATAAATGTATAAAAGAAGACAGGAAAAAATGGTATATAGAAAATGGATAAATTTAAGAACTGGTATTTCAACAACACACACACATGAATGATGAAACCATGACCAAATAAATTGAAGTAAAATTTCTCAGTATCAGGCATAACTCATGACTAACACAACAAATCCAGAATTTGATGGGTTTTCTACAAACATTTCTCTTAGAAAAATTGTCACGCCGTAACTCTATAAACAGCTGCACGCGAATATAACCATCACTCCACGATGTACAAGAACACAAATAGCATCTAATAATCTATGACCAACCAAAGACATAATCAAGAACGTATACCAGTGCGAGGGAGAACGGGTACAGTGCGAAAGCCAACAAAGATGTCCAGAGAGGGAAAGTGGTTCGGATACTGGCAAAGGCACCCATCACAACGCACACTATTAGAATGACCAACACCTCAGATGAAAAGTCCCATGTCAGGCCCCGGGCGTAAACAAGTGCCAAGAAGACCGATAGGCAGAGTACATTGTTCATGGTCACAGCTCCATATAACTGCAATTTAGGAGTCAAAAAAATAAAATAAAAAAATCAGTGGTTATGGGGTTAATTTCAATGCTCACCACTGTGGTTTGGACAAGTATCACTGCCTCCGGAAGTTTGGTTTCATCTCACATCTCCCCTTTTGTCAACTTTATTTATGCAAAACGACTATTGTATCACTAAACCTCCTCAATATATAGCCAAATACGCCCTTCGTCTAAAAAAGATAGTCCCATTTGACTTTGATGGTCAACACAAGTGAAATTTGACCAAATATCAATGCCAATCTAATCATCCTAATGACATTCAAAATATTATAGTACTCCATCCGTCCCAAAATACTTGTAGTTATAGCATTTTGCACACATATTAAGAAAAACAATTAATACATACCAAATAGACTAATTTACCCTTTGAATATTCAAGTACCAAGGCAATTAAATGATTTTACAGTGACAACTACCTATTATAAATAAGGGTAGTCTAGGCAAAGTGTGTCAATGTTTTATGGAAAAGTGCAAAACTAAAAATATTTTGGGACAAAAAATCTATCCTAAAACTGCATATATTTTGGGACGGAGGGAGTAATTTCTAAATCATTAAGTGATTTATCAATAAAAAAAACTAGAATTTTATTGGGACGATAAGATTGACATTAGTGTTTGGTCAAAGTTCACTTGTGTTGATCATCAAAAGTCAAATGGGACTATCCTCCGGCGGGACACAGGGAGTACAAAACTAGAAACTTTACAGATTTAGGAGTAAAAAGTAATTTTGCTAAAATAAAGTTGACAAAAGGGAGAAGTGAGACAGAAACCAAACCTCAGGGATGGGCAGTAAACTTAACACGTGAATGGGTCTGACAGAAGATTTAAGTGAATTACTCTAAAAAGAGTTCAAAACAAACCTCTGAGAATGTCAAAGACGCTGATCTCCTCTTTTTCCGGCTGGCAAAAATAATAGCTGAGACGGCTTCACTTGAGTTGGTTGCAAGTGGAAGCGCGATAAACGAGATGAAGAACGAAGGGATACTAGTTGCTTTGGAGAAATTATCGACTGCATCAACTAGAGGATCGGCAAATGCAGCTGCAATAGCAGTTCCAAGCAGCAGAAACAATACAGCCTTAATTGAGATCCACTTGGAATTTCCTTCTTCTTCAGCACTTTCATCGTTTTGATCACCCAAAAGATCATGCTCGATTTTTGTTTGCTGGAAAAACCATAATATAACCCGTTAACAAAAGATCAGAAAAAATTAATCACTGCAGCATCAATTTAATCATAAAGCTATAATGTACTTGTAGAGTGGGAACCATTTCCAGATATTGTTAACTACCATCCCTAAACAAGCTATAAAAGCATCATATAGTTCATACGTGAAATATTAAAATACTTCATGTTCCAAAATAAAGTCCCATTAGACAAGTCAAACTTTTAATGAATGATGCTTTATCGCCTTCTCTTCTTGAAATTCCATTATACCCGTTGGCAACAAATCAGAAGAATATTAAACTGTTTCCGAATCTTGTTAATGTATATATAACTATGATTGTAACAATGTACCGCCAACATAATCATAAACTTCTCATACTGGCACAATCTAAGCCATTTCAAAATCTTGTTAATTTATTGTTCAAATATTTTTTTGTTGTTGAATTCCATTCCCTAAAACTGCTATAAAAGCACCATGCATAATTTGCAACTGAAATTTTTAATACATAAAGGAGAACTCCAAAACATTGTGAGGAGCTGAGTTTACTGCACAAGCTTTCCTCTTTCTCCATGTCATAATCACTTCTTATTTTTTAATTTGGAAAAGGGACATTCATTCATCTCTCAACTAAAAAAGGTTGGAGTATATTTAAACACATCTCCATAAATGAATAGGAAGACAACGTCTATATGTAGGTTCCATTTTAATGAACAAATGTAGAGCAATGAGCATCCCAAAAGAAAGTATGTAAACATCTGTACAAACACATCTCTAATACTCCCTTTGGTCCAAAATGGTTGTCTCTAATGAGTTAAAAGCATTTAAATTCAATTTTTACCCTTAAAGTGGAACTTGTTGCATTTTACTAATTGCTTTATCGAGTGGAGTAATGCATAAAAGAGAGGCAATTGATAAAGGTAAATTTGGTACTTTCTTCACTAAGATATAGTAATTGTTGTTTTTCTTAAAATTGGTGAAAATTTAAAAAGAGACGCCTATTTTGGACTGAATGGAGTACAGTAGTGAGGTCATTATGGCACAAATACCTGTTCATGGTGGTCAAGGAACTCTTCTGTGTCATGCTCAGTAATATGAGAAGGGACTTTAGATCTCTTGGCCTCCTCAATTAATTTTGCAATACCATTGAAAAATTCCTGAAAATCAACTTCAGAATCTTCTGAAGTGTCAAAATCTTTCATCACTCTATCCAGGGCATCATCTTCATTCAAATTTATCTCATTAAGCTGGATTCCTACTAACAGTGCTTTTAGTTCAGTATGAGACAGACGGTGGTCGTCATTGGTGTCAATTACCTTAAATAGCCTGTAAGAGAATCCTTCACATCATTAAAAACATGGAAGCCATAAATCAATTTATTTTATTTTTTTTTAAAAAAAAAAAGAGAAGAAGAAAAGATGTACTCCCTCCATCCCAAAATGTTGTTCCCCTTTTTTTGAGGTTAATATGAAGGAACTTTGAGTAATAATTCAAGTACAATTCAATTATCCTAATGAAAATATAGAACATGTTATTGATACACCATTATCAATACTATCGATAACCAGTTCAATATTTTCACTAGGATAATTAAATTGAACTAAAACTATTGCTCAAAGTTCCTTCGTACTAACATAAAAAAAAGAGGGAACAACATTTTGGGACGGAGGGAGTATATAGAACTTACTTTTCCAGAACTTCTTTATTAGGTGTCCCCTGTTCTGTTGAGAGCTTTGCATAAGCGCGTTTTCTTAATTGTTTCAGAAGTCCAGCTCGTACATGCTTGTGCTTTGCATAAATAAGACGTCTCCTCTGAATTTTAGGCTGAATAACCTGCATTGATTTCCAAGCAAAATCAAATAACATGGATGAAGTTCCATAGGAATACCATCTATAATTTCAGTGATCACTAAATCCAAAAAAAAAAAAAAATTCCACATGACAATATTTACATGGGTTACCAAAAAAAGTGGCCTAATACCGACTCTATCAGAATATCGTAACCTTCCTTAGAGGAAAACACGGACTATGACATTCGACTTATCAGAGACCAATCACTTGTATCATGCAACATATCACCGTTACGTAAAACATGCATGTTTAAGACTGCCCAAGCATAGGTAGACAAAGTCACATGCCTACTTGCAGTGTGATTTGAAGACGGTGTAAATCTAAAAAGTGCAAAACCTTATTGCATTAGAATGCATGGAAAATGTAATCAGAATAAGATATTACCTGATAAATGCAATAGGAAATTAGTAGAGAGACAGAGATGATTAGTCCGATTAAGACTGCAAAGTGCCTTCCAGAGTTGGAATGGAGAATTTGGGGAAATTGGACTACTATAAAGGGGAGTACAGACACAGCCATTATCATTGCAGCATAGCTTGTCCATATATCAGTACTAATCCCAGAACCTGCATTGAGTTCAGAATACTGGCATAATCATTAAAGGGTCATTATCCAAATGTGACTTAAGGGTCTATATTGCTCCTATATGCAAATAGCCATCCTCCTTGTACAATAGAGCAGAAATAGCCTTCTGATATCAAGGATGCACCATACACAGTGGAAATTTTCTTGGTGATATATTTCATACTCCCTCTGTCCCATACTTATTGCTACCAAATGGGAGTGCATGCGGATTAAGAAAATATGTTGGAAAAGTGATTGTTGTGAGTGGGTAGGAGAGAGAGAATAAGTTGGTGGATACTTGTTGTGAGTGGGTAAGAGAAAGAAAACAAAACATTTTAGGTAAGTAGCAATAAGTATGAGACGCCCAAAAAGGAAATAAGTAGCGATAAGTATGGGACGGAGGGAGTACATAAGTGTGTACACGCATGTACCAGTGCATGAGATAAGATTATGAACTTGTACACAGCTATCAAGATGGGAGAGAATATACCTGTTAAGCTAAGTCCTTTAGTATCCTTTCCATCTACAGCAACTGTGGAGTCAATATCGCACTTGCCAACAATAATACAAGTTCCCCATATAACTGTAAGAAGCATGACTGTTGAACCAGCTAGCAAACCCATTCCAACTGAAACCTGAGATTGAGCAGTTTCTGCAGTTCCAGAAAGTCCAGATACTGAAGAGGAGGAAATTGGTCAGAAGCAATTTAGGATTGACCACCATGTATATATATCTAATGACTACAAAACAAATAAGAACCACCCCGACCACCAAAAGAAAAAAAAAAGAATAAACTCTGATGAAATTTAACCCAATCAAAACCAATGGAAATATGTCATAACATCCCATTATGAGGGAATTCTAGAACAAAACATACCAGCTTGCATAAAGAGATTTCTACTTTTATGATCAAAAATTGACAAGGCAATAACCTAAGTACGAATGCATAAATTATTACTTGGACGATTACAAACCAATTTCGAAACACATAATAAAGTAAATGTGACTGGAAAAACCAAAAGTGTAACAAAACATTAATGTATGTAATCTAATAACACCAAACAATTCACCAACTATATTGGTTTTAAGCGAAGCACTTAGATCATCAACTATATTAGTTATTTAAGAAAGTAAATGGACAAAATAGAGTTAACTCTTCAACTAAGACTACAATAATCAGATACACCAAGTTTCTTTTAACAAAAAGAGTACCCACCCAAAGAGCTTCAATTTCCTAATCGAAAACTATTGGTGTACTGTGTAAATAATTGTACAGATACTGATATAGTTGTTATACTGTACACCAGCCTAATTCATGTGTTGTATGGTATAACATCTTATAGCATTTCCTGTATATTTTCTGAGCAAAAAATCTGTGAATGTAGCACTACTGTTGTCTAATCTATCCCTGGTATAAACTACAGAAATCAGAATATAAGTCAAAATTAGCTACCAAACAGCATCTGATCTGCACTATCTCAGATCCACCACGGGCACGGCAATTCAACTCGAGTAGAGTAGCTATAATATTAATTTAGCCAGCAACAATAATTGCAAATTCATGCTTCACATCCATTGACATTTCGATGAAGCAATTTCGAATTCAGACGACGATTGAGAATGAAAAAGGAGGAATTCATACCGAGAATGAGCATAGCATCAGGAAGAGCACCGAGCATTGGAAGGAAGAGGCCTCCAACGAGACCGGGGCCGAGAATCTCCAACAGCAACTCACTGCCGGCGGAGAGATAGGTAGCGGCCATGAACATGAGATAACCATAGACAATTATGAGGAAGAGATTGCCAAGTACGGTGGTGGTGCACGGCAGGAAACCGTACGATTGCTCGCACACTTCTTCCGTAGCGAGGAACGGGTTGAGTCGAAGCACTTTCAAGCCGCCGGAATCATCGTGAACCCCGTCGGACACCAGATCTGAGGAGTGAGAATCGCCGGATATTAGACGGCCGGTTGAGAGAGTGAAAAGAGAGGTGAGTAGGAGGAGAGAAATGAAGGATAGTTTGGAAGCCATGGGATGGGATCATGAAAGTGAAAACTTAGTGTTCCCATCCGTGTATTCTCTTATATACTCCTCCAAAATAACATTTTTATTTTCATCAGTTTTAAAGAAAATAATTACTCCCTCCCGGCACAAGTAGGACTTCTTTCCCTTTTAAGCCGTCCCATAACAATTGAGACTGCCCAAAATAAAAATGTTTTAATATATTTATATTCAATCAACCCACTATTTAACCCCACTCATTCTCTCTCTTCATTTTTCACCACTCATTTTATTCAACCAACACTACTTTTTACCCCACTCATTCTCCCTTTTCATTTTTTACAACACATTCACTATTTTCTCTTAATTATTGTGCACACTCCTCTGTTCCTACTTGTGCTGGGACGGAGGGAGTATTCCTTAAAAAAAATTACTCACCCCGTCCCATTTTAAGAGTCAAAAAATAGATGAGTTCAAAAATTAAGGAAAATGTGATGTGTTGTGAGTGTTGATGGTTGGGTATGAGAGAGAAAGTGAGGTAGAGAAGAGTTAGTGGATAATAGTTGTGAGTATGACATGTAAGACTCACTTTCCATTTTAGGATTTTAACTTTTAAAATGAGACGCACTTTTAGGAAATTTTTGACTTTTAAAATGGAAAGAGGAGGATTGTTCTTTTAAACAAGAAAAGCAATCAATGCGATAAGTTGATAGTAAAGTAATTATTTTTTACATAATTTTATTTAATGAATTTTTATAAATAACAAAAATTGAATTAAATAATTTTATTTCAAAATAATTATTTGAAATTTGAAATTAATTAAAATATAATAATTATTTTGAATCAAAGAAAATACTCTCCATAAAATAAATATCATATTTAATTTATCAGAAATTTTAAGTAACAATTTTCTTTTGTAGGAAAGTAACATTTTTTTTTAAACATGGATGTCAAAAATTTTAAATAAAATGTTTTAGTCAAATAGTTTGAAAAAAAATATCGAGAACAAATGAGAGATGTAATGATGACGATGCAGTAGGGTGCATCAAAATTTTCAAATTGAGGAGTAAATAAAAATAATGGAGGAAAGGAAAGTATCAAATTCAATTTGTTTATTATGTTATCAGGTTGATCGTGGAGGAGCATTTTAACAGCTTATTTTGCATATTTGCCCCTTGGGTTTCACTGGCCGTCCGTTTTGGGCGTAATTTCACATCATTTGTACTTTTGTACACTGTAGTTCTGTATCGCGTGACTATACGCTCACTCCGTTTCATTTTTATTTGAGTTTTCAATGGTTAGCTTCTCCTTCTCAGTTTATGCCACAAGTGCCTTTTATTCCTGCTTCCTCTTATCATGGTGAGCCTGCGGTGAAGTTCTCGAAAGAAATAATTACTTCTCTGGCAAAACCATTTAAGTATACTTTGGTGGGTAAATTCTCAAAAGGCCGACCTACGTTTCAAATGAGAGTCTCTTGATGGACTCCGACATGGCGGCCAGACCAAGATTCATCATTGTTTCCGGTGTGGGTTGGTTTACCTGGATTACCTATACACCTTTTTAACAAGATGTGCTTATTTTCAATTGCTAGAATTTTTGGAGAACCTCTAGCAATTGATCAAGCGACTGCAGCTCTTTCTCGGCCTAGCATTGCTAAGGTACTCGTTCAAGTAGATTTACTGAAAAAATTACCTTCCCGTATTTTTTTGGAATGTGGAGATGATGGAGATTTTTATCAAAGCCTTGAATTTGATAATTTACCTGCTTATTGTCGCCATTGCTATAAGGTTGGTCACAGCATGGATACTTGTAAATTTTTGAATAATAAGCCATCCGAGGTTGGGAATGGTGGTTTTAAAGAGGTAGAAATTCCAATCTCAAAAGAGCAGCCTAGCGCTCTTTGGGGGAAGGATCAAAACCATTCGAAAGTCCCAATTCACGTTAATAAAGGGAAGGAAAAACAAGTTTGGCAATTAAAATTAATGCGGCTAGCTCAAGTAAGGTGGATGAGATTCAACAAGCTGAGGCTTCCAAGCCAATACAAAGTTCCTTAGACATGACTAATTACGGTGATGTATTTGTGCATGAAGGCGAAAGAACGGAGACTCCAGTAGCTCAACATGAAGGATTATCTCAGACTTTGAATTCTATTCTTGACACTCATATTTTGGAGACAGGTAATCAGAATGATACATCAGGTTTGGATACCGTTGAGGAGGAAATTGTTAACATTGGTATAGCCCCAGAAGAAGGTTGCACACCAATTGCACATGGTGAGGGGTTGGATACTTTGGATCATAATAGAGCGTCCCCTTCAAACGAAAATCAAGATATTGAAGCAATTGTCATGGCAAAAATGGCTGCATTTAAAGAGAATCAAATTCAAGCTTCTTCTGCTCCCAACCTTCGTCCCCTTTCAGCTCGAACACCGAATCCCAAATATTTTAATCCCGAATATATCAATCCAAAAAATCTAAAAGAAGCTCTCACCATTAGGGAAAAATGTGATTCCGAACCGGAAGGCGGTCTCTCTGATACATCTCATTCGGCATTTGATGACGCTCGACTTTATGGAGGTATGGTTGGAGGAGTTCTTGTTGATATTTGGGCTCCAATGGCTAATGGCGAAAATCTGGACGATTACTATGATGATGAAGATGGCTTTCAAACAGTCAAAGGAAAACGAGAAAAATCTAGCTCGAAAGCTAAAGCAAAGAATAACAAGCCGAAGAGGCCTTGGAAGCCGACAAGGCAATTTGTTTGATTTTTTTTTCTTCTTCTTTCTTTCGTTTAGCCTTTTTTATTTATTTTTATTTTGCCACTTTTTCTTTCTTTTCCTTTTATTTTTGTGATAGTTTAGGCCTAGTCCCCCATCACTTATTTGTACTTTTTATTCCTTTTCAATAAATTTTAGGGGGCACTGCCCTTTCGCTGGAAAAAAAAATAAAAAATTGTTGAACTTTAACAATTTATATATGTTGGTCCCAGAGGGCAACAGGGGTATAGAACCGTTAGAGGGGGTGAATAGCGGTTACAACTTTTTCAAAAATACCCTTAAAAATTCAACCGAGTACTTATCAGTTTGGCCAACTGCGATTCAAAGCACTAGAATCGAATTGATAAAATGCACAGCGGAGGTTTGCGGTTTGGCCAAAGTGGATAGATAAAGAGTTGGGCGGTTTGACTGGGTTGAAAAACACAATGATGCACAAGATTATTAGAACTTAAAGATCAAAGGAAAACACAATTCATTTTTCTGATCATATCATAGATGAACTTAGTGAGAAACCACAAACAATAAAATAAAAAACAAAGCAGAAAATAAATATCAAACACACAAATTTGAAGAGCTTCGTTCTTGAATGAACTACGTCCTCTACCTAGATGGTTAGTCTAGGATTTTCTAATATCTACTAGACTTGTATTAATTTAGAGGAGCTTTTATAAGATTGCAATGAAGAATCTAAACTCTAAATAAACAATCAAAGCTATCAAAGCTATTCTAGCAACCGGTGTTTTCGAAGTGTATAATCTATATGATCATACAAATCGGGTGTGTGTGTGTGGGAAAGAAATCAAATGCTCTAATGATCTAAGTGATGTTGAGCAAATGAAAACTTTCGGTGTACAAGGCTAAGTAATGAATGGTTGTTTGGCTTGAAGCTTGATGAAGAATTCTGGGTTTGCTAAGGAGATCTTTGAAGGTTTGAATATCTGGGTAAAATCTTCAAAGCAAACTTTGAACACTTGAAAATTTTCTCTCTTGAAGCTCAGCAACCTTCATTGGTGAAAAATGAAGGCTATTTATAGGGGAGCAGTCTTGTGACCATTGGACAATGATCTGGTCTAAATCTTGATGGTATAGCTGCTGTCAAAATCCTATTGATTAAGCTGTCACTTTCGTCCTTGGTTTTGTCTTGTAGTCCTAGGTAGTTGTAGCACCACTACCTGACATTGTCCTTTGTTGCAGAGAAAGGACTAACGGTAAACATTTGAATTTATGAGACAAAACCGACATTCCTTGCAGAAACTACAAGTTAACTCGAAGTTATTTTGACAAGTCATAAATCATTCCTTTATGGTTGTAAAGAGAATGTTTGTCTTAAGGAATAAATGACAACACTTGAATTCTTCATTCAATGATCTGCGGTTCCACCAAGGTAACATGAGCGGCTCCATGAATGAACTTGATGTGCGGTTTCATTGAAACTGCAGAACGCGATTTCATGAACTAATGCGGTTCCACCAAGTTAGCATCAGAGGTTCCATACGAGACTTGAAGTGCAGTTTCATCAAAGCCACAGAACGCGGTTTGATGAAAATATGCGGCTCCATGCTGGCGGTTCAATAGTTGCAGCAAGTGCGGCTTGAATTTTAAATAAATTCAAATGGATAATCAGACAAGCCAATTGTTAGTTATAATTTTATGATTAAGTTGGACATTTTTAGAGAAATTCAAGTCACTCAAACTTTTTTATATTGTCTTACAATCAGATTGAATATTATAAATACATTGATGAAGTGAATGAAATAAATATTAATAATACTTCTTAGTCTAGTTTCTTCTATTACTTTATCTAAATGAGAATGTTAGAATTGTATGGTCGGCAAGTAGTTACTTTTGCATGCCAGATACAAAATCATCATCAGTAATCCCTCCGTCTCACCCGAATTATGATTTTTAGGTTGGGCATGGGATTAAGGAAAAAGTGTTAGTGGAGTAGGTGTTGTGAGTATGAAAAGTAAAGTGGGAGAGAGAAAGTGGGGTAGGAAATAATGAGTGGAAAGTTGCTGTGAGTGTGAATGTGGGTCCCACTAAATAAAACACTTCTATTTTTGGATCATCCTAATTCAGATGAGACACTCAAAATAAAAATTTATCCTAATTCAAGTGGGACGGAGTGGAGTATATTGTATCTATAGCAATTAGAAAATGATTGGAAGTTGGAGCCATGATTTAACAAAAAGAATGTGGCAAAAGCTAACAAAAAGCATGAAGGGGAAACTTAGGCAAACAAAAGGGATATATATCCATGAAAAATTGGCCAAATTGTAGGGACGGACGGCCAATAAAATGTGCCCATCAAAAGACTTTCACTTTTTCACGATGGAAAATGTAGAAATCACAAATCTAATTTTATATATAAATAAAATATTTATTTTCAGAGATTCTTAAGGGTTTTGTTAATAATATGATTTTCAAGCACATTTGAAGGTCATGACCAAGAAACCTTCTAGATATCAACCTCAAAAGGTTTTGGACATCAATAATAAATAATTTTGAATATAATTTCAAGCACATTTGAACAAGGTCATGGTCAACAAACTTTCTGGATATCAAGCTCAAGAGATTCTAAATATCAAGCTCAAGAAGTTCTGGATAGGCAGTTCTAGTGTTTTTGATAGCCAGTAAGCATTTTGAAAGAACCTTTAAGGCTGAAAATAACTTTTGAGACTGAAAGCCAGAACTTTTGAGACTGATAGTCAGAACCTTTGAAACTTGTAGACAGTTGATGTGTTACTATGGTTTAGATAAAGTGTTAAGGAGTGCCAGATGGTAGTGACAAGTTTTGATAATTTATAAAAATGCCATTACACGTTTTTTTTAAAAAACATTGTTTTTTTCTATCACTAACAAAAACGCGTTTTTCAAAAGACTAATTCTTGTAATAATTAATGGGACGGAGAGAGAATTAATATTAAACCTAACTCTCGAAAACTATTTGAACCAAAAAGCAACTTTTCCAAAAATGTTTCAAGAGTCCAAAAGCCGTATCAAGCTGTCCAAACCCGACTTGGGGTACGGACCCAGAACCTCTGCACCGAAATTTGGTGCACCGCTGCACCGGATGAAAGTTACATACGTTATACAACGTTTTTATTGCACTACTCAATGTAAAAACGCCCGAAATTGGGAGCTATCTGAGAAACGTTTTACATTTGCAGTACACGTTTTACATTTGCAGGAGCTAACTCACAAACGTTGTGTAACTTTCACGCGGTGCACGGGTGTAGCTAACTACTCGGTGGAGCAGTTCGAAATCCCCCGGAGACGAGTACACATCCATTTTCTCACATAAATATATGGATGGAAATAATTGACCGAAATAAATTAAATTAAATTAATGGGTTAGTTTATGTCACTATCTCAACAAAATAAAAACAAGAATCACGACCGGGGCATGATCGTCAAGCCACGTTGCACTCGATCTTTTCTCGTTGAATTGAACAACTCGACCTTATCATCATGTTTATTATACTTTGACAATTTCATCAGATTTGGAAAAACGTCGCTATTTGGTTTCCGACATTTGTCGAACTTACGTTTGGAGCCTAACCTTCATCCATCTTGCTATCTTGCTGTTTATTGGTAGTACTTCATCCGTTTCAAAATATTTGTCGCTTTTAAAAGTAAAAATTTATTTTAAAATATTTGTTACTTTATAATTTCACATATATATTTTAGGATAAAAATAATAAATTTCACATACTCCATCCGTCCTATTTTAAACTTAATTTTTTTTTTATTTTGAGTGTCTCATTTTAAATTTCAAAACTTAAAAAGGAAAGTTTTTTATACTCACTCCGTTTCATGTGCCTTGAGACAAAAAATTTTGGCACACAAATTAAGAAAAAGTAAGAGAGAAAAATAGTGGGAGGGGGTGTTTGTGAGTATGAAAAATTAAATAGGAGAGAGAATGAGTTGGAGGAATAGTAAGTTGGTTGGTGTTGTGAGTATAAAAGTAAACTAGAAGAGAGAATGAGTGAGAAGAATAGTAAAGGCTTTTTACCATTTTGGGCAGTCTCAACTGATGTGGAACGGACGAAAAAGAAAATAAGTCTCAAATGGCTTGAAACGGAGGGAGTACTTCTTTATTTGTGGGCCCTACATATCATACTCACAACAATTACCCACTAACTATTCTCTACCTCACTTTCTCTTTGCTACCAAACCATCTACCTAACACATCACAATTTTCTAAATTTTTAAACTTAATTATTTTTTTTTAAGTTTAAATTGGATGAGGGAGTATATATTTATTTTGGAAAAAAAAGATAGAGATAGTAAGAGATTGATATTGGATGTTTGCTATACTCTACGAATTGTAATTAAGATGGTTGGTTGGTTCAGGACCTGACCGCATTTCACCGCCAAACGCGAAGCCACATACTTTATCATACATGACCTTTTAATTTCAAAAAAATTGTCCATCTTAATATCTTCAAATTTTATGTTCACCAAAAAACTACCTTTTTCGATTTTGACCCTTTTACTTTTTTTTTTTTTTAGTTGGTCTCTTATCAAACGCGTTGATGATGCATAAAAAGGGTGGTACCGGGTAGGGGTGTCAGTTGTTCGGTCCAGACCGCGGTTTGAGACCGAACCGAACCAAACCATACGGTCTGGTTCGGTTTTAAAGCACGAGTGGTTCGGTTCGGTCTCAAAAATTTGTAAACCGCGTGGTTCGGTTTGGTTTGGGGTCTGAACCCTTCAGACCAAACCAGACCGAACCAAACCAGACCGAACCACGAGACCGAACCGCCAAACCGAACCATCAGACCGAACCGCCAGAGACCGCATATATTAGTAATATATTTGTATGTTAAGTAGCATCCACCTTTGAAATATTTAAAAAAAAAAATACATTACATTAGACCATTCTTAAATCACGTTTTGCATCTTATTCAATATTTATTTCATCACGAGTTATATTTATTGATACACAAAGTTAACAAAATTTTGGAGTGTGTTCACTTCATTTGTCTTCTTTATTCGTTAAATATTCTACTTCATGTGTATTTTCTCTTTTCAACAAATTCTAAATCATGATTTGAATCGTCATATGAACTTCGGTCTGAATGGTGGTTTGAACTACTATCTAAACCACGGTCTAGACCACGATATAAACCGTAGTCTGAACCACATTACTGAACCGCGGTCTGAACCAAACCGAACCAAACCATGGCGGTTTGGTTTGGTTCGGTTTGAACTGTTTTGTGGTTCGGTTCGGTCTGAAATTTTCTCAAACCGATGACTAGTGGTTCGGTCTCTAAAATGGCCGAGACCGAACCAAACCGAACCATTTACACCCCTAGTACCGGGGGTACCTAATCAGTCGGAAACGCGGCGATGGATAATCCTGGACGAACGAACGGACGATCTGCAAAACAAACACCGTTAGGGCGCGAGGGAGTTAACCCCACGAAAACCCTCCGGTGTGAGAATAAGCATCGTGTATAAAGATGATATAAACCGGAAGGAAAATCGTATTATAGTATTGAGAGGGTATTTTGTGTGTACCTTTGTGTGAGGGTTAGGACCCTTATTTATAGATTTGGGGTGGAGTGTCCACCAAGAATAAGAGATTCATAGTTGACTTGTAGTAGGAGACCGAGTCCTTGTATAATTTAGGATCCTTAGCTCGATAGGAGTCCCTTTGTACACAAATCGTAGTAGGATTTTATCCCTTAATATTAGGAGATAATTTATTCCGTTCAGTGGCCCCCAACTTCCTGATTGCATCGTAGTAAGAGAAGGAAGTTTAGGTTTCCTTGTAAAAGAGGTCTCCTTGTTAGGTAAGGGTTCTCTGTATCTTAGACTCCGGATTGTATGAGGAGAGCTGGGCTTAGTCACTGTAAAGTGAGCTAAGTCGGCTTGTACTTACTAACTCGGCTCGTCATAAAGGCCGAGTTGGATGTGCTGAGATGGTTGAGTAACCATGCTGACTGCTGTAGGCCGAGCCGAGTTGTTTGAGTCAGCTTGGCGTAGGCGGATTTGCTATGAATGTGCTTTATACTTAGTCGTTATGAGCTAAGTGTTGGTAAGCCAGGGTTTGTACACCCGTTAGAGGCCGTGACGAGTTGATGAACTCGGTTTGTTCCGTTTGAGTTCTTAGCCAGTGCAAGCTAAGTGCTGAACCCGTTGCCAAACTAAACTCATGTGGTAAAGAGTTAGATGTCTTGATCATAACTTCGTTAGCTCTGAGTCAGTTGTTAGAACTGGGATCAACTTGTAAGCCGAGTTAAATGTTTATCGTAACTCCCCTTTGTTAGCTTAAGCCCGTTGTCATAACAAGGCTTGGATTAAAAGGGTGTTAGATGTATCATAACTTGGATTGGGGACCCAGCATGTCGTGTATGCTTTAGCCAGGTGCTAGCGTAGGAGCTAGGCTTTGTAAAAGACGAGCAGTCTGATGCTCGGTCTGCGGATGCTAGCGAGGAGCTAGGCTTTGTAAAGGTGCTAGCGAGGAGCTAGGCTTTGTAAAAGATGAGCAGTCTGATGCTCGGTTTGAGAGTGCTAGCAAGGAGCTAGGCTTTATAAAGGTGCTAGCAAGGAGCTAGGCTTTGTAAAGGTGCTAGCGAGGAGCTAGATTTTGTAAAAGACGAGCAGTCTGATGCTCGGTTTGAGAGTGCTAGCAAGGAGCTAGGATTTGTAAAGGTGCTAGCAAGGAGCTAGGCTTTGTAAAGGTGCTAGCGAGGAGCTAGGCTTTGTAAAGGTGCTAGCAAGGAGCTAGGCTTTGTTGTAGGGCGTGTTGATGTAGTTATTCTTGTCATTTGTTGTTCGGCTGTAGTCTTGATGAGGTCTTCTTTTGTTCCTGATTGAAATCAAATTCTCTTGTCGCTTCCTGAAGTTAAGTACCATAGGGGAGACACTCGACCCTTTTTGGACGTATAAGTAGCATAGGGGAGATGCTCGACCCATGTATAGAGGAGACGCTCGACCTATTTTGGTTTCTTTATTCTTCAATCTTGAGCATGTTGAGACGAGGATGATTGGTAGTCTAGGTCGTTGCGATGGCGATGTTGGATGTTCTTGAAGTCGAGGCCGATCTGGGTTTGTGAATGGAGTTTGACCATTGTGCCAGAGACAGGTTTGGTGGATGGAGGCCGATAACTCTGCCCTTGACACTTACCCCATGATTCGAGGTTACGTGGAGGCGAGATCGGGGTCCGTCCCCGGCTCGTCTGAACTTATAACTTTGCCCGGCTGTATGAAACTGCTCTGGATGAGATCGGCTTGTTGTTGATGAGAGCTGGTCTTGTGCTTTGCTCATGGTATGTGCTCAATGCTCGTTGTTACGTGACACGCCCCCAGGTCCCGGGATCCCCTAATAGAACCTCGAACCTGGATGGGAGTGCCTGACGAGAAACAAGAAACTTAACAAGAAACTTAATGACATTTGTTTAACAAACTAACATGATATATATATTCTAGAGTAAGGAGCTATACTAGCTCACAACACGAGTTCTAGACAAGAAAAATTAAAACCAAACTTAATACATACACAGCGGAAACATGCCTAGCACATAAGCTGGCATTAGGAGTACTATACAAGATGTCTAGTGACAACAAGAACTAAACAAGACTGTCTACCCCAAAATAAGGAGTTATACAACCCAATACATCGTCCTCACCAAGTGTAAAAGGACACAAGCCCCAAAATAATCACGACCTGCGAAGCAAGCTCCCAACTATGTCGAGCCTCACTGCGCACTATCCTTCCTTTCCTGGGGGGGGGAACAAATAAAGGGTGAGATAAATCTCAGTAAGCTATTAGATGCAACTACATGACATGTTATCATGCAATTCAAGTAGATACTCAAATAATCATATCTCAAGTATCATCAAGTAACAAGTATATGAGAGGATAATCCACTCATCAAGTAGCACATAAAGCTAAACAAGCAAGTTATAAGGATATTGCTTCTCTCCTTATTCCTCCCAAGAATACCATTGTTGTCGAAGCTTGTATTACTTTGACATCACGATCAATAACAGGAACTGATTATTCAGTATATATCAGAAGACCCGGTAACCAGTGTCATTCTCAATATCAGTACTCATGATTATTCACGAGGTGTTCGGGACGGGAGTTTAGCATTCACTTAAGTCAGGCTTATTGCTCCAACTAAGGAAGCTATGCCCTTACTATGGCCGGTAGTAAGGGGTCGGGCGGAAATACATAAGGACCCGATTGTCACTTAAACCCCAGCTCTCGCGACAAGCGTGAACCTATACATTTTCGAACAAGCAAGGAGAACCAGCTGGACTCACACAAGAAAGTACAAGTAGATATTTACTTGAACAACGGGAGAAGAACTAATCCAAATGTAGTGGACTAGCTCAACAAGGAACAAGCTTCAAGTAATCAAGAAGTCACCTTGTATCAAGCAAATGTATGCAATGTTTGCACATACACAACAAGAACATGTCTCATACACGTTAGTGCTTACTTATAGCACTTTCTAGTTCACTACCATACATATGTATTGGTGTCAAGTCAAGTACAAGATTTTATTATCTTATATTCAAGTCTTAATCAAATTCTTTGGATGTTCAAATCATGTACAAGCTTTTAATGTCTTATACTTCAAGTTATAACTTCCAATCTTTGGACATTCAAACAAGTATAAGAGTTATACATTTACTCTTACCAAATCCCAATCATATTCTTAGGATGTTCAAGTCTAAGACCTTATGCTAATGCCTCTAAGGTGTACAATCATTGGATTCACAACAAGTATAACACATTAGTGCTTGTTCATAGCACTTTCAAGACATAAGGAAGAGATACTACTCTTATACTTATGTTCAATGTCCTAAAACACCTATCTAGGTGCTCTAGACAGTCACCTTAAAACCTCATTGATTTAGTCTTTGAATAGCCCTCTGAGTCTAGGTTATTCAGCTTCTTTCGGATCTTGATTCCGACTTTCCTATAGAAAGTTATGAAGGAAACAATTCAAGAAGGAAAAACAGAATTCCACTTGGCACGACCGTGTGTGCAAAAGTGGCACGACCGTGCTATCAAGGTCGAGAGGTTTTTACACAAACTTCATTTTCGGCACGACCGTGCCCATAAAAGGCGCACGACCGTGCTAACACTGCCGAGGGATTTTCACACAAAACTCATTTTCGGCACGACCGTGCCAATAAAAGGCACACGACCGTGCTAACACTGTCGAGGAAATTTGCCTAAAGGCGATATTTGGCACGACCGTGCCAAATAAAGGCGCACGACCGTGCTCGGTATAATTTGGTAGTTTTCCCCTAAGTTCAAACTTAACAATTCTCCGTCCCAAGCGTAGGAGTACTTTTTCACTAACATTTTACACATTCCCAGGGATACCAACAACTCAAAACTAATATTTTCATTTCAATTTCCTTACTTTATACAGTAGGGTATACTCCCTTTGTCCCACAATTACAAGTACCACAAAATTTGCCCCAAACACATAATTAACATTCACAAGTATCGAGAATAACATTTATGCATGTTATTACAAGTAAGGGGGAGCTAATAACTTACCTAGTCAAAATTCAAGTTGACCCAAACTTATTTCTGTTCGGCGTGGAACGCTCTATTCAACGCAACGAATATTAATCCGGGATCGGAATCAAGAACGGAGGAATAATTAAACTCG
Source organism: Campanula takesimana (assembly GCA_026119855.1). Lineage (NCBI taxonomy): Eukaryota > Viridiplantae > Streptophyta > Magnoliopsida > Asterales > Campanulaceae > Campanula > Campanula takesimana. Next base: position 1,657,045 of record JAOWBW010000065.1, on the reverse strand, counting down.
AGGAGTCGAGAATAGGGAAAACTTTTAACCCTAACTTTGAAACAGAGAAAGAACGAGAAGAGATTTGGGTAAAATGCCTTCTCAGGCAAACCCAAGTCTTGATATACTTGGAAGTTTCAAGAAATGACCCGTAGGCCCCTCAAGTTTCACTTTTAACAAAAAGACCCCTAAAGTCAAATTTTCACAAATGACCCAAAAGTCAAAACTAGACATTTAACCACCTTAACTATTTAAAGCAGTTAAAAATGTAACCCTAGTCAAACTAACACATAATATGCAAGTTCAAGTATTTAACAAGTATGTCAAATATTTAACAAGAAATAGGATGGGCGTTATATTACGGGCTACTGGCTCATTTTGATGTTGGCTTGATCGTTGTATCTTTTTGACTTTCCCGATTTTCCAAAGGGGATGTGATTATTGACCTTCTCTTTCTCCACATTCTTTCTTCCCAACCACAAATGCCAGTTGGTGGTTTGACTTCTTCACTTGTAATTTGTGTTAGTCTTCATAAGATTCTTGCGAGTAAGCTGGGGTTCATCTGTTCGCTCGTTGAAATCTGCCTTGTTCTACTTATCGTCATACCGAGCTTGATTTTCTTCGCAGCGATGGATCACAAACTTGGTCTTTTGCTCAGTTGAGCTACTGGCCTTCCGTACTTACAATTATCCTTTCTTGTTACCTCGTTTGGAAACATTATTTTAGACTGTCTTCGCGGGATGTTGAGCTTTTAACCATTTTTTTTTCTCGACAAGCAAGCTGGATTGGACACTTGGAGATTGGTTGGCTCAATTTTGTCACGCCACTAGGACAATATAACCCACTGCTCCCCACCTGTTTGAAGAAAGTCCCCAAAGAGTATTTGATAAATTTTGTTACAGCTGCCTTCACAAATTGTGGATAGGGCTGAATGGATGACAATGTCCCGCACGAAGGGCTCAATTAGTTTGAAAGTCCTTGAATGGCCCCCATGTCCGTTGTGCTCGATAATAGCTACCCGCTTTGATAGGGCGAGGATGCTTCCATCTTGACTGATGGACACTTTTCATAATACTTGTGTGAATCAAATAAATTTGGCTTCCTCATCATAATCTTCCAGTTCATGCCTAATCAAATGAATTGGGATCTCTGAACCATCTCATGTTCTAAGTACATGGTGTCATGAGCTCGTTTGGACTGCATGTAGGTCGACCCGTCTAGCTGCAAGTTCGTTGGAATGGACCAGGCTGTGCGTATTGTACTCGTCACGACCTGTTGTGGGGTTCTTTCCGTACCCATTATGACAGGTAGGCTTCTCTTATGTTTGAGTGACGCCGGAAGTTGGAAGAATCTGCAAAATTCGTTGACATAATTGTGCTGAATAGATGTGCAGCCAGCCAAACGCACATTTACGAAAACTGCCATAACTCAGTGCACGGACCATATTTTCGCGAACCGATTTTTTTGCTGTAAACTAGACTCGTAGATATTTCCAAGCATATATTCCGAGACTTCTAGATCCTTCTGATTCAATACAGTTTATTCAGATAAATTGACTCAGATTCCAGGACTGCAGATTCTGGACGACACTATCTATTGTTCTGTATCGGATTGCTGTTAAGACCAATTGGTTCTTGTTCTGTGCCTTGTCTAGGGCCTGATTGGATCAGACTCTTGCTTGCTTAGGGACGATGACCATTGTCGTAAATGAGCGATTTTTCCTCTGTCATTGCTGTTTGGTAGCGCGAACATGGGTGTCCTGCTGTTGTTCGTTGTAGACGAAAGTTGGTTGTGAGCTGCTTTGAAGAACTCGTAGGCCTGCCTTTCTGAGCGAGCAAATGTAAGTGAAACAAAGAGGAAAAGGGACACACCACGGCTCAACCATGACAAGTTGATTGTTTTTAATCGATCCATGCTTGCCTTTCCAATATCGTTCTTTTTTAATTGTTCTTTGAACAATGGTGTGAGCTATACAACTAATGTTTAGATTGCTAGTAGGTTAGCCCGTCTTGTTTTGACAAGATTGAGCTTTCTTGAGTATTCACAGTCTGAGTCTGTGTTGCTTGTTTTCCACCATCATGAGATCTCTGACTCACCATTATTGCCAGGAGAGATTGAGCTCGGGTCCATGCTGCACGACAACTTGAGCTTTTTATGAGGCTTGCATAGTTTGCTGGTAGGTAGGCCCATCTTAGTTGAGCTAGGAGGACAGTTGCTGCTGGTTATAAAGTTCGCCCAAATGCTTGTTCCGACTGAGTTTTTGTTGTGCAAGGTGATAATTGTCCAGAATCAGTTGCCGACTGAATAGCAGCAACGAGCTTGTCGTCTGCAGCTTTGAGATTGAATTCTGATGGATGACAGCAAGTTTGATTTCCCTGTTTTGTTGGCACAATGTAGTTTGTCGCTCCTTAAGTGTTTGGAGAAAGTCCCGAAAGAGCAGTTGAAAGATTTAGTTGCAGTCGTGTTCACCAATTATTGTGATTTACACGAGCTTGTTTCCATAGGACGCCCGTCGTCTTGGTCGAGAAAGGTATGCGCGGCTTGACTATCTGGACTCATAGGTCGACTAACAATTTATGACTTCGTGAGTCTGGTCAAACTGGGCTATGTGCAGCTCGACTAGTTGTAATGCTAGTCCATGTCTTTTGTGATTGCCAGCTTAAGCATAGGGCTGGCCCCCGACTTCCTGAGTTTGTTACTTCCGAGATTGATTGCCGTGCTTGCATTTAGGTGATCACATTGATCATGGCAGTATTATATGCGCGAACATTTAGTACATTAGCATAGTCAGTATGGAAGTAGGAATTAATTAAGACCGGGCATGGTGCTATGATGAGCTAATACAATGTGTGGCCTCCATGTATAACAACTACAATCTAAAGGGGTGAGTGCATTAATAAGGGCAAAATTTAGCACAAGCATGGTAATTCCCAATTTTCATCATACGATTGCTCTAAGAATAATGTTAATTTTATTCTGATTGTTTCTCAATAACATATCAATGGCAGTGTGATGATTTCTCGCAATCAAACAGGTTTAAGAATGTTTAATGATAATGCAACAGGGAAGTGTGCACCTGATTGGCAAGCAATGGCCTGGCGAAGGGCGGCTGTCATGGTGAGGTAGTAAAATGCAGTCTGTTGCCAAACCCAAACTTTGCTCGTCCCGTGTTCGCTGCCCAGTTCTCGTTTGCTGCTCGATGTTCGTCGAGACACCCTCCGTTGCTCTATTCTTTATGCATGGGCATATTAGTCACATTGTTATGCTCTCGGTCAATTTTATTGCAGCTGTGTTGCTCAGCCAGCAGTACTGCTCGTAGGTATCATGCTGATTTTTGTCTAACTTCAGGTCTCTGTTGCAAGCATGTGATTCATTGCTGATTATTCATGTAATTAATTGCTGATTATTCACTACATCACAAGGCCCCTTTTGTTTTCGAATTGATTGTTGTAACTGTTTGTCTTGCGGGCTAGGTTATAGTGTGCAAGTTGACAGGAACCCGCTAACTTGTCTGCTTGCGTCAATGATGAAGGGTAGTCTTGTGAGCCATGAAAATATTTGCTTGGCATCTGTGCGAGGGAAGTCCTCAATGAAGAGGACTTGATGAATATGTTGCTGCCATGATTGTCGAAAAAAAGTCTAGGCAGTGGTGGTGAGGCCCTTCAGATGAGGTCGGATTTTGTGATCTTGTTGGTTAGCCTTAGTGCTCACCCAGATGCTCGTCCCGACTGAGACGGGGCTGCTTTGTTGATTTTTGGCGGGCCTGTCCATCTACTCGGCTTGGCCGTGATGAGCTTGAGGCCCCCAATTTCTTGGCTGTATTTTTGTATGTCATTTGACGAGACCGTCATTGACTAGCGAGTTGGACAATGTGTTCCATATTCACGGGCTCGGTGATCAAGACTCCGATTACATCGATACATGCATATAAATCAAAGGCATAATTAGAGAAACGTTAGGCCTTAAATATGCCACCCTAAGAGTATCAATTTATGCTTGTTTGTATACACATGTTCAGCGATCTCAATATGAGAGTTAGGATTAATTACAAGAATCATGCACTATCCAGTTGAGTTTATCGTTTCCAAAGTCAGCCAATCCAAGTCAGATATTCATGGCAATAATCGTGGCAGCAATACATTTATACAATATAGCCCAATTAGTGAAGAGGACTCCATTTATCATGCTAATATTTAGAGTAGTAAGTTAACTAAGTCTCAACTATACCAGTTCTAGCATACTTACAATTGCTGATTCTCAAGGAGTATCATGAAATCAGAGAATATTGACGAAGAGTCGGAACGAGTTCACCTGAGTTTTGGTAAGAACCGGACACAACGATGAGTCGATTTTTTACGAGATAATACAGGCCACCCCAAGGTGTGTTTACCACTGCTCGCACGAGAGACCAAACCGGGCTGGAGTGTCGCGGATGAGCAGGTGCAGGCTGCCATGGAGTTTCCTCATTCGTGATGGAGTACGTAGTCTAGTACGTTTGGCTGCGATTTTTTTGTAACCGGAGTCATAACGTGGCGGCCAGGCCGGCTAGGGGCTCCCTTTGCCTCCTTTGCCGTTGCTTGTTTACCAAATCCCTTGAATCTCTTCCTTTATCTTTAGATTGGCTTTTTGCTTTGAGTGGTCAAGGCTTTTGATTTTTCGAACGGTGGACAGGAAGCACTTCAAGCATGTTTGTTCATCAAAAGGTGTTTGTTCGGGTCCGGCTTTCTCTCAGACTTCTCTTTTGGTATGAACAATATTTTGTGGGTTTGACTCCATCGAAGCTTTCCATATTGCTTTGATCGATCTGGAAAAGAATAAGGCCTGCTTCGACATGTTCGTCTCACAGTATGTGCATTAGGCAGCGTTGTTGCTCCCTTTCTTGATCACTGGTGCCCCATTTATGCTTTTCTAGGAGACCTGATTTTTTTTTGTGGACCTTCATTGCCCAGCCTATCCATTGGTTGAATTATCATATCAATGAGAGTTTTACAATCGTCATGGCTTTGTCTTTCACCAAGAATAATATGCGTGGTGGATCTGGGTGATTTTTCCATTGTCCTTGTCCGTTTGTTCGCCATGTTTTCGTTCCCGGCAATGGAACCAAACTGATGATGTCGCGCCCCGATCCGTGGACCTACTTGGCCCCACGTCCGGGACACGCACGGAAGACGTCATAAAACATTTTAGGAAAATTTTTCGAAATATACTTTCATAAAAGTTTCATACAACCAACACATTTACTTGAAACTGGAGTTCTATTTACACAACAAACATTCACAACTAATTCACTTAGCCACAAGGCTACACACATTACTTACAAACTTTACAATCACCAACATCAACCAACAGAGGTGATACAAAGACCAAGTCACGGGTGCACTACCCAAAAGGTTGTACATTTACTTAATGTATCCTTTACATAACACATCCCAAAAAAACTTACCCAAAACCTCCTCCTCGACGTCCTCCCTGTGATGTGACCTATCCCCTGGGCTCCTTCTTATCTAAAACGGTAAACAAATAAGGAGTGAGAATAAATCTCAGTAAGTTACTAAAATGCAACTACATTACATGCTGATATGATAAACATAAAGTAACAAGGTCACCAATAAATCATATAGCATATAACACATAATATGAGAGTCTCCCTATCGCCAACTGTCCCATACCGGTTGGAAATAACGACCAACTCATCATACAACACATAAGGCGGAATTAAACACTCATACGTGGATACTGAGCCAAGGTTCTCGAACCAAAACAATAGCCATCTGAGAGGCATCAACTGAGCAGCATCGAAGAGCTGAAACGGGTTCCGGAACCAAACAATCACAACAACAACAACGGGGAAAATGACACAGAGTCATAACCCAAAGTGCCCAACCTTTGGCCTAAGGAAGGGGTTTAAAAATGGGAAACCAATGGTAGAAGCCTTACAATGAACTTGGCTCGTGTGCCATTATAATCCCTACCATTTCCCGAACTCACACAAAAAGTACCAGCTGGACTTTAAACACAAGCGTAGCAAAGAATACTTGCTTAAACAACAACCGGGGTATGATTCCAAAGTAGGGAACCACACAAGCTCATCATAAAGAGGCAAACACGTATTCATAATAGAATCCATGACATTGACATTAAGTCACCACACAATCAATCCAAACGATCACATCAATCAAACTTGATCACAAAAGACCAACTCTACCATAATGAACCATTAATACTCTTTTTGGTACTAAACACCTACTGGATTTCCGTACTATAAAAATCATAACCCAACTGAAAAACCAACCCATCGTGTAGTACTCGAGAAGAGCTTTCCAACGATAGTTTACACGACCAAAACGGAGTCCGGATGAAGAAGTTATGACCTCCGGAAGATTGCACGTAAAATGTACAAGTGCAGAATTTGGCCTTTACACGACTCGTGTAACCTTACACGACTCGTGTAACAATTCCTACACAAGTCGTGTATCAGTACACGACTCGTGTAACAATTCTCCCCTTCAGAATTTTTCCTCTACACGACTCGTGTAACCTTACACGACTCGTGTAAGCAGGCCTGGAGCAAAATTTTGGCTATTTAGATATACTCCCTTCATCTCACCGTCCCAAAAGCAATAACCCTTACAACATACAACATTTATACACTGACTAAGGCTATGAAATCAGCCTAACAACAACAATAACATCCATCTAAAGCTAATTCTATACTACTCCCCTTGTCCCAAAATTACAAGTATCATAAAAACATTCAAAACATGATTTTCAACCCATATAGCATATATAACAAATATATGACCATTTTAAGATATAAAGGGAGATTAGTACCTTACCTATTTTCTGAAAAAGTATCGAGAAAATATTATTTGATCGGTTAGAAATGGCCTACTCAATGCCCTGAACATTTTGGTATAATTAGATTTGAAAATAGAGTAGCAAATTAAAATGGAGAAAATCACAAAGACAAGAACCCTAACCTTCTTCCATGGAAATGAGAGCAAGCAATTTTAGTGTGTGCGTGTGTTTTTGCTTTCTACCCAGGTAAAGAAATTGTGAAGATAAGCATGCATTGCTTGTATTTATACCAATTCATTAAAGCCCCTCTACTTCCAAATTGAACAACCAAGCCCTTGAACCTTATTTTTATACTTTGGCCCATAAAATTCCACTATCACAACTTAACTTCCAAAACAAATATTACTACTATCATTTTAACTAACATATATACTCAATAATCAAATAAGATGTGCAAATTATGAAATATGATGCAACACATAAAATGCACACATAATTTTAAATTAAAAATCCCAAAAATATAAAATAAATATAAAATAAATAGGGACGGGTTTTGGGGTCGTTACAGATGATGCATAAAAAGGGTGGTACCGGGGGTACCTAATCAGTCGAAAACGCGGCGATGGATAATCCTGGACGAACGAATGGACGATCTGGAAAACAAACACCGTTAGGGCGCGAGGGAGTTACCCCCGCGAAAACCCTCCGGTGTGAGAATAAACATCGTGTATAAAGATGATATAAACCAGAAGGAAAAGTGTATTATAGTATTGAGAGGGTATTTTGTGTGTACCTTTGTGTGAGGGTTAGGACCCTTATTTACAGATTTGGGGTGGAGTGTCCACCAAGAATAGGAGATTCATAGTTGACTTGTAGTAGGAGACCGAGTCCTTGTATAATTTAGGATCCTTAGCTCGATAGGAGTCCCTTTGTACACAAATCGTAGTAGGATTTTATCCCTTAATATTAGGAGATAATTTATTCCGTTCACGCGTTTTTCTTAGTGGTTAGTAAAAACGTGTTTTTCAAAACCTTCTGTCTATCACTTTCAAAGGTTCTAGCTATCAATCTCATATCCAGAAGACTTTATATTGATGTCCAGAAGGCTTTATATTGATATCCAGAACTCTTCTGGCTATGGCTATCAATCTCATATCCGGAAGGCTTTATATTGATATCCAGAACCCTTCACTTTCAAAGGTTCTGACTATCAATTTCATATCCAGAAGGTTTTATATGGTATCCAGAACCGTTGAAAAGTTCCGATTATTTACAAAAATGCCACCGCACATTTTTTAAAGAAGTTCCACATATTTACAAAAACACAACCACGTTTTTTTAAAAACACATTTTTCCTGAGAGTTAGGAAAAACGCGTTTTTCCCAAGAATTTGAGTTTTTTTTTTTTTTTTGAACAAAAAAAAATAAATAAGAAAAAAATTGTATTTTGATATCTTTTCGACCCTCTCTTATTCAAAAGCTTTTTTTTATGAAAATCATAATGATTTTCTCTAAACTATTGACTAAATTTAAAATAAATCTAAATTCATTCTAAATTCAATCCAAATTGTTTATGCCATAAATATACCAGATGAACTGTTACGTTACATCAAAGTAGGCCTCAAATTTGGGTAAGGTGTCCTTTATGCATTCGAATTCAACACGATAATCAAGCAACTTGACTTCCCAAAAAAAAAAAAGAAAAAAAAAGGTCAAATAAAAAGGCATAGGACAATTTCAAAATGGTCCATCATAAATATACTCGTTACAAGCAGAATTTTTCAGTGTGAAACAAAATTCATTTTATAGAAACTTTATTTACAGATTGCCAGTAAAGATGATCAATTAATTAAACAATATAAAAAACATACATACAAAAGAAATAATTTTGCAAAAAGAGTCAAATTCTTGACGAAATTTCAAGATACCCAGAAAAAGCCATCTAGGATATAAACCAAGATCAAAGATAATGGATATAGCATGAAAGCCAAAACTGAAGTCCAGATAGGGAAATTTGATCTGAAACTCGCAGCAACTCCGATTATGCTGCAAACACTTAGAACGGCTGCCACTTCAGCAGAGAAATGCCAAGACAAGCCACGGAAATATATAACCGATAACAGAACAAAGAATTCAAGAATGTTGTTCACGAACACCCCATTATATATCTGCATAAATAACATCAACAAGCCTGTAAGTAGAATATGATGGTTTTCTAAGAGAACAAAAGTGTAGGTATATGTTTTCAAATTTCTTATAGAAATATGGTAATATAAGTGACAGAAACTCAATATATCTTTCTTCACTGTTTTTGGATCTAAACTTAACTACACAAATAAAAACTCACCTAGTATACTCCCTCCGCTCCCAAATGATAGTCTTGTTTGACTTTTCAAACATTTTAAGATTACATTATAAGTTTTGGAAATTTAGCGAGATTGAAGCCTTCACTTTGGAATTGTGATTAACTTTCCGGGACAAGCAAAAAAGGAAAATGGGACTATCATTTTGGGACGGATGGAGTAATTGCCCTCGTTTGATAGAGCGGCGCATCTAAAGTGGAGTGAAAAAAAGTCAGTTTTTTGCTAATTAAGCGTCTCAATGGAGAGTTTTCGAGCGGAGCTTTTTGAAAATCTTAGCTCATTTTAGCCGCTCAAAGTAGTAGCGTCCAAAAAGAATCTCAGTTTAAAAAAAATTCCATTTCTAAAACTGTACACCAGACGAGCCCTAAGATTGTGTTTTGTGTGTCTGTGTGTGCGCGCGCGCGCATGAGTACAAGAAGAGAAGGAAAAAAAAACCTCTGAAAATGTCAAAGAAGTGGTTCTTAGCTTCTTCAGACGTGCAGATTTGATTGCTGAAGTTGCTGCCCTTGCGTTTGTAGCCAGAGGGACTAATATAAAGGAGACGAAAAAAGATGGTACACCAGCAGATGCTGAAAACTTATGGACATTCTGTATAAGGGGTTCGGCTAAAATGCCTAACATAGCTATTCCAAGCACCAATATCATGATAGCCTTTGCCCAAGCCCCTAGAGACTTGTCCATTTCTTTCTCCACCAATGACTCGGCTTCTTCCAATGGTTTCTGCATTGTATTTCAAGTCATTCTCACATCAATGCCAAACACATCAACAAATATTACTCCATCCATCCCAAAAATGATCTTCCCACTTTTTTTGTTGTTACTACGAATGAACTTTGAGCAATAATTATAGGTCGATTCAATTATCCTAATGAAAATATAAGACTTGTTATTGATGGTATTGTTGATGGTTTATCGGAAAAAAAAAAGATTTTCATTAGCATAATTAAATCGACCTATAATTATTTCTCAAAGTTCATTCATAGTGACGACAAAAAAGTGGGCATATCATTTTGGGACGGAGGGAGTACATTATATACTTTCTCAATTTGCTCTATGTGTGACCGGGGGGGGGGGGGGGGGGAGTTCAGCAAAGGAAAGGAAAGGGAAACAAAGTGTCTGTTGTATGTCTTGTGCAAGTGTAAGAGAGTATTTTGGTGAATTGAAAGTTTAATAAGAGAAAATTGTTCAAGCTACAATCTTAAATATTTCTCATATAAGCCTCATAGATTTAGGTTGCGTTTGACGCATCAAGCACTAGATGCTTGATGCTTAATAGAATGTAGGGTAATTTGGAGTTAGGATGCATTTGATCACATTGAGCGCTAGATGTTGAGTGTTGAGTGAGGCTCTTATTCTTTAAGCAAGGATAATGATTCTCAATCATTAAGAGGGTGTTGGACATATTCATGTTGGATGAAAGAATTAAATCATTGCATCATACCTCCAAATTACCCTACATTCTATTAAGCATCAAGTGCTTGATACATCAAACGCAACCTTAGTCTTTTTATAGCTGAAGAAAGTTTAGATTGCTATAGGCTATAGCAAATAGATGAAGTGGTATCAAGAATTCAAGATATATATTTTTAATTGGGTTTTTATCAGTTGATGACTTAATCTATTATATTACAATAGTGACACTTGGGGAGTGAAATCTACCATCGGTGGGGAATGAAACTCTGACCTTCCATATAGAAACGGATACCTGATGCAGCTTGAGCTAGAGCTCTTTGGCAAGTGGATATCAAGATAAGATAATGCTTGTGCTCAGCACATACAAAGCTTCACTCGTGTTGAGTTAGACTTAAGGGGAAAGTAGAATCTCTTGACCTCAATTCCAAGTACGAGAGCGAAATTCCTAACTCAAAGATCGGCTCGACTATTCATCACAGTAATATAGGAGTGAAGACATAAGTCCTGTTGCATAATTAAGAGTTTACTTACTTGGTAAACATTATCAGTTGGCTCGGGGGTGTTAGGAGATTGATTAGCAGATGCGTTGAGCCATTTTGTGAATCCAGAGATAAATTCCTCTTCATCAATCAGGTGATCTCCACTCTTGTCAAGATCCTCCATTGCTTTTGACACTGCTGCATCCACATCCCATGTTATTTTCCCAAAATCGACATCCATGATCAAGGTTTTCAACTCGGATTGTGATATATAATTGTCTTTATCAAGATCAATGGTATGGAACAACCTGAAATTCAAAATGGGATGATTAATTCACTGCAACTTATGCTCTTAAGTTAAAAGGAATACACCATTTTCAAAACTGAGAACTTATCTGCTAAAACTGTCACTTATTACTTATGAAACTGCAATTTAATGATTGTTTGATTAATTAAACAGTCGATGTTAAATGCAGTCTCACCTTTTTATGGCAGATACATCTGGTGTTCCATCTTCAGTATACAGGCCTCCGAGTGGAGAGAGTTGAACATGGCTAACAATTTCTGATACTAGATGATTCATCATCTCATGTTCCTTCTTTTTCTTTTGAATCCATGGTTGGAGAATCTGTGAAAGAGATATTCAAGGAGTTTTTCCATTAACAAATCAAAGTAACAGAAACATGAAACACTGACTCTCATGCACCTAAAAATTAATATTAGATAACTAATTTATACTATAAACGGGTTACCAGATATAAATCCTTCAACGATCTTATCGTGTGGTATTGTTTATCCATTGCAACCTTTGTCTCATCAAGCCACTTTGTGAATGTATCAACAAATTCGTCCAAAGTTATTTTCTTATCACCATCGCAATCAAATTCTTTCAATACTTGTTCCATAGCTTTCTCCTTGTCCCAAGGTGATTTCCTAAATTTGATTTCCTGAAGAAGCTCTTTGAGTTCAGAAAACGAGATATAATTATCGCCATCACGGTCTAACTCCTTGAATAATCTGCAATGTGATACGTAACAGGTCAAACTACATATTCAGAAAGCTTCATAAACCAGAAAGAAATAAGAAAGAGAAAGGAGATAATAGAGACCTGTTTATAGCTGGTACATCTGGTGCACCATCCTCTGTGAGGAGTCTTCCTACCGCGTGTTCCTGGACATGCTTTAATATGTCTACAATTAAATGCTCATGCTTAACAAATTCCAGTCGTCTCCGTTGGATCCAAGGCTCAAACATCTGAAGTGAGGAACAGAAAACTAAATCAGAAGCTGGATCGGTGAAAACAGAAAATGAGTAACTCTTGTAGTACACTAAAATATGATGTATGTACGCATGTATGTATGTGCACAAACACGTGTGTGTGCCATTTCTTTCCTCAGGAACTTAAATGCACTAGAGATAATTTACTCCGTAGCTCCCAGAAAATGAATTCTTTTAGTTGAGCAAACTAATACTCAATTTACGCAGCATCTGAGGCTATTTGAGTACAATGGTTGAGAACCCATTGTCTTTCTAATCTAGCCTAGATGGTTTGGCCACATTTTAACTTGCATGATCAGTTCATTTGACTTGATGAATCTCAATCACAAACTAAAAGTCATTATGCCAAAAGTAAATTTCCAGTAAAAGGAAACGTCCGTCTTCTTTTAGGGCGAATCTCCCCCTTCTTTTGGGTCAAAGGGGTGTCTTGTTTGGGTTAGCAGATTTATAAATAAACCAGTTACCTGATAGATGAAGTAGACGAGAAATGCTATAACGGTGATAGTAAGAGTTATCAAAATGAGAATGTATTCTCCAGAAGCTGGTCCAATGAAGATCTTTGGAACTAGAATGACTATGAATGGTATCACTGAAAGAGCCATAATTCTTGCAGTGTAACTAGTCTCCAAATCTGTAGTTACACCATAACCTGTTAAAAGACAAAAAACATAAAATGAAAAAAGGAACAATCCAATGTAAACCTGTCCAAAACATGCAATGCAAAAACTTAATGAATCTCTTCCTCCGCCCCATATGCAGAGTCCAATTTAAAAATTAAGCTATGAAGTTCCATTGTTTGTCAACGTTTCACCATTATGTAACATTGTGCAATTTAAATGGTATAGTCAAAAGTAAGAGAACACATTACTAAGAATCTTGGTTCTAAAGTAGGATCAAAGGACTAAAACGACAAGAAGAGAAGAAAGCAAACCAGTCAATAACGATGATAGCTTTTCCTTCACAGTAACAGAGCTCGCTGAAGGATCAGAAGCAGATGTAAACTCTTGACTGCCAATGATGATGCAAGTTCCCCATAGAATTGTGAGAAGAAATATTGTTGATCCTGCTAGCAAGCCGACTCCAGTTAATACATACTCTTGAGCGACCTCCTTGCTATTCAGAAGTCCAGATGCTGTAAATACATAACAAATGTATCAAGTGGAAGGAAGACAATAAGTTAAAAGCAACTTCTTTACACGGCAAAATAACTCCTTACAGTTAGAGGACATACAGACTGAATAAATAGACCCATTAATGGCAAGATCCACAAATTGCAGGTTGGTGCGTTTTCACTATGATTCTTACCCCATCTTTTCTGTTTTGCAATCCTTGAAGAAATGCATGTACATTGTCATGAAAAATTGTCTGAACTGATTTTATCCTCATAAAATTATTTTTCATAATTTGACACGAATAACAGATAGGTAATAAAACAGTTCAATAACGGGAATTATTCAATCATAGGAAATTTTATCATTAGCTTGTCAAGTGTGCAAAGAGAAATTTACAACAATGAAGTATCATTTAGTGAATATGTAAAATACGTATTAATTTATCAATGTGGGACCTAGCAGCGAACAGAAACGAAGTGGGTGCACAGATTTTAATAAGTGCTCAATTTAAGTGTATAACCTGACAAACGACGATCATTATAGTCCAAATGTAAGGAAGAGTCACAATCGGTCTTCAAATTTTGCGAGTACAAGGTGTCACGGAAGTTGTAATATGTACATTAAAACTCGTGGATTAACATCATATCCAAGGAAAAGAAGGAAAAAAAAAGATGATGTAGACATAATGAAAGAGAACATACCCAAAAGTATTAAGGACTCAGGTAACGCGCCAAGGATCTGGAAAGCACTCGCGCCAAAGATGCCGGGGCCAAGAATCTTGAAAATCCTTTCACCTCCAGAAGCAACATACGATTCTCCATGGAACAAAAGGTACTGGTACACCACAATAAGAAAGAGATGTCCCAGGAGAGTATTTGAACAAGGAAGAAATCCATACATTTGCTCGCAGTACTCTTTCGGAGAATCCATTCCTTTGAAAGACAGAACATTGACCGGTTCCTCAATTTTGACATCAACACCATCTGAAACCAATTCAGAAGATGCATCGTGCAAAGAGCGGCCTGTTACCGTTACCCCCACAGCAAATATGAAGAGAAGAAGAATAGTCAATATAGCTTTATTTGCTAATCTAGCCATTTCAAGTGTTGATAAATCAAAGTGAGTTCTTGATGACTCAATAGAAGCTTAATTATATAAGGATAATTCAGTTTTTCTGAAGTTTCCTTGAATGTCAATATCCAATAAAAAATTAGTAAATCTAAAACGTGTACGTAAAACATAAATTAGAGTACTATAAAAATGAAAATAGTGGCATATAAATGTTGAAGCTTTCCTCATGAAATTTCAAAGCATTCTAGTTGGTTGGTGATAGGTTAGGCCAGGACATAATATCACTTGCGTAAACGTTCTTTGGGGTTTTGTTTAATAAGTCAACGATTTAGTTTTTTCCATAAAAATATTTGTGCACGTTACAAAAGACAGACAGCCCCGGAAACCCAATTTGGGCAATACGTCGAACACCTAAACTGCATAAAATCAGAATCCAACCCTACGCCAAGAATCGAGGGAGCTGCAACCTTTCAAATTTTGTCAAACCTGTCACAATCAAGATTCAAGAACATGCAATCTAAAAAGAAGCGATCCATTTTAAGTGTAGATTTTGAATTCAAAAAACCAGCAATTAAACAAGCTGTCTCAAATAAAGTACAGTTAATTACCAAATTAAGCAAGAACAGTGTATAATTATTGTCTTATACATTAGATTAACAAGAAAGGAAACATAGTTCAAGAAATTACAGTGTCGCCAATCTGTGTCAAAACTACGAAATGCGCTTGGATTGGTAGAGACGAAAAGCGGTTAATGACGTGATGAGAAAAGTTGATGAGTGATGCAGATATCAGAATCATCCTCCTCGCCGCCATTGATTAGGTGGAGTATCTGAAAATAAGACAAGATTTCTGGTGTACATTAAGGTGCTTAAGGGCCCATGATGATGATCATTTGATGATGATTGTTGTTATAAATTAATGCAAGTTACTCCCTTTTGTCCAAAACAACTGTCACTTTTGATCAATAAACAAAAAAATAATGATCCTAATATCTAAAACTTGTTATTAAAAGTATTACTAATTATAATACAATAACAAATTTTAGATTTTTATTAGCATCATTATTTTTATTTAAATTATAGGTCAAAATTACATCTGATTAACCAAAAGTGATAATTATTTTGGACGAGAGTGAGTAAAAGCCATCTCTGGTTATGTGGTTAATTGTTTTGATTTTTACTCATGCCTCATGGTAAGAATAGATACCGTTTTGGAGGAGCACATCACGGAATCGGAAATAGTTGTACTTAGATTGACGCCAGTGGGATGCACAGTTTCTTTAAAATTGTTATGAATTTTATTTTTAATAACTTGTTACTTGTTGCAATGTTTTCATCATTTTATAAATTTATCTGTTAAATAAAATAATATAAAATAAAAATTATGAACTCTAATTGATTCAACTCAACAATGAATTCATTACATAAAATTGTTGAATAAAAAGGAATTTATAAATTTTAATTAATTCTTCTGAGAACAACAACAAAAAAAATGAATTTAGGTGGAATTTTTTTTATGCATTATTATATGAAAAATAGTTATTTAATTTTCCCTTAGAGGATAAGTAAAAAAAACATAGTTGCCACGGCTTCTCCCAATTTTTAAATGGAAGACATCCAAAAAAAGATGAATAATACACACTAATTATTATAGGTATGCATTCTATATAATTATATTCAGAAATTTGTTATACATAATTTTTTTTTGAATAAATAACATAATTTTTCAACTATTTCAATCAAATTATTAAAAAAATCAAAGCAAACATTAATTTTTAATTATATATTTTCAAACTATTTTTAACTATTTTCTCGCCGTAGTATTAGATTTTTTAATAGTAGCAACATTTTTATATATATCTAGAAATTAATATTTTAATAATAATAATTAATCATGAATATTAACTACATCAAAATACTACCACTAATTATTATATACAACGAATATATTGGCATGTAAATCAGTTAAATTGAATATTAAAAAAAATTAAATGATTATTTTTTAGTATGTGAAATTGTGTTTATTAGGGTATGTAAATAATTTCGGATTGAATAATTAAAATAAATGATGGGGAGGAAGTAATTGTAAAAGACCAATAATTAATGCAGGTAGTAATGAATTAATTGATTTAATAAATGATTGCTGATGCCAGCAAGTGGTTTTGGAGAGAAATTTTTGCACCAAAAGCCGCCATGTGGCATTGCTGATGTCAGCGGCTTCTGTTTTACTAATAGTATACTCCCTTTGTCCCGGATCAATGGGCACAGTTTGATTTTTTTTGTCAACTGAGTCAATCTTTGACCATAATTTTATGAATATCTAAATATTTCTATGAAATTGTAAAAATTGTTATTGTTTCACTATTAGAAATACTATCATTAACAATTTTTAGAATTGTATAGAGATATCTAGATATTCATAAAATTATGGTAAAAGATTGACCCAGTTGACCAAAAAAGTCAAACTGTGCACATTGGTCCGGACGGATGGAGTATAGATTATTTTGGAGGAGCACATCACGGAATCGGAATTGCTACAACACTCATTTTACTGCAGCGCTCTTGCATAAGCAAACCAGAATAGGACATGTAAAAATTCTATTACCAAATAAAATATTTTGAACGAATATAAAAACAGATTTTTTTTTTTAAGTGCATATAAAGTTTACACTACGAATGTGAAAAGTTTTTTTTTTCATTTCAATAAAATGTTTTACATTATATAGCACAGTTTTTATATTTCATTGTCTGGTTTTCATACGTATAATCGCTGCAGCAAATTGAGTGCCGGAACAGTTCCAAATCTCGCACATCATACACACACCACTTGATGGGTAAATATAAAGTTACAAAATAATGTGTCAAAATTTTATTGGTATTTTTAATTAGGCTGGACTGGTGTGAGACGGCCGCATGCCGTGCGACCGTCCCGCCAAAATGCCTTTTTTTTTTTTTGCCCCCAACTTTTTTTCCCCACCAGTTTTTACTCGCCAACAGAAGTAACACTTTTTATACCAAGATGTAACACTTTTTATAAGGAAATGTAACACTTTTTTCTCATATGTAACACTTTTTTTTTCAAAAATTTACCACAGTTTTGCTGAAATAAATTAAAGATAACATAAGATTGACAACTAAACTAATGTAACATTTTATAATAAATGAATGTAACATTTTTTTTCTCAATTGTAACACTTTTCTAGGGTTTTACATTCAATTGAAATGCAAAACCGATTATATACATGATTTTTTACTCTCTTTTTTTAAAAAAAAATATTACATTTAACCAATAAACTGTTACATTCATATATATAACATATTACAATCATATATACACTGTGTTACATTCAATTATTGCTTTTTCTAACCATAAAAACTATTTATATTATTTCGCGAAACTGTTGTTACATCTTACAATAAAGTGTTACTTTTTTAAGACCAAACTGTTACTTTCTTCATAAGAACGTGTTACATCTCAGGAGACGAAACAGCCCAATTTTTTTTTGTGTGTTAAAAAATATTTAAAAAAAAAAACAAATCATATCATAACCTATCTAGTTTTGTTCGCCTCGTTGAAACGAACATAACGGTATTTTTAAATATTTTTTTTTACTTTAAAATCTCAAGATATAGCATTTTAAAATTGTTGGGTTTTTTTTTTTTTTTTAAGGCGACACGTGTCGCGCGCTGGGAAGAGGAAGGGGGCTGCTGGGCGGGTTGTGGGCATATCCATTGGTTACATTGATAGTAGACCCGACAAACTCTAATTAAAAAGACAAACACTTGGGTGAGACGGATCCACCCATGGATCACCCATAAAATATCATCACATCATTTTCTATCCATCATTTTGTGAACTGCTTTTGTGTCCTATTGATTGTCGGGCCCATTTGGAACAGCCGGATCCATCCACCTACTTTGGCAATTGCCTTGTGTCCCGTGCATTGTTCCGACAACAGGAAACAAATTACTGGACAATTGTTAATGCAATTGAATTGAGTTAAGTACCTATTTGGTCCCTAACGTTTAGACTTTTTTACGATTCAGTCCTTGAACCCAATTCGTTTACATTTCAGTCCTCAAACTACGTATTTCGCTTACAATGTAGTCCTTCCATCCCCTTTCCGTCAAAAATCTCCGTTAAGTTGCTGAGTTGGACCGATGACTCACCAAAAACATGAGTTGACACTACACTTGTTCAAAATTGGGTGATGTGGAAATGAAGAAGGGTAAAACTGTATATTCCTAAACTAAAGGATACCAAAAATAATTTTCAAAGTATTTACAAATGAAAGCTTAAGATTTAAAAACAATAATTACTTTATATTTCCTGAATATTAAAAATATATTTTCTCGTATTTGTTTAAAAATACTTGATATTAATAAATGCATTTACAAAATAAAAAATAAATTTGTCGCACCCCGTACCCGTGGTCCTACTTGGCCCCACGCTCGGGACACGATTGGAAGACGTTATAAAACTCTTTCTAAAAAAATTTCGAAATATACTTTTAGAAAGTTGAACAAAAACACACTTGAAGTTCAAAGACTTCACTTAACTTGAAACAAACTTTTACAAACACTTTCACAACGAAAGTACTTAGCCCGAAGGCTTACAAACTTTTAAACAAATGTACATACATCAACGTTTACCAAAATAAATGTGACCATAAGAAGTACGGGTACTCTACCCAAAGGGTTTACATTTACATAATGTAACCTTCAACAAAACAAGTCCCAACTCTTACCAAACCAACGTCCTCCCGTGCCAAGTGTCCTATCCCCTGGACCCACGTTTATCTAAAACAGTAAACAAATAAGGGTGAGAATAAATCTCAGTAAGCTACTAAAATGCAACTACGTTACATGCTGATATGATGATCATACAGAAACTATATCAACAGTAATCATATAGCATATAGCACATATCATCAACTCATATATCACAATTAACACATTGCCCACACTCCGGTGGATACCAAGGCAAGGTTTAACCAATAACCATAACCGATGAGAATACCATCTGAGAACTCATCAAAGAAAACCATCTGAGCAGCATAAATAGCTGAAGCCGTCGGGATCCCGAAAACCAACCCATAACCAATAGAACCAAGTAACCAGAGAGGGAAATATGACACAAAGTCATAACCCAAATACTCACCAAAGGGAGCAATTCATCCCATCCAAGGCCAATCTGGACTGGGGAAACTAGAAGGCACAGTGGACACCTTATAGTGAACTTGGCTTATGTGCCACTATAATTCTCCCACCGCCTGACTCACAAGCTCCAATGGAAAACCTTATAGTGGACTTACCTGTACCACTATAATTCTTCCATTGGTTGACTCCACAACAAGACCAGCTGGACTTTTAACAAGAAGCACAGTAATGAATACTTGCTAAACACAACCCGGGGCATTTAATCCAAGAAGGAACTAAGCCAAATAGATCACAAGATGCACACGAAAGATTTTTGATAAAGAGTCCATAATAAGGACATTTATTCACAACTCAATCTTTTTTACCAACGACATAAAAGTCATACACATTCACAAGGTCCTAAACAACCCCAAGGACGACACAAACAATTATCCTCTTGTACCCCAAATAACACAAACTATCAAACCTGGAAAACAGGGGGTGCGCACGCCCCACCCCCTAGGGTGCGCGCGCTCCCACTCATCAGAATCTCACATTTTTGGTCACTTAAGGGTGCGCACGCCCCACCCAAAAGGGTGCGCACGCCTCCCTTCATCAGTCACTTTTTGCCTAACTTGGTCAATAGGGTGCGCGCGCCCCCTTATCTAGGGTGCGTGCGCCCCCTCCTGATTTGGGCCAAATCTCAGATTCTTTCCTTAGCTCATTTTTACTCCTTCCGTCCCACAAGTATAACACATATAACATAAGATACTACACAACATTAGTTCACAACATTAGCAACTTTCATTATAGTTACAACTTGAGTTCCTAAACATTCACATACTCAGCTAAAGCCAACTCCATATACTCCCTTTGTCCCAAAATTACAAGTATAGCAAATATTACCCAAATCACAAAATTAACAACTAGAAGTATCATATATAGCATATATGACTATTTTAACATTTAAAGGGGAATTAGTAACTTACCTAGTTCCGGAAAAAGTATCGCTGAAATAAGTTTTGTTCGGCTAGAAATGACCTACTCAACGCCCTGATCATTTTTATATAATTAGTTTTTAAAACGGGTAAGTAAATAAAAAGAATTAAATCGAAATGGATCGAACTTACCTTTTTCTCCTAACCCTAGGAACAGAACGAGGAAGAAAGTTGCAGAAGTTGTTCACACAGTGAAAGAAGGAGAAAGCAACTTGTTTATAAAGATATTTTTACCCATTTTACATTTTGGTCACTGGACTTCTAAAGTCAACACTTGAGCCCCTTAACTTATAATTTCAACAAGGACCCTAAAGTTTCAACTTAATCATTTAACTCCTTTAATCATTATTTTTACTAACTAAGTAAATAACACAAATAATCAAGTATGATATGAAATCATAAAATATGATGCAACACATAAAATGCACATATAGGTCAAATAAAAATCCCCAAAAATATAAAATAAATAGAAACGGGTTTTGGGGTCGCTACAAAATTTACCATGTTACTATATAAATAATGAATTTATCAAATATTTTTTTTCAGATAATCAAATAGAGATATTTTTTTAAAGTAATTAATATTAGTTTTAATTATTTCTTAAAATTCCTTCTTAAGATGAAAAAAATGAGATAACATTTCCGGTACGAAGGGAGTAGTAATTACTGCACTTTCATTTAACACCATAGCACCACCACCTCCATCACCCCGTCACCCACCATAACTGTCACCGCCATTGTCTGTTCACCACCGGTACTAAGAGCACCACCACTATCAAACCACCACCATCAAACCACCACCCACCATAGTTAAACCACCATCAAACCACCATCACCAATACACACACAAAAAAAAACTGAAAACTCCATCTGAAATCAAAATCCAAATTCGGACCACCACGCCCAGCCACCACTTCCAATTGATAACCACCCCGGTTTCACCTCCATCAATCGTATTACACCCATCACCATCAACACCACTACAACCACACCACACCTCACCTTATCACCGCCACACCCAGCCACTAAACCACCACCATCATCAACCATGGTGACCCACCAAAAACAAAAAGAAATCAAACCCAGATCTGTAACAGACCGACTGTGGCGATGATCGGAGAAGATGATAGGAGCCGGAGTAATGTTGTTGGGCGGCCGGAGAAGCTTGAATCGACGGTGGCGATGATCTCTGGTTGGCAACTATCAAACACACAAAGAAATCAAACCCAGCTCTACAAAATTAAACCCAGAAAACACCAATCTTCATGTACCCACAAAATTTAACCCAAAATTAAAGATTTGATTCCCGAAATTAAACCCATAAACAAAATAAAGGGAGAAATTAAACCCAGTTTTTGCACAAAACCCAGAAGAAATTGGTGCACAAACCCATCAGATGATCTTATTCAAAATCGTCAAGGAAAATCTGGGCATAAATCGACAAAAAAAAAAACTTCACATTAAGAAAAATCAAAATCCCATAAAGAAAAAACAGATAGAGGCATTAGATGTTGTTGTGGCCGGAGTTGTTGAAATCGTTAAGGGATTTAGGAAGTGGGTTACAAATTGGAGTAGATTTGGAGGTGGGTAAAAATCAGAGAGGGATTTGGGGGTTTAAGAGAAAATTGATTTGGGTTCATGAAAAGAAGAAGAAGGTCGGACTTGAAAGGCGTAGGGGCGGTAGTAGGGGGTGACGCCGTCTTAGATGGAGTTGATGACGTCGCCGGAGATGGAGGTGGTGACGCTGCCGGAGATGGAGGAGATGCGGCCGTATGGGTATGGGTGTTAGCGTAAGGGAAGGAGGAGAAGGCTTTGTTATAAAAACAATTTACATTAAAACCCTCCTTGTTTATATAAAATATATTTAGGTTATAAAGTTTAATATTTTTCAGTTTCATCCCCTTGGAAGGATTGACTCAGCAAATTCTCGTGCCCAGTCATGTTTTTAATAACGTCATGGTCCAACTCAGCAACTTAACGGCGATTTTTAACAGAAATGAGACGGAAGGATGAGATTGTAAGCGAAGTAGGCAGTCTAAGGACGGAAATGTAAACGAATTGGGTTCAATGACTGAATCGTAAAAAAGTCTAAAAGTCAGGGACCAAATAGCTACTTAACTCCAATTGAATTGATAGGAGGCGGGCTTTATAGTAAAGGAGGGGTTGTTTGATGGGGCGAAAAAGTGGGCGGAGGGGATCATTTACGTTGATCGACTGTGGCGATGATCGGAGAAGATGACCGGAGCCGGAGTAATGTTGCTGGGCGGCCGGAGAAGCTTGAATCGACGATGGCGATGATCTCTGGTTGGCAACTATCAAACACACAAAGAAATCAAACCCAGCTCTACAAAACTAAACCCAGAAAACACCAATCTTCATGTACCACAAAATTTAACCCAAAATTAAAGATTTGATTCCCGAAATTAAACCCATAAACAAAATAAAGGGAGAAATTAAACCCAGTTTGTGCACAAACCCAACCCAGAGAAATGGTGCACAAAACCCAACAAACCCATCAGATGATCTTATTCAAAATCGTCAAGGAAATCTGGGCATAAATCGAACAAAAAAAAAACTTCACATTAAGAAAAATCAAAATCCCATAAAGAAAAAACAGATGAGGCATTAGATGTTGTTGTGGCCGGAGTTGTTGAAATCGTTAAGGGATTTAGGAAGTGGGTTACAAATTGGAGTAGATTTGGAGGTGGGTAAGAATCAGAGAGGGATTTGGGGGTTTAAGAGAAAATTGATTAGGGTTCATGAAAAGAAGAAGAAGGTCGGACTTGAAAGGCGTAGGGGCGGTAGTAGGGGGTGACGCCGTCGTAGATGGAGTTGATGACATCGCCGGAGATGGAGGTGGTGACGCTGCCGGAGATGGAGGAGATGCGGCCGTATGGGTATGGGTGTTAGCGTAAGGGAAGGAGGAGAAGGCTTTGTTATAAAAACAATTTACATTAAACCCTCCTTGTTTATATAAAATATATTTAGTTATCAAGTTTAATATTTTTCAGTTTCAACCCTTGGAAGGATTGACTCAGCAAATCTCGTGCCCAGTCTGTTTTAATAACGTCATGGTCCAACTCAGCAACTTAACGGCGATTTTTAACAGAAATGAGACGGAAGGATGAGATTGTAAGCGAAGTAGACAGTCTGAGGACGAAATGTAAACAAATTGGGTTCAATGACTGAATCGTAAAAAAGTTTAAAAGTCAGGACCAAATAGCTACTTAACTCCAATTGAATTGATAGGAGGCGGGCTTTATAGTAAGGAGGGGTTGTTCGATGGGGCGAAAAAGTGGGCGGAGGAGATCATTTACGTTGATCGGAGGGAATTGCCGGATCGCCTAAGTTTGAGATTTATGATTCGGATTTTGGGTGGGGAAAGCGGGCAAATAGCACATTAGTGCCCCAAAGTTTCATATGAGTTGCAATTTAGGTCCTAATATTCCAATTTTAGCAATTTGGTGCCTAATGTCATATTTTGTGGCGAAATGAGTCCTTTTTCGATGATAATGGATGGAAGCTAACATAATTAACGAAAAATCTAACGAGCTTATTTGAAACTTGCATTTCTTACCCATAAAGTTCAATAATTATTTATGTTAACCCCATTTTGTTAAAAATACCTTACACTAAAATCATTTATAATTCTAATTCTTTAAGTAAAGGGCTAAAATTATGTTAGAAAAAAAAATAAAGTGCTAAATTTAGATATTAGTCCATAGATAATAGTCTTAATAAACTTCTTTTAACTTAAATTTGCTTGAAAAAGGAAATAAAAAATCAAACCTAAACTTCTACCTTCTTCGTCTCCTTCCCCCACCCCACCCCCCTACACACACCCCATCCACCTTCATATCTCTTCTTCTCTCATGCTTTCTCTTACTCCCAAAACGCCAACTTGCCTTTGTGGGTAAGAATGCAATTTTTAAAGAAACTCATTAAATTTTTCGTTAATTTCATTAGCTTCCATCCATGACCATCCAAAAAAAGACCCATTTCGCCACAAAAGGTGAACGTTAGGCACCAATTGCCAAAATTGGAACATTACGACCTAAATTGCAACTCATGCGAAACTCTGGGGCACTAATGTGCTATTTGCCCGGGGAAAGCAGATTAAGTATGAAATTGTATCGATTGATTATATTATATATGATGGAAATAAAAACTTTTAATACACTGTTAAGAGCCCTCCATGTTCTGGAATATGGCTTTTATTATTATTATTATTATTATTATTATTATTATCACTGAATAATATTAATGGAAAATAAATAAATAAAGTCTGTAGACTAATAAACAATGGTCATTACTTTTACAATTTTACAGATGAGATATTGTAGTAAGAACAAATAGAAGCCATACAACATAGTGAGGGCCACCAGTCCAAAAGAACAAACAAAGGGAAAGATAAAAAAAGAAAAGATCCAAACACTATTCCCCAACCCTGACAACATAACCATTCTTATTCTTGCACACAAATTTTATCACCTCCCCAAAATTAATCCTAAATTAAATAAATAAATAATACCCCTAACTTAAAAAAAAAAAATTTAAAAAAATATAAAAATTGAGAAAGAATAAAGGGATCAACCCTCTCCCTATCAACCACTAATTCCTCTCTCTCTCTCCCCGGATATTGGTTACGAGAGACTTTACGAATTAAAAATAAAATAAAATAAACGACTACAGTAGGAAAAAAAATCACTGTAGAACATGTTATAACCAGATGGCCACGTGTATACGTGCCACTAGCAGAGAGCATAATCAAGGTGGGGTCCACTAAGGAAAGCGAAAACAACAGCATGTGAGCTGCGCAGGTTAGCAGAACACGCCACCTGGAAACAACTTACATCTGTTCCCCGCCCATAAGTTGGGAGGGGACTTACTAATTTAGCTACTCATCGTCCGTACCGGTCATGTTATTGAAGGATCTTGGTGGCGGTTGTTGTGGTTGGTCCGGTGGCGGACTGGTGGCGTTGTCATCCGTCTTCTTATTATTCTGCTCGTGATACAAATTTCGTAGTCTCTCTATCTCCACCCTTAACGCTTCTTGATGAGCTACATAAAAGCAACCAAAAAAATTACTTTCGTCTGTGTCAAAATAAGAGTCACATTTTTAAAATATAGTCTTAGTGCAATGTTAACACCAATAACATGCATCGTATAAGCAAGTATTTCATCCATCCAAATTTGACTTATCAAACTTTTTAAAAATATGAACACTTACTTCACCAGCTACGTTATTATAATTATGCTCATTTAAGCCCAGATTTAAAAAAATGCGAATAACTGGAACAATGAGAAATTGAAAACGGGAAGATTATTAAGGGATGAAGGGAGTATTATTTTCATATATATATATATATATATATATATATATATATATATATGAGAACCACAATTGCTTAAGAACCAAGCATAAACATTAGATTATAATCAAAATCAAGGGTCCAAGTTATAGATATATTGGATACACTTGGATACAGTAGTTAAGCAAGTACTGTATCCCAGTGTGGCACTTGGATACAGTAGTTTAAAAACTAATGTATCCAATTGTATTTTTGAAAATTAGCTACTGTATCCAAGTGTATTCAATGTATCTATAATCTGGATCATTGGTTTTGTATTTGATCAAACAGTTATAATTGGTTTTCACGGTTCTCATTTAAAATGGTTCTCATAAGAGCGCAACTATATATATATATACTCCCTCCGTCCCACCTCACTTGAGACCTAAGAGGTGGGCACAATAACTAAGGAAAAAGAATAAAATAAGAAAAATATGTGGTAGAAAATCAAGAGAGATAATGAGTGGGGTTAATAGTAAGTTGGTTGAATGAATTGTGTGGTGCAAAATAAGGAGAGAGAATGAGTGGGTGAAGTAGATTGAATATAAAATTATAAAAAAAAAAAAAAAAAAAAAAACCATTTTGGGGAGTGTCAAGTGAAGTGGGACGGACCAAAATGGAAATAAGTCTCAAGTGAGGTGGAACGGAGGGAGTATATATATATTTCGGTATATACCATTTTTCATTTGAGTTCCAATCTCATACGGTGGATTGAGTTATAAAACATAGCCTAAAATAACGAAGGATGAGATGATGCTGAAGAAGTTGTATTCAGTACTCTCTTACCATCTTTGAAAATCTTGTCTTGGGCCAACGCCGCAATCCGCTGCTTGATTGCGCTGTTGTCGACGTTAAGAATCAGCCTTTGATGGTCTAAAAATGCAACCCTTGGTGACAATGCCGATACCTCCGTCTTCATTAATTAATTTCATAAGTTTAATTAGAAATACACAAAAATAATTATCATAGTCGACTTATTTCCATCCTCCGTACCAAAATAAAATTCATTTTATTCTTCATCCATCCGAATAAAATGAATAGTATTTAATTTAGGAGGGTGAGAGAGAGAGATATATATGCACGCTAGTATATTACCTGCAATGAGGTTACGCTTCGCTCTAGTTCTGAAATGTACTGCAATTTCCTCACCCTTGATCTTTGAGCTGATTGCCGATTTGCTAAAATTCTAATTAGCATACGAGATATAACTATAATTAGCAAGCTTATTTCATAATAATAACCATCTACTCCCAATATCCTACCCTTCAAATATAATTATTGCAACATGGGACATTTATTTTGTGATAAAATAATAAATACTCCCTCCGTCCCACTCGAATTAAGACAAATTTCCATTTTGAGTGTCCCATTCGAATTAGAACAACAAAAAATGGAAATGTTTTATTTAAAGAGACCCACATTCACACTCACAACAACTTTCCATTCATTATTCTCTACCCCACTTTCTCTCTCTTACTTTACTTTTCATACTCACAACACTTACTCCACTTACACTTTTTCCTTAATCCTCGTGTCCAATCCAAAAATCCTAATTCGGGTGGGAAGGAGGGAGTAATATTTATTGAGAACGATATACTATTTCCGTCCCACTCGAAATAGAATTATCGATCCTGATACGGAGATTAAGGAATAATAATCTTTTTATTGTAGAAAATGGTTTGAAAAATAGGTGTTGTGAATATGAATGAGAGAGAAAATGTGTAGGGAATAATAAATGAAAAATTGTTGTTAGTATGACATGTGGATCTCATTATATGAAAAAATAATTAAAAAAATTATTTTGGGATATATTATTTTTGGTGGGACACCCAAAATGACAAAACGTTTTATTTCGAGTGGGACGGAGGAAATACATTTTTGGATAATGTAAAGTATTTTATTCTCAAAATTTAATTTATTGTTTCAAGTTGGGTTTTCTACACATTTTGGAGAATACTTTAGGCCAAGTTGTGGAAAAAGTAAACAAACTCTTGATTTACAATGATGGCACTCACCGTGGATAAGGTGAAAGTAGGGGAGAGATGTTCCATTGTTAGCTTGTTGCTTAAGCAATAGTACTGGGTATAATAGTAATTCACACGCCAAAATCCCTTTTATATATTTCATACTTTAATTATAATGGTTAACTTAGTTAAATTTTAATTAATAATTTATATAAAAAAATATTTATAAAATGTTAAACTTATTTTCCATAAGCATGCTAATATATGTTATGCATTCATTAATTTTCAATATCGGGTGACAACAAATCTAATTGTATCTAATTGTATCGACATTCATCAGTTATTAAATGTACTATTATACTACATGTGTGTGAAACATTCCAAAACGACATCTATTTTGAGACGGATAAAGTATTAAATATGAATTCACATGGATTAAGAGAATACTGTATGTTAGAAAATAAATGTTGTGAGTGGATAAAAAAAGCGAAAATAAGTATATAATTGTTATGAGTTGATAGAAAGAAGAAAACTGAATACTTTAGATAAATAGCACTTAGTATATGATGTTAAAAAATTAAAAAAAAAAAAAAAAAAAAATAGCGATTAGTTTGAAATATGGGAGTAGTAATTTAAATAATCAGAATATTACGATGTTAGCTGAAATTGGTCGAGATGACATAATAATAGTACTACCTCCGTCCCAGCACAAAGTTTTTACTTTCTTTTTTGGTTTGTTCCAGCATAATGTTCTTAGTTGTTTTATTACCTAAAATGGACCATAGAACTCACTTGTCATTCTCACAACAAAAACTCCATACCCACTTTATCTCTCCTACTTTCTCTTACTTACTGTTTCATACTCACAACATTTACTTTTTCTTAATCTCCGAGTAAAGTCAAACTCAGAACTTTGTGCTGGGCCGGAGGGAGTAACAAATTAGTTAGTTAATCACCTTTTAACCCTCTTAGGATCCACAATAGTGGAAGTATCGCCAGAAGCTTGAAAAGCAAACTTGTCGGGATCCACCGCCTCTGTTGGGCAGCCGCCGCCGTCCTCCTCCTCCCTCGGCTCATTCTTCGGCAGCTGATGTTTATATTCTAGCTGCTCCGCCGTCACGGCCGTCTTTTCCTCATTATCACTATTTTGATCCGACGGCGAAGATGGACCAGACGAAGACCTAGTAGACGGCAAATTCACAGCGGAGACATCATCACCGAACATGGAGCTGAGTTGGTCATCATCCAAACGGTCAAATCCGTTGCCGGAATTACGGCATTGTTCAATGAACGGAGCTTCAATGAATGCGATTGGATCGCTGACTGACCTGCGGTGGGAATTCCGTCGGGAGGAAGAGAAATCGAGGAATTCGTCGACCCAGCTAGGTGGCTGAGCGACGGAGGACGGCATTTGCATCGTTTGGTAGGGAAAGGAGGCCCAATTCTGGGGCATTGTGGGAGCTTTAGGCGGCAATTGTGCCATTTTTTGCATGAAGGAATAATTTGTGTGAGTTTTTGGGTGGGGAAGAGAAGAAATGGAGGTATGGAATTAAAAGAGGGATTTGGTTTTGGAGGGAAGAGGGTCACATGGGGATTAGGACAGCTAGCAACAGGCTGTGGGAGGGAGTGTGTCACAAACAACAACGGTTTGATTAGGGAAAGTGGAGAGGAGGCAGTTTAGTTTAATAACTGGAGGAATCAGCCCACCACGTGCCGGTGTGACCCTCAAGTCTCACCCTATCTACTAGGGCTGAGCAAAATAATTTCGGAACCGGACCGGACCGGAGGAACCGGACCGGACCAATACTTTTGGTTTGGTCCTGGTTCTAAATTTCTTAAGAACCGACAAATTGGTCCGGTTCCGGATTTCATAAATTTAACATCGGTTTTGGACCGGACCGGACCAATAATATAACATATATAGTTTTATATAAAATGCTAATATATAAAAATTGTATTTTTCTAGTTATATAACAATATCTACTGTTTGTTAACAAAAATTACAAGCCTACTGTTGTTGGTCTTCTTTTTGCTAATCAAGAAACATACATACATGTATATCTTTTTTACTGAACATAAATATATCATGAAAGTTAATGTACTGTTCAAGTTCATGTAATTCTAGATTGCAGATTTGGATTTTTAGTTCTGCCCATCAATTATGTGCATCTAGTGAAAGAAAGATTTTCTTCTCTAAATATTTTTTCTCTTAATCTCTTGCTAAAGTTATGACAAAGGAAAATTAATAACAATGTATATTTTAGCGGAACCGGACCGGAACCGGACCAATGGAACCGGAACCGATGTTTTGGTTCTTGTACGTATTGGTTCGGTCTTGGTTCCAAATTCTCGTAGAACCGAATTGTTGGTTCGGTCCCGGTTTTATGAAATTTTGACAAAAACCGGACCGGACCGGACCGTGAACACCCCTACTATCTACACTTCTGTAACTAATACTACCTCTGTCCTTAAATGAGTGTTCAAATTTCATATTAAAGGACATTAAAAATCTCAACTTTGTGTACAATTTGGTAGCAAAGATTCATATATAATCTTGTAATCTCTTTTCCAAACATTTAGTTTTGCACGTATAAAGAAACCGGTGAAAAAAATATCGAAAAAAAACATTTAGGGACAAAGTTATGTTAAAAAAAAAAAGGTCAAAATACATTTTACCCCCAAAGTATCCACCGATTCCCACTTTGCACCCCCATTTGAAAAGTCGGTCTGTTTGGTACCTAAACTTCCAAATTTTCCCACTTTGCACCCCAGCACTAACGAATGTTAGAAAATTTAACAAAATAGGTAACGAATGGACTATTTTGTAATGCTTACAAGTTTTTATGGGTCAAAATGTAAACTTTTCAATATTAAGTACTAAAAAATTATTTCTTTTTCTAAATATTTAAAATTATCTTAAATCTTAAATAATTAATATTTCTTGAAAATAATACAATTTTTTTATGCTAAAATATTTTTTAGAAAAATAAAATTATTTAAAAAAAAATAAAAATTATTTATAATGGTTTAATTTTTAAAAAATTACATTTTTTTAAAAAAATAAAATTCTTACAAAAATTACAATTTAAAGGTTTTATTTTATATTTTTAAAAGTATAAATAAAACTTTACATTACAATGGTTTTTTAGAAAAAAAATTAAATATTTTTTTTTTAAAAAAACATACTAAATTTTAAATTTATTAAATAAATTTTATTTTTTTTGAAAAAATAATTTCATAGTATTTTTTTTAAACAAAGTAGCAGAAATTTAGTATTATTTTCAAGAAGTATTAATTATTTAAGATTTAAGATAATGTTAAATATTTGGAAAAAATAAATAAATTTAGTACTTATTATTTAAAACTTTGCATATTGACCCTTAAAAACTAATAAGCATTACAAAATAGTCCATTCGTTACCCATTCTGTTAATTTTCTAACATTCGTTAGTGCTGGGGTGCAAAGTGGGAAAATTTGAAAGTTTAGGTACCAAACAGACCGACTTTTCAAACGGGGTGTAAAGTGGGAATCGGTGGATACTTTGGGGAGTAAAATGTAATTTGGCCTAAAAAACACTCATTTTGGGACAAAGATTTTTTTGGAAATGGACACTCATTTAGGGACAAAGGGGGTACTAAGGAGCAGCTATAATTTTAATGTTAAGATCAGTTTGTTTCGCGTAAAATAAAATTACTTTCTAAAAATGATTTTTTGAAAGAAAATAAAATTATTTTTCAAAAAATGACATAAATATGTTTTCAGTTGTTTGATCATTTTACAGAAAATAGTTTTCAAAAAATGACATAAACATGTTTTCGGTTGTTTGATAACCAAATCTACACTTCACTTGAACTGTCAACCCTAAATTAACACTAACAAAACTACTTCTCACAATTAAACTTTAGAGAATTGTTACAAAGACCCCAATATTCACCTTAGCTTTCAAAAGAGCTCCCAAGATAGGCCATTATATCATGAACTACCAATTTGATTAGGTTTCCACCCGATGACCTCGACAAATCCAAGCATTCTTGCAAATCAGCATCACAGGCTATTGAAAATGATTTTTTTTATTTTTTTTTTGACCGGGAGGGGTGGGGTGGGGTTGGGGCGTGGGTGTGTTAAAGATACTCTAGAAGACTTCACATTAGTTTCCTAATTGTAGTATAACTTGCTATCTACGTTTCCTTTTACTTTAGGGTTTTAGTTTACGTTTCTTACTCTTCAAGAAACTCTTGTATATATATCTCTTGTGGTTGTTAATAATATTTTGAGATGTCTTTCATAATAATTATTCCTCTCCTTCTACCCTTACCCACCTCAACATCCCTTCCTCCCAACACCCCTCCACCTACTGACAACCCTCCCCACCCCCTACTCCACACTCCCCACCAGGTATAACCCTCACTCTGACCAACACACCCTCAATAGACCCGCCCGGACCTAGTACCAGCCCAATCAGTCCTCTCCCTACCCCGGCCGGACCAACTCACTCCACCACTGCTCCGACTACTGAACCCCCCCCCCCACACCTCCTCGCCCTGGACCCATCACACGGTCTCGCCACAACATCCACAAACCAATCCAAAATCTCAACCTGCATGCTTCCCTCCAGCCTTCCACCGAACCCACGAATATCACTCAAGCACTTAAAAGCCTCATCTGGCGCGATGCCATGCAACGTGAGTTTGATGCTCTCATTGCTAACCACACATGGGATCTTGTTCCATCTTCCCCTTCTCAGAACATTGTTGGTTGTAAATGGATTTTTCAAACCAAGTATCATCCTGATGGTTCCATTGATCGCCATAAAGCACGTCTTGTGGCGAAAGGCTTTCATCAAAGACCGGGCATTGATTACTCTGAAACATTTAGCCCAGTAGTCAAACCCGCCACTATCCGCACCATTCTCACCCTTGCCACTGCTCGTGGCTGGCCTCTTCGACAGGTGGATATTAACAATGCCTTTCTTCAAGGCACTTTAACCGAAGATGTTTATATGGTTCAACCTCCAGGCTTTCTTTCACCTTCTCAGTCTAATTATGTGTGCAAATTAAAAAAACCATATATGGACTTAAACAAGCTCTGAGGGCCTGGTATAATGAACTACTGTTGGTCCAAAAGGGCAACAAGGGTATGAAAAATAGCTAGAGGGGGGGGGTGAATAGCTGTTTTAAAATTCTTTTCGTACCCTTGAAAAACTCAATTGCGAATGCGCACTTTATCAAGTAAGCGTTATGAAATGCGCCTAAGTGAGTGAGTGAAATGCACAGCGGAATTTAGTAATGAAAGTAGGCGCAAAGTGATAAAGGGAGCGCAACACACACACTAAGTATTTTGGCTCAAAGTGAGTGAAATAAGGAACTAAGGCAAATGATAAAACAAACACAACACAATTCAGTTCAATCAATCTACAATGAGTAAACAAGCAAATAGTGAGTGAAAATAATAACTTGAAAGAAATGACAAGATAATAACACAAGCTATTTGGAGAGGTTCGATCAATGAAAGATCTACGTCCTCTACCAAGATGGTTAGTCTTGGATTTCTAATCGAGATCTTATATAATGAGTGAGTGTTACAAATTACAATGTTTGAGCTTATACACTAACTCAAGATCTATTACTATGAAAGAACAAATCCAAAACAATAACCGGTGTATCTCTAAAAGATGAATCTAAATGATTAATCTTAAAGAGGTGCGTGTGTGTTCTTAGAATCAAGGCTCTTTAGATCTTTGAGATGGAGAGCACAAGAAACTAAAGTGTTAAGGCTTTGAAGATCTGGGCTAAGGATGAAGGTATGAAGATGTTCTTGAGAAATCTGGAAAAACGAAGGCAATCTTCAAATCTTCAACAAATGCTTTGAGAGAGAAATTCTTGAAATTCTTAGCAAAACTCAGCAACTTCAAAATGTTGAAGTTATGGGGTATTTATAGTGAACTTCAAAAAACTAGCCGTTTGGAAATCCTTGTGGATAAGATGAGCTGTCGTTCGTTGATTGGAGCATGCATATTTTATGGCCATTTTGACACTCAACATAAATGTGACCGTTATGGACACGTGTCAACAGATTAGGCGCATATGCATCTTTTATCCACCGTTGGATCATTGGCGTAATTTTGAATTCTTTTCAAGTCTTCGAGTCTTCAATAAATCACTGAGTGTTTGAATAAACACTTTGAGGCGCGTTTGAGCCAAGAGGCGCATTTAGCCAATAGGCGCACAGTAAGCGTGCGCTTAAAACAAGGGGCGCAGAGGCGCGTAAGCTTATGAAGAAATCCTTATGCGCGCGCTCTAAATGGCGCAAGGCGCGAGTGAAGAGGCGCATGGCGCGTGGCGCAGGAGGCGCATAAGCGCGGCTCAAACTCACTGAGTGATTTTTCTTGAAACTTGATCTTCTTGCCCTATTTCTAAGCCTATTCTATAACAATGGACAACCTAAAAAATGAAGTATAAATACTTCTTACATGTGGGTCTAAAGTCCATGAAATAAAACTTAGGTGATGGATCAATCAAATCTAATAAATCCTAATACATTAAAACTGAGATATATGTGGGCATACCCAACAATCTCCCCCTATTTGATTGATGCCATTACCTACTATATCAAGGACAAACATTATACTTGATAAAAACATGTCCAAATGAATGAAATTGGTAATTCATGTCTCAAGTTAATGTACACACTAGTCCAAAATATAGATTCCTAATCTATTCCAATAAGAATAAAGAGTTACATATGGAAAGATAGAAACAACAGTTTAACACATTCAAGATGATATATGATTTTTAGTTTTGAAATGTGTTTAAACCAAGTTTAAACTTAATGCATGAAAGTATGAAACAATTCAATATGATGCATTATGAATTTAAACAATATTCATTGTTCTACAAACAAGGAGTTTGAGTGAACAAGGTTTGATAATGAGTGATGCATTGTTCTCATTAAAACTTGGGGTGTAAGAGTTACAAGTTACAAGTTTTGAATAGAACAAAAACAAAAGGTGCTAAAACAAGTAAGCACAAAATCACTATCACAAAAGAGATTGTTCTATTACAAAAGATTCTAAAAATTTACAAAAAAAATAATAGAAGCTAAGGGTTGGGAGGCGCATCATCTTCCTTCAATCCTTCAACGATCTCTGAAACAGAACGCTGAATTTGCTTTGCGAGCTGATGACTACGGTTCGCTAACCCTTGAGTGTCCGTGACACTGGAGTGAGTAGCAGTAATACCGTCTCTAATATAACTCAAGTGATTCACATTGATGTTTTGGTATTCATCAATGGAACGCTGAGTGATCTGCTGCTGCTGTGAAATGTTTTCTTCCAAGATTTGAATGTGAGCTTCAATGGCATTTTGAGCCGTGATAATATCTGAAGAAATATGTTCAGCGCGTCTGTCAGAGCTTGAGTGAGCAGCAGTGAAATGAGTGACGACCAACTCTTTCAGGACATCCAACTTAGATACAAGCACATTCATATTTGATTGAGACGCAGCAGATTGAGGTATGAACGTAGGCGCAGAAGCGGTGGTTTGCGCCTGGTCAGTATGAGCTTGAACCTGAGTCTGCGCCGGAGGAGGAGAAGGAGCAGAAAGTTTGGCCTTGAGAGAGTTCATCTCCCCCTTAATGGCAGCAATCTCTTCAGATTGATCAGTGAGTAAGGAAGTAAGAAGCTCAAATTGAGACTTTATATGCGCCTGTCCTTGCTCTAAATTGGCTTGCCCCTGCTGTAAAGAATGAAGAATGGAAAGTACCTCGCTCAAATCAGGAGCAGACGGAGGAGGCGCAGGGGTAGAGAGTGGCGCATCATCTTGAAGGGGCGCAGAATCTTGAAGGGGCGCAGAAGGAGATGGAGGCGCAGGAGGAGGTGAATGAGTAGGAGACTCAAATTCATCTTCAGTTTCAATTTCAACAGTTTCAACAACAACTGTTTCAACATCAAAAGTTTCTGTTGAGATCGGATCTGGTCCAGGTGGAGGCGCAACTGGAGAAGGAGTGCGCTGAGGGATGGTCTCTTGCTCCCCCTGAACGGGTTCCTCAATGTCTGAAATGTCATCGCCGAAGAAATCAGAGAGGAGTTGTACCCTTGACATATTGGAAGGTTGAAATTTGAATGAGGGCGCACGAGGAGTGGGGGCGCGTTGAGAAGGAGCGCGCTGGGAAGGCGCGGAAACAGAAGGCCCTTTCTCAATATCTGCGCTTGATCCGGCGCCTTTCATGCGCTCTAACTTTTCTGACTCAGCAGCTTGTTTGGCTAGAAAGTCTTCATCTCTTTTTCGTTGAGCCTCAAGCCTGCTGGCTTCCTGCGCTAGCCTCAGATCTCGCTCATCATCAGTTTCAAATCTAGTGCGTTTGACAGGCGCAGGAGTAGGGTCATCAACTACCCGTTTGCCTTTGCTTTTATCTGCGCCTGGCACTGGATCTGCGCTTTGTCTAGCGCTTGCTTTTACTGCGCTCTTTAATAATGGTGCGCTTTTAAGGACTGGCGCATCATCGGACTCTGTGTCTTCATCTACTAAGCCTTCAACAGTCTTGATTTGGATTCCTTTTGCGCGCTTTGTGGGCTTCTTCCTGCGCTTCTTGAGGTCCAAACTAGCTTTACCAAACATTGGAACATCGTTGATCTTGTACTCCGGATTCTCATTCAAAAACTTAACTAACTCAGGGTAAGTTAGAAAAAGTTTTGTGAGAATAAGGCAGTGTGAGCGGAATCGGGTCTTTCCATCACTTTTGTTCTTCACAAATTTATCAATTTGCTCACGCAGAGTCTTGAACAGAATATGAGGCCAGTGAAGCTTCTCCTTGGCCATGATAGCAGCTGTGTATTCCCATTGTTCAACCGTGAATCGGTTTACGTTCCCAGTTTTGAACACTATTGAAGTTCCCACCAAGTGAGCGATGTGAGTCAAGAGTTCTCCACCATCTCGAATTTCGGTGTTTTTGATATTGTTTTGAAGCGTGGGAATATTTAGAAGTGAGGCAGCCATCTTGTTCTGATCATCAATTGAGTAAGTCATCGGGCGCCCAATAATGCGATCTTCACCGGTAGATGGAAAACCGAGCAAGTGTCGAATCACAGATGATGAAATATGGACGTCAACATTTTGAACGCGCGCCTCAATCCGGTAGTGAGTGCGCCCATTTACGTCAATTTCCACTAGAACAGCAGTGGAGAAGAACTCATCCACGAGGAGCGCAGAGAAGAAATCTTGGTCCATGGTGAATAAAGGGAGCAGACCAGCGACGCGCAGAGTCTCTATTATTTCTCTTCCCATCACTTCACCAGATAACTCCAATAGATCAAGAGTTTCTTCAAGTTTGAAATTTGCAAGGTCCTGAAAAAAATGATTGATGTTAGAAGTGATATAGGCGCATAGAAACATAAAATGATCAAAGTAACATAGGCGTATGAAATATATAGGCGCATAATTGAAACAGGCGCACAAAATTATAGAGAATCAAGGCGCATGATTGAATTAGGCGCATAAAATATTGAAGGCGCATAGAGTTACAAGGCGCATAATATGGTTCTATGTGAATACTAAGGAAAAATTAAAACAACGAAATTTGACTAAGTACGAAGTTAGGCGCATAAGGTTTTTAGGCGCAGAATGATTTAAGCGCATATACAAGTAGAGGCGCATAAATCATTCAGGCGCATAAAAAATAGGCGCATAAAGAAGTACATAGGCGCATGACGTGAAAATTTTTACTTAGAAAGAAAAACAAACAACAAGCATTCAAATGAAAGAAATGAAAATCAAAAAGTTCAAATTTTCGAAAACAAGTTAGAAAATTTTTAGAGACCAAAACATGCATAAATGACGAAGAACACGAAGAACGACCCTTGAATGCTCGAAGAACACCAAGAACACGAAAATCATGAAACTTCACCAAACTAGACAAATAATATATCAAAATGACCGCATGACGACAAGGAATCTAAATATGCAAACAAAAATAAGAACAAATCAATAATGAAAGCACAATGATCAAAAGAATGCCCGAAAATTTTGAAAAATTTTGAAAACAAAAACTCAGATTTGTAACAAACAGAGCATTGATCGTTAAAATGTTGGTTTTAAAAGATTCGAAATCAAGAATAGAACACAACCCAACAAACGATATAGAAAACGGATCATCGAATCAAGAGAAATCAAAGAAAATGAATCCGGGTTTTAAAAAAACGAAAAACATCACTGAAAATGACGAAAAAAAAAGAAATATAAGGAGATTAAAGGTTGAGAATTCATACCATATCGTCTTGTGTAGATGTTGATGCTTTCTTAGGACCCATAAACTTATATATATGAATGTAAAATGAAGAAGAAAAATGAAGATGAAGAGAAGAGGCGAGTCTGGGAGAGAGGGAGTGAGACGGGGAGAGAGAGAGAAATAGAGTAGGTGAGAAGAGAGGAAGGTGATGATGTGTTTTTATAGGTTTAGGTTTAAAATTTGCACTGATAAAGCAAAAACACAGTCAAAAATTTAAAAAGATGAGAAGTTGAAGGGATGGCATTTATGAGGGATTTGAAATGGCGGCTCATCATGATAGGTGCATTAAATGCTGAATGACACAAAGTGTCATGATGTGACATTTAGGTTTTTGAAAAACTGCTCCACTTTCCCTTTAAGTGTATGAGCAATTTTGACTAATTTTTGCACAAACACCAAAAACATCTATTTTGGTGTAAGTTTGGGGTGCAAGAAATATATCCCAGAAAATAAAATTTTTCGAAAAGCGTAAAACGAGGGAAAAATTTTAATTGCACAAGTACCCTTGAACAATTAAAGGAATGTCAAAAGACATAGATTCCTATAATAAATGAACAGAATGAACATACCTGGTACTTGTGTATTTATTACGTTCAATCATTGAAATTGAATTTTGAGAAATGATTGAGCCGCAATAGTTAATGCGCGCATGAAGAGGCGCATTACTTCAGCAAGGCGCATACTCATCTAGGCGCATTATTCATCAAGGCGCATTACACATCAAGGCGCGCAAAGATGGTTGAGCGCGCGCATGAATTGATAGGCGCGCAGATATTGTGCGCGCAGAAAACGAGAGATGGGCGCGCAGTTAGTAAGGCGCATAGATGGCGCATAATTTCCTTGAAACTTTTGAAAAATTGATTTAATCATTTGTACCTAATATACTCATAACTCAACACAACATAAAATCATTAGTATTGACAAAACTATATTGAATTTAGTTGAGTTCAAGCATACCCATTTCACCTCTCAAAAACATGAACCGTTTCGCGTCAAGTGCTT
This sequence comes from Campanula takesimana, assembly GCA_026119855.1. NCBI lineage: Eukaryota > Viridiplantae > Streptophyta > Magnoliopsida > Asterales > Campanulaceae > Campanula > Campanula takesimana. The sequence goes on along the minus strand of JAOWBW010000065.1, from coordinate 1,617,820 downwards.
TAGTTAGAATGTCGGCGATTTGATAGTCGGTTCCCACGTGTTCCAAATGAATATTGCCTTTTTCCACGTGGTCTTTGAGGAAGTGATATTTGATGTCGATGTGCTTGGTCTTTGAGTGCATGACAGGATTTTCAGAAACCGCAATTGTTGATGTATTGTCGCAGTAGATGGGACAATTTTCTTCGATGATATCATAGTCCACCAATTGCTGCTTCATCCAGAGTATTTGACAACAACAACTTCCCGCAGCGATATATTCGGCTTCGGTTGTTGAGACAGATACTGAAGCTTGTTTCTTACTCGCCCATGACACAAGTCTATATCCGAGGAAATGACAAGTGCCACTTGTGCTTTTCCTATCAATTGTGCACGCTGCATAATCCGCATCTGAGTAACCTACAAGTTTAAAGTTCGAATCTTTGGTGTACCAAAGTCCAAGGTTAACAGTGCCAGAGAGATATCTTATAATACGTTTCACAGCAATTAAGTGTGCTTCTCTAGGGTCGGATTGATAACGAGCACAAACACAAACACTAAACATAATATCGGGCCTGCTAGCAGTAAGATAAAGGAGTGAGCCAATCATACCTCGATAGAGCGTTTGATCAACACGTTTACCTTTTAGATCTTTGTCGAGTTTGTTGCCGGTGGCCATTGGAGTATCGTATGATTTAGCGTTCTCAAGTCCAAACTTCTTGATTAAGTCCTTTGTGTATTTGGATTGGTTGATAAAAATGCCTTCACTCATTTGCTTGATTTGAAGCCCGAGGAAGAATGTGAGTTCTCCCATCATGCTCATTTCAAACTTGCTCTTCATTAGTTTCTCAAAACGCTTGCACAACAATTCATTAGTAGAACCAAATATAATATCATCAACATAAATTTGAACAAGTAATTTATGACCATTATGTTTGGCAATGAAAAGAGTTGTATCGATTTTACCGCGAGTGAAGCCTTTTTCGATGAGAAACTTGGATAGTGTATCATACCATGCTCTTGGTGCTTGTTTGAGTCCATACAAAGCTTTCTGGAGTTTGTACACATGATTTGGAAATTGTGAATCTTCAAACCCAGGTGGTTGAGCAACATAGACTTGTTCTTGGAGTTCACCATTTAGAAACGCGCTCTTCACATCCATTTGATATAACTTGAAGTTCTTGTGAGCGGCGTAAGCTAGAAATAATCTGATAGCTTCAAGTCTTGCTACGGGCGCAAAAGTTTCATCGTAATCAATTCCTTCTTCTTGCCTATAGCCTTGTGCAACCAATCTTGCTTTGTTTCTCGTGATGGTTCCATTCTCATCCATCTTGTTCCTGAACACCCATTTCGTACCAATCACTCCTTGATCATTTGGTCTTGGAACAAGAGTCCAAACCTTACATCGTTCAAATTGATTGAGTTCTTCTTGCATTGCAATAACCCAATTAGGATCTTGGAGTGCTTCATCAGCCTTCTTCGGTTCAATTTGAGAGATAAAAGCAGTGTAAGCATCAAAGTTTGTAGCTCTCCTTGTACGAACACCAACTTGTAAATCACCGATGATATTAGCAATTGGGTGACCTCTAACTTCACGAATTTCAGGAGGTAAGTTAGGTTGAGTCGTAGAAACTTGAAGATCTTCAATTGGTACCTCTTCACCAGATTCAAAGTCATTGAAATTTGGGGGTTGAACTGGCTCAGAATTGAAATTTGGGTTTACACCAGATGCAGCAGTAGAAATAGGCGCGTAAGAGGAATCATGAGGCGCATCATTTGAGTGAGGCGCAATAGAGGATTCACCAGGCGCATTTGATGTAGATGGATTTCCTTGTGTTGATAGATTCTGACCTTGAGTGGGCGCAACGTAAATAGGAGCACCTGTATCATTTAACTCAATAGAATCATCAGCAACATTTGGAGCCAAATGTGGCTCAAGGAGAGAATGTTCATCAAAAGTAACATGTACAGATTCAACTATCACTAATGTAGTTCTATTGAAAACACGAAAAGCTTTAGAGTGTTTGGCATACCCAACAAAAATACCTTCGTCGGCTTTGGCATCGAATTTACCTCTATGTTCGTTTCCGTTGTAGAGGATATAGCATTTGCAACCAAAGATCTTGAAGAATGCAATGTTGGGAGTTCTACCACGCCAAAGTTCATACGGAGTCTTGTTGTGAAGTTTGTTGATGAGGGAACGATTTTGAGTAAAACATGCAGTGTTGATAGCTTCTTCCCAAAAGTACTTAGGCAATTTAGCTTCAGCTATCATCGTCTTTCCCGCTTCAATCAACGTTCTATTCTTTCGTTCAACGACGCCATTTTGTTGAGGAACTCCGGCGGTTGAAAAGTTGTGATCTATCCCATGATCTTCACAATATCGAGCAACACCGTTATTTTTGAATTCTGTTCCATTGTCGGATCGAACACTAACGATGTCATCTTCTTTTTGGGTTTGGAGCAGTCGAAATAAGGTAGTGAGAATATCATAACAATCATCTTTTGTAATCATCATCTCTACCCATGTATATCTTGAATAATCATCCACCACAACTAGAGTATACTTGTTTCTACGAATGCTTGCGGTGGAAACTGGTCCAAATAGATCAATGTGAAGCAGTTGCAAACATCTTGTAGTTGAAGGATTTGACTTGCTTGAAAATGACTGCTTCGGTTGTTTGCCAAGTTGACATGCGGCGCACTTTTTGTCATGATGATCAGCAACTTTGGGAAGTCCTTTGACAAGATTATTCCTGCTGAGTTTAGATAGATACTTGAAGTTCAAGTGACTTAAGCGCTTGTGCCACAGCCAACTATTTTCGTTCACACTTTTTGCTACAAAACAAAGATTAGTACTAGAGTTCATACTATGAAAATCAATAATATAAATATTTGTCTTACGATATCCCGTGAGTAAGATAGCTCCAGTTTTGCCATTCTTGATAAGACATTGCGTTGAAGTAAAATGGCATTCTAATCCTTTGTCGCAGAATTGAGATATGGATAATAAGTTGTGCTTGAGCCCTTCCACGAGTGAGACTCTTTCAATGCACACTTTGTCTTTCTTGAGCTTTCCATATGCTACAACTTGACCTTTGTTATTATCGCCAAATGTTACGGAGGGACCTCTTTCTTCATGGACATCTTCTAATAAGGATTCATCTCCAGTCATGTGTCTTGAACACCCACTATCGAGAATCCATTCATAATTTCTAGCTTTTGAAGATCCAGCCATGAAACAAAGAACCTGAAATATAGACATTTAAGCAGGTCCCCTTTATTCCTTTTGGGTCCTAGGGTTAGCAACTTTTGACAACCCACTCTTGCTTGACCTTAGGATTTTTACGTCCTTTGGCATTGGGAGTGAATCGCAAAAGGCATTCCACGGCCTTGTGTCCTGAACAATCACAAATGGAACAATGATGAAAGCCACCAATCACGTGAGTTTTCACAAACTCTTTACTTTTCTTGGGGATGGCATTCTTCTTTGGGTCAGATGAACTAGACTTAACAAAATCTTTCTTTTGAAATTTTGGAGCGCTTTTTCTCGAAGGGCGCATAGGGCTAGGAGGCGCACGGCGATGAGGCGCGTGGCTCTTAGGCGCATAATGAGCACTCGGAGAAGGAGCGCGCCTATTTTCAAGAATGATTTTGCTAGGAGATGGTTCATCTGTAGCTATATCTTTCCCATTAGCTTTCCCAAATTGCTTCGTTGGGTAGACATAATGGAATGTTTGTCTCTTGACTTTTTCATGTCCTTTACCCATTGAATTAGAATGTTTTTCCTTGGGAATTTCAAGAGTTTGTTGGTTGGTAAATTCACTATCTCTTTCAGCACAGACATCACATTTAAAGTTGTCACTAGTTGATGAGAATCCCAAGCCACTTTTATCACCACTGACTTTTTGGGACTCAAATATATTCTCCATAGTGACACGAGAATTGGACCACTCATTTGTAATCTTTTTAAGATCAGTGATTTGAGCAACCAATTCATCGTTTTGAACTTTAAGAAGTGAGTTCTGTTCTGTTAGAAAAGTGTTTTTAACGGTAAGAGGAGTCATGCTCTTTATCTGCTCCTTAAGGAGGGTGAGTTCAGATTTAAGTAGAGATTTCTCGGTCTTAAGCTGGGAAATTTCATCACATGATAGTGCTAAAGCTTCCTTCATACTATCAAATCTAGTAATTACCTTTTCAGCCTTTTTGAACAATTTTTCTTGTTCAGCAATCACTTCATCATTGATTTTGGAGATTGGAGCAGTTGGTTCAACCTGTGGTCTAATGTATGCTCCTTTTCTCAATTTGTTCCTTGCTCCAAGATCACATCGTGAGAATAACAATCCACCATCGTTTTGAGCCGGAGTGAGAAATCCTTGTTCAACGAGCTCGCTGATGGTTGGTCCTTTCTTCTTTTTCGCTTCTTGAAAACCTGCAGATTTCTTGATAGGTTTATTCAAGGCATTCATATCGGGAACATCCTTGGAGAAGTCATCATCAGAATCATAAGCATCAACTTCATCATCATTTGCCATCAAACAAACAAGTCCATCATCGGAATCTTCATCGCTCTCATCGGAGTCTGTTTCAATCCAAGTATTGTGCTCATTTGCTGGTGCTTCTTCTTCAGCAACCATTCCCTTGTGTCGAGTGAACTTGGGAGTGAATTTAGGAGTATGGCTGCTCTTCTTCTGCATATATTCAAATTTGGGGATCGGGCAGCTTGATGCAAAATGTCCGGGTTTCCTGCAATTAAAACAAACAAGATCTTCTTTTCTTTTTGAATCACTGCTCCTTGAAAACTTTTGAGGAGCTTTGCTGGTAGATCCTTGAAATTTGTTGGTTGAGCCGGGTCTTGAGAATTTTCTGAACTTTTGAAATTTCTTCACAAATAAAGCGAAGTCTTCATCATCCATGTCTAATAGCTCAGAAGTAGAAATTTTGGGATCGGAGCTTTTCTCATCTTGTACAGGCGCAGGTGTAGGCGCAGGAGTAGGCGCGGCTTCTCTGTGCGCCATCATAGCCATAGATTTTGACTTTCCTTCAGTTTCACTGATTCGTTGGAGTTTGAGTTCGTAAACTTTGAGATTTGCATATAGGTTCCTTAAAGTCCAAACATCTAAAGTTCCAGCGTCTTCAAGAGCGCTAGATTTATGAAGGTATCTTGATCCAAAAGCTTGTAGAAAATTTACATTCAAATCTTTGTTGGTAAACTTCATGCCAAGTGAAATACATAGATTGATAATTTCACAGTAGCGTTCATAAGTTTGCCTTAAGTTTTCACCGGGGAGTTGAGAGAAATTGTTGAATCTCTTTTGAACTTCGTATTTCTTGTTCTCCTTGCAAACGGTGTCTCCTTCAATATGCTCTTCAATAGCATCCCATAGCTCATTTGCAGTAGCACAATGCATGACTTGTTGTTTCATCGCCGTGCTTAGAGTGCTTAGAAGAATGTTTCTTGCTTTGCCATCATTTGCGACTCTTCTAATTTCTTCCTCGGTCCATTCTTCCCTTGGTTTTAGGACAGTAGGTTGAGCAGCGTTGGTGCGTGGATTTGGATTCGCCTTCATCGGAATATAAGGTCCATAAACGACGGTGTCATGGAGCCTTTCATCGATTGAGTTGAGATGAGTCAATATGCTGAATTTCCATACGTCAAAATGATCTTCATCAAAGACCGGAACGTGAGTGTAGTTTGCAGTTGCCATAGGTTTTGAGTTTGCCATTTAGAATCGGCACCCAAGCTGTTAAGCTTGAAAAACGAAAAATGTTTTATAAAGGTGTTTGCTCTGATACCACTTGTTGGTCCCAAAGGGCAACAAGGGTATGAAAAATAGCTAGAGGGGGGGGTGAATAGCTGTTTTAAAATTCTTTTCGTACCCTTGAAAAACTCAATTGCGAATGCGCACTTTATCAAGTAAGCGTTATGAAATGCGCCTAAGTGAGTGAGTGAAATGCACAGCGGAATTTAGTAATGAAAGTAGGCGCAAAGTGATAAAGGGAGCGCAACACACACACTAAGTATTTTGGCTCAAAGTGAGTGAAATAAGGAACTAAGGCAAATGATAAAACAAACACAACACAATTCAGTTCAATCAATCTACAATGAGTAAACAAGCAAATAGTGAGTGAAAATAATAACTTGAAAGAAATGACAAGATAATAACACAAGCTATTTGGAGAGGTTCGATCAATGAAAGATCTACGTCCTCTACCAAGATGGTTAGTCTTGGATTTCTAATCGAGATCTTATATAATGAGTGAGTGTTACAAATTACAATGTTTGAGCTTATACACTAACTCAAGATCTATTACTATGAAAGAACAAATCCAAAACAATAACCGGTGTATCTCTAAAAGATGAATCTAAATGATTAATCTTAAAGAGGTGCGTGTGTGTTCTTAGAATCAAGGCTCTTTAGATCTTTGAGATGGAGAGCACAAGAAACTAAAGTGTTAAGGCTTTGAAGATCTGGGCTAAGGATGAAGGTATGAAGATGTTCTTGAGAAATCTGGAAAAACGAAGGCAATCTTCAAATCTTCAACAAATGCTTTGAGAGAGAAATTCTTGAAATTCTTAGCAAAACTCAGCAACTTCAAAATGTTGAAGTTATGGGGTATTTATAGTGAACTTCAAAAAACTAGCCGTTTGGAAATCCTTGTGGATAAGATGAGCTGTCGTTCGTTGATTGGAGCATGCATATTTTATGGCCATTTTGACACTCAACATAAATGTGACCGTTATGGACACGTGTCAACAGATTAGGCGCATATGCATCTTTTATCCACCGTTGGATCATTGGCGTAATTTTGAATTCTTTTCAAGTCTTCGAGTCTTCAATAAATCACTGAGTGTTTGAATAAACACTTTGAGGCGCGTTTGAGCCAAGAGGCGCATTTAGCCAATAGGCGCACAGTAAGCGTGCGCTTAAAACAAGGGGCGCAGAGGCGCGTAAGCTTATGAAGAAATCCTTATGCGCGCGCTCTAAATGGCGCAAGGCGCGAGTGAAGAGGCGCATGGCGCGTGGCGCAGGAGGCGCATAAGCGCGGCTCAAACTTACTGAGTGATTTTTCTTGAAACTTGATCTTCTTGCCCTATTTCTAAGCCTATTCTATAACAATGGACAACCTAAAAAATGAAGTATAAATACTTCTTACATGTGGGTCTAAAGTCCATGAAATAAAACTTAGGTGATGGATCAATCAAATCTAATAAATCCTAATACATTAAAACTGAGATATATGTGGGCATACCCAACAACTACGTCTCTACTTGTTATCAATTGGGTTCAAAAACTGTGTCTCGGATTCATCTCTTTTTACCTTGCAGCACTCCCGGGATATTATATATTTATTGGTCTATGTCGACGACATCATTATCCAGGCTCTAATGGTGATCTTCTCTCCTCTTTTATTTCGACATTTGCATCCAGGTTCTCCCTCAAAGATCTTGGTCATCTGTCATATTTTTGTTGGTAGTGGTGCCCTAGGCACGTTTAATAAACGTTGTAATTGTTATCATTTATTTCATATCAATAAAGAGATGTTTTGATTATTATTATTGTTCATGTTTACTTATAATAATCTCCGTCCCTAGTACTTGTTAAGCACTAGTATAAAGGCTAAATGATCATGCGATGATCATGTTAGATTTATGGGTACTTGTTTGGAACAAGGTACTGGACATGACCCGCTGTATGAGATTTATGTCATGGTCTATGTCGAACATATATCTCATATTAGTTATGCCATTTGAATCCTTAGACATGAAGTTATTATAGTCTTCCACTTGATGAACATTATGTTTGACATATTCAAACGCTACCTTTAACCGGGAAGTTATAAAGGGTATGATTGGCATAATCGGATTCACGTAGGGAAGAATAATAAGCTAAATGGATTTGTCCCTCTTCGGAGAGATGTCAAGCTTGGGCCTCTCGTAGGAATAGTGTTGATGAAATGTTCGGCCGGACTCAAATGAATTGATTGGATCAATGGCATTTGGATTATCAACATATTCGGAATCGAGAAAGTATTGAACAAAACAAGTTGACTGTTTGACCATGACTTGTGTTCAATGACGTCGAGGACAAAGGGATTATGACATATTCTAAAGGAATGCGAACTTGTATCTAGTTATACTATTTGGGTAGGTATGACGGTTTGCTAGAACCTAATCATATCTTATGGTTTCATGTTTGAACCCATTGCCAACTTAGTATAATCCTAGAGGGTCACACACAATAGAACGAATCTTTAAAAGGACTAAATTGGAATTTTGGAAATTCTGGACATTCTGGGAAGTGGGCGACCGCACAGTGTAGACTGGGCGGCCGCACACTTAGCTCAGATTTGTACCAGTTTGTTTCAGATAAATGTACGACCGCACAGTGTATTCTGGGCGGCCGCACAGTACTGTCGGCTGGCACTTTCCTAATTCGATTTGGAATGTCTTTTGACACAAGATTCCTATTTGGAATAGGTCTTGCTTGTGTATAAAAGGATGAGTTCGGCCAGAACTTCAGTGATAGCCTTTTGTGAGTCTCCAAAGAGTTTGAGAGAGGTTTTACTTTGTTCTAAGACATCCTTGGTCAAAGAACAAAATAATACACAAGAGAGAAAAATCCATATAGTTCAAATTCATTGTGAAAACGTGTTTCACAATTTGGTCTAGCAACCAAGATCAAAGAAGTTCCTTTGATATTCGTTCGAAGTGTGGATACCGCTAGAGGGTGAAAATCATCATCTTCAAAGTTCGTGTTCAAGCTTTGTGATCGTGATCAAGTCTTCAAATCTCCACCAAAGACCAAGAGAAAATTTAATAGCCATCAAGGGTTAGTTTTATCCTATATTCATGTTATTGTATTTGATTTAATCATATGAACGGATCTATGGGCTTTGGGTTTCAAAATTTTAAATGCTAAATTCCGCTGCGCATGTTACTACGAAACCCAACAATTTTTTGGGAGTTGAAGTACTTCCGCACCCTGCTGGCATTCTGCTAAGTCAACAGAAATACATACAGGATCTCTTGGTTCGCACGAACATGGTGGAGTCCAAACCAGTTCCCACGCCAATGACTCCTCAACCTCCCTTATCACTTCATCGTGGTACTCCTCTGGCCGAGCCTTCTGAATACCGAGCACCGGTAGGCAGCCTTCAGTATCTCTCTTTAACTCGTCTAGATATCTCTTTTGCTGTCAATCGCTTATCTCAATTCATGCATAAACCTACTGAAGATCATTGGGAAGCACTTAAACGGGTTTTGCACAATCTCACAAGGTCTTGCCATATGCCGCAATTCCTCTCTCACTCTTCATGCGTATACTGATGTGGATTGGGCAGGTGATATGGACACATATGTGTCAACAACCGGTTACATAGTATATTTGGGCAAAAATCCTATTTCCTGGAGTTCAAAAAAACAACGCACCTTAGCTCGTTCTTCCACTGAAGCTGAGTATCGCGCGGTTGCCACTACAGCTAGTGAAGTGCTTTGGGTTCAAAATCTGATGACTGAACTCTTCTGTCCGACTTCTACCACCCCTGGCATTTATTGTGATAATTTGGGAGCCACTTATGTAGCTGCAAATCCCCGTTTTCACTCACATATGAAGCATCTTGGGTTAGATTATCACTTTGCTAGAGAGCGTGTTCAAAATCAGACCTTAAGAGTTGCTTTTATTTCTAGCAATGACCATCTTGCTGATGTGCTTACTAAACCACTGCTTCGTGCTCGTTTTCAATATATCTTGTCCAAGATTGGTCTCTCTACTCGGTCGCCCATCTTGAGGGGGCATGTTAAAGATACTCTAGAAGACTTCACATTAGTTTCCTAATTGTAGTATAACTTGCTATCTACGTTTCCTTTTACTTTAGGGTTTTAGTTTACATTTCTTACTCTTCAACAAACTCTTGTATATATATCTCTTGTGGTTGTTAATAATATTTTGAGATGTCTTTCAAAATAATTATCCTCTTATAGGGTGGTGGTGGGGTTGGGGGTGGTGTGGGGATGTGGAGTGGGTAGTGCGGGGGTGTATCGGGAGTTGGGTGTGTGAGTGAGAGTGCTAACATTTTCTCATGGAGGAGAAATTCGTAAGTCATTTTAATTAGAATTGGGTGAAAACCATTTTCCGAAAAACATTTTCTCAGTTTTTTTGTGCTTACCAAACACCGAAAAATGAGGAAAACATTTACCGTAAATTATTTTACGCGAAACAAACAGAGCCTTATAATTTCAGATCAATGATATATAAAGAAAAACTCATAAAATTTTAGTTACATAATAATAATAATAAAATAATAAATAACAATAATAATAATAATAATAATAATAAGTTGATAATAGGCTGTTGGATATTCAATTGATGAATGTATTAGGGTTTATAAACATAATATTCAGTCAAAGATTATCAAATTTCAAAAAATTTATGTTTTTTTTTTTTTTTTTTTTTTTGTAATTTGTTAATTTGCCACGTATTTGTTGGCAGATAGATGGTCAAAATTATTTTGATGTATGTGAAACTTACATTGAATGAAGGGAATACTTGGCGCACCGTTAAGGTGTTGTTTTGTGACATTGAGGTCACGTTTCAATTCTTAAAAGCAGCCTCTTGCCCAATTCTTAAAAGCAGCCTCTTGCCTCTTGCGTACATTATATGCAGGGTAAGGTTTGCCTACATGCCTATATTAATTTCTACATTTCACCTTTATTAATTTGTAAATAAAGAATAAATGATAAAATTTGGACAGTTAGCAAAAGCGGCGTACTCTCTCCGCCTCAAAATACTAGCAGTTTTAGGAGAAATTTTTTGTTCCAAAATACTTTCAGTTTTACCGTTTTTCATAAAAATTTGACACACATTTTACCTAAACTACCATTATTTATGATTATGTAGTTGTTATTGTAAAAGCATTTATGTCCCCCTAATACGTGTGAAAAGTCTTAAATGACACGAATTTTGAAGCAGAGGGAGTAAAGCGATATGTATTTTGAAATGTAATGAATATTGATATGTATCGATTGTTTTTCTTGAAACTGAGAGAGTAGCTTTTTACTCTCAAGAACGATTTCGAGTCCATCACGCCTTAAATTAAATCATTATATAGGTAATAACTTGATATCACATTTCACTTTAAGTGTATTAACTATTATAAGAGTGTACTTAAAAGTGCATTTAATGGAACATATATTTCTGACTTTTTATATAGAAATGAAAATCAAGTGCCGCTTGAGCTAGACTTTTTTTTAACCAGTTTAAGCAATGTAGCTGATAATAACCTTTGATTGATCAATAGAGAGGTACATTGTTTCGATGATTGTTTAAGTAAATGCTTGGTAATATAGATACGTCAAATTTAGATACTCACCAACCTAGTGTAATGTGCATTTGATGATTATTTACTATCATAGCCAAAAATTGAGTAAATCGCATTGATTTTTTTCCAATAAAATCGGCTAATAACTTTGGACGTGCCTCCCATATGTTTCAATATGGATTTTTTTTTTTTTTTTAAATATCATTTAAATTTTTATGATTCATTCACTTGAGCTTTGACCAAAATTTTACTAAAGTTTATTGATGCAATACCAAAAATACTATCAAGCACAATTTTCAGAATTTAATGAGATAATCAGATTTTTTTTTTTTAAAAAAAAATGGTCAATTGAATATAAAAATTAAAATGAGATTATATTTTCATGACCAAGGGGGTAGTTGATTATTTTCAACACACCATTAGCTAATTTGCAGTTTGGCAAAAAGCATGAGATTTAAAATCCTTCTTGAGTAGCCCAGGAATATATAATTATATTATATTCAATACATAAACATCATATCAATAATGATCATATATGATCAACTTTAAAAAGTCTTATATATCAAAATACTTTTTAGGATGTTCACATGTTGGTTCCTTGGTGGGGTTTGGAGGAGGAATTAAGGGGATGGGGAGTAAATAACAATAACTTTTAAAAATAAACATAACTTTGGGCGTTACTAAGGCTCCGTTTGTTTCGCGTAAAATAACTTCACCATTTTCCGGTGTTTGTTACGCACAGGAAAATGAGGAAAATATTTTTCGGAAAATGGTTTTCCCTCTTTTCTAAGTAAAATGACTTACGGATTTTTACTAAGTAAGTCATTTTCCGGAAAATGTTAACTCTCTCACTCACACCCAACTCTCCATAAAACCCCACCCAACCCACTACACCTCTAACACCACCCTCTTCATCCATCCTATCCACCACCCCCAACTACCCCAGCACCCACCCCACCAAAAAAAAAAAAAAAAACTTCTTTTCACTCATATTAAAAAAAAATGAACACCTCCCCCCCAACCACCCTACCCCCACCACCCCACCCCACCCACACCTCCCCCCACCCAATAAAAAATAAAAAAAATCACTCATATTAAAATTATTTTGAACACCTCCCCCGCTCCCCACTACCCCACCCCTACCCTGTCGCGACCCCGACCCCGCGGGCCCGAGATCGCGAGCTGGACGTCGACTTAAAACCAAAACTCTAAAACATAGAAGTTAAAAATTTCATTTGAACCAAAAGACGATAACACAAGGTTTTACAAATCCAAGTTTAAATCCACGAAGTACATATAATATAAGCTCCACAGCTTATACCCAAAAGAATAAAATATACAATTCTTAATGACGTCAATAATGGTAAAACTATCCCCAAAGGTTATACATTTAAATAATGTAAACCGATCCATAACAACCTGCCCCAAAATCTCAATCCTCTCGACATCCTCCTCGATCCGCGAATCCTAATCCTTTTCCTCCTTGGGGGGGGGGTTAAGGAAAAACAAAGATGGAAATAAACGGGGTGAGATAAAATCTCAGTAAGTTACTAATGCAACTACATGACATGCTAATATGCAATGACCAATAGCAATTAACATAAGACAGATAGCAGCGGAATAATAAGTGACATGCTGACGAACGGTAATATCCAATAATCAATCATATAAATAAACATATAACAACAAATGAGAGGCTCCCTATCGCCAACCGTCCCATACCGGTTGGAAATAACGACCAGCTCATCATGCAACACATAAAGCTGAAATAAACACTCATAAGTGGATACATAGCCAAGGTTTCACCCAACTGAAGAACCAAATAAAGGTCGATGCGCAGCTTCAATAAACAACAATTCATCATCTTCATACTAGCATGAAAGCTGAAGAGAAACCCTCGGTCAGAAACGACCAATCAACTCATCGATCGAACAAACCATCTTCATAGTAGCATAAAAGCTGAAGAGAAACCCGGTACCGGAACCAATAACCAAATGAAGTGTCACAAGGGACGGGAGACATGCCACAAAGTCATGCTCCAAGTAAAGCTAAAATGTACACAAAGGAGCTAGCTCTTCTCACATCCAAGGCCAATCTGGAGGAGGGTAATAATGGGGCAAAACAATGGTCAACATCACAATGGACTTGGCTGTGCCATCATAATGTTTCGCATCGCCCAAACACACACAAAATACCAGCTGGACTTTCAAGTAAAGGCTAAGTAATAAAATACTAGCACAATAAACAACCATTGATTCCAAAGTAGGGAATCATACCAATTAATCACCATAAAAGATGCAAACGATTACTCAAGAAGCGTTCAACAACAATAAACACAAGGAGTTTCTCATAAAATAGTCCAACAACATTGACCATTAAAACATAATGATTCCAAGACAAGGCACGTACCAAATACATCCTAAATATGATACCCACAAGTTAATCATAAAGAGCACAACCCAAACGGTCGCTCACCAATGGCACAATGACTATTACCAAAGTGATCATAAACATTTACTCAAAGATATACTAGGACTATGAACTTAACCATTTCATCACACCTGGAATTCCAAATAAGAAATCCGAATGAATACATCCTAAGGTTAATCAAACCGTAGGTACCCAATTGCCAATTCACGCTTTATCTCCGTTCATAACGATCCCATTCTAAACACCCCAAACGAATCCGAAAGGTTACACTTATTAGAACGTAATCACGACAGGACTAAACCCTACACCTTGGTGTTCAGTAACAACCCTCTAGGTACTATAGGACATCGCCTAAAACCTAGACCAAGTCTTAAAACCTAGACCAAGTCTTACTCGAAATTCAATTCGGTTAGAACAAACACAAACACATCATAAGATGCCCAAACAATACTTGATCAAATTACATAACTCTATTGTTCACAAAGGAACCAATTTTAATTACTAAAGTGTTCCACGGTGTTATCTTAAGTTAATTAGAAGAAGGAAACCTAAACTAGGTAAGCCATTAGTCTTAAACCAAGCAAAAAGGTCAAAATCCAAGCAGGCGAGCGGGCGGGCGCTCGGGCAGGGGCAGGCGCGCGCTTGTTTCAACAGAAGGTTTGATCGCTGGAAAAAGGGGTGCAGGCGGGCGCCTGGGCAAGGGCAGGCGGGCGCCTGGTCTACGCATTGGCCAAGAACAGAGCTGGGTAATACCATTTTCAACCAAAACCACAATCCATCATTCAAGTATCAAAATCAAAGCTTCCCAATAAATTTCTAAAGCTCCTAAACAACACCCAACCTAAAGGGAACCTAAATAACACCCTTTAATCACCCAAACCAACATCAAATCCCCACATTCAAGATTTCACCATTTTTACCCAAAAATTCAAATAAATTCAAAATAAATTCTATACTCAACCAAACTTCAAATATAACACATCAAGCATTATATAAACATGATATGAACATTTTAGCATAAAAATGGGGGAAAGTAACTTACTTGAATTTTCTCAAAGGTGTCGGAACTCGAAATTTCTTGGCTTCCTACGATCCTATCGACGATCTAAACAAGATTCATGTTTTAAGAAATGAGAAAATAATGAGAGGAAGAGAAAGAAAATGAAGAGAGAAGTGAGAGGAATAAACTTACCCAAAGGATAGAGAGAGAGGGAGAGATTGCTGGGAGAGAGGGAAAAGTGAGGTGAGGGTGAAAGAGAGGGAGGTGAGGGGAAAAGAGGGAGTAAGTAGGATGATTAGAGAATTTACACATAGACCCCCTCCCCTACACACTAACACAATACTTACACTCCCTACTAATCATTAAGACCCAACAATACTACACTAACCCAAATAAAATGCTAGGCATAAATTATTATAACACATACAAAGCACACATAATTCATTAATTAAATAATAATTTAAATGAATAAATGAGCAAATAAATAAATGATAATTATTTATTACTAATAAAATAGAGCCTAGTTTTTGGGTCGTGACATTCACTCCCCCTTAAAGAAATTTCGACCCGAATTTTAACGAGACTTACCCGAAAGACCAATTGCTACGGATACGATAGTTCCGCCATTTCTCAAATTCCTCAATTGTCCGATCTAACCCACTACAAGGTAACCTTAAATGATGCTTACGATAACACTACCTCATGAACCGAATCGTTCCATCATTATCTTTATTACTAATCAAAATCCGTACTCAAAATCGAAGAATCCAAATTATTTCCATACATAATTCTCGAGATATCTCAAGCTCGCCTTATTCATAACCTTAACTACACCGCAAAGGTACTTCCATTTGTAAATCGCATACTTAGTATTATTCCCCAGAAATTCAAAACATTACCATCTCGAGCTAAATTAGCTTTTTAATATATGAAGAGCTAAAGAAATTTTCCATCCCCATAATATTCACCAAAGGCTATATCTCTAAGGATTCCCATTATAGTGCTCTCGCTCAAGGTAGCACCTTAAACTAGGGGTGTAATATAAACCCAAAATTTTAATACAAAATGTTCACTTAAATCTACGCCATAATATCATCGTCACAACACTCCGATCCTTGAAAGCCTAAAATAATTACGAATACTCAATAGTCCGAAGATGATTTAAATTTTATCTTCAAGGGATTTCCTCTAACTCCCTTTTTAGTTAATAATCTGTGCTCATATACCCAAGGAAATCTACAAATCTCAAATCCTCAATAACTAACCCAAGTTAGTCTTTCACGCATACATTTATTAACCTAATGATACTTAGGTTCAATAGTATTACCATCATATTAAACCCATTAGCTAGCAACGTTCCAACTGACCCAATACCAAATCATAGTATTCTTTAATATGCCCAAGTATTGATACTCCACTTCCTTCACATACTCTTGATCCGATTCGGGAAACGCCACCAAGAAGGGATTTAGAACCATAGAACCACTATCTAACCAAAATTTCAAAATGTCTTTAACATAGATCGAGAAATTATTACTCTCCCAAAATGTACTTAGTCCTTTCTAACTTAACACGCTTACCACCGTTAATGATCATAACTCCTACAACAAACCCATCATCCATAACAAATCGTACACCTCTCCATACTAATCCATTCCGATGCATTCACGAGATGTACTAAAAGTGACCAAAATTTTCCTCAAGAGATCCTCATTGAATCCTCAACTCCTATAACCCAACCGATACAATATGGATATTGATCTAAATATTAGCATTACAACCTTGTACCACAACAACCCAATTTAACCCAAGCTTCTCCTCAAACACTAGGTACTATTCGGGAGAAAACGAAAATCTTACGAATGATAAATACACCCAAAAAATTGACCGAAACTAAATACTCGGATTTCAATTAAGAAAAGATAGGTATAACTCTACCCAAAGGAACGGTCCCAAACAGTTTTAAGAAATTAGGAATGGAGAATATAACAATCCCCCTACAACAATAGATTAAAGCAATAGTAACATCAAAATCTTGTAATAGCAACATGGCTAATTTAGCAGGTAGACATAACCATAATTAAGCACATCATAAGCACATAAGATTTCATCAGATACCCTTAACTCCTCCATAGGAGTAGACACCTACAACACATAAGTCAAAGACTCAGAAGAAATAAATGCAACTAAATGCACATAAACACATAAATGCGATGATCCTAAAATGCACGCGCTCGCTCTCACGACGCAAAATAATACCTCCTGAAACTATCCGTTACCTGGTGAGTGCTGATTGATTGCCAATACTCTACTCGAAACCTTGGGCTTCCCCGAAGCATCCCTCTTCTGACCCTGTGGTATTCCAGTTCCTGTCCCCGATGACTGAACTCTAAACCTCGGACAATCTTTAACGAAGTGTCCCAACTGACCACACTTCACACATTTTCCTTGCTTCTTCCAACACTTGTCTTCTGAGTGTCCTTTCCTCTGACAGTAGCTGCAGACTTTCCCATTTCGTGTCCCCTTATTAGAACCTTGATTTCCTACTGTTGGTTGCCCTTGAAGTTGCCCTCTGAATCGAGTTTGCAATCCAGAATTACCTCTGTTATCCGAATGTTGCTGTTGTGACTTACTCTGCCCTCCTTGCTTACCCGGGTTAACCATCTCAGTCTTCCTTTGTGTTCCCCAATATCCTGCTCAATCAAGTAGGCTCGATCCACCGCATCCTGAATAGGTTGAATTCTTTGGGCTAAAAGTTGAGTCCTAATAGCTGTCTTCAAACCCTGATCAATCTCATCGCTTTCTGCTCCTCGGTCCGCACAAGGTAGTCACAACACCTGGCTAATTCTGCGAACTTAGCCGAGTACTGTGCTACTGACATCATGCCTTGCTCCAAGCTGAGGAACTCGATCTCTTTCCGGTTTTGATCCATTAGAGAGATAAAATGATCATTGAATTTCCTCACGAACCACTCCCAAGGATATGGTACAAGAGTCGCATCCCAACTGGTCTTCAGTGCCTTCCACCAATGTTCCGCATCCCCCACGAGCTTATAAGCTGCAAACAGAACCCTATCCTCATCAGTGCAACCAAAGACATCGAAGATTTTCTCCATCGATTCTATCCATAGCTCGGCTTTCTTCACATCCGGCCCACCGTCATACTCACTTGGTTTCAACTTTAAGAACTGCTCCAACCCATATCGCGGAGGTGCTACATGTTCCTCTCTCGGCCCTTGGTCATGAATTGCTTTCACGGCCGCTTCAAACCTGTCCTGAAACATTGCACGGTTTTCTCCCCATAGACCACTCTGATTCTGAGCCCCACTAGCACTTTCACCCGTTATTCTTCTAGCCATCACAAACAAATACCTGCATAAAATACTCATCGTTACTCACTCCGAACACAACTACCCTCCTAGGTCATACTAGTCCACCTAGACTTATACTTAGAGCTAAACCATAGCTCTGATACCAACTGTCGCGACCCCGACCCCGCGGGCCCGAGATCGCGAGCTGAACGTCGACTTAAAACCAAAACTCTAAAACATAGAAGTTAAAAATTTCATTTGAACCAAAAGACGATAACACAAGGTTTTACAAATCCAAGTTTAAATCCACGAAGTACATATAACATAAGCTCCACAGCTTATACCCAAAAGAATAAAATATACAATTCTTAATGACGTCAATAATGGTAAAACTATCCCCAAAAGGTTATACATTTAAATAATGTAAACCGATCCATAACAACCTGCCCCAAAATCTCAATCCTCTCGACGTCCTCCTCGATCCGCGAATCCTAATCCTTTTCCTCCTGGGGGGGGTTAAGGAAAAATAAAGATGGAAATAAACGGGGTGAGATAAAATCTCAGTAAGTTACTAATGCAACTACATGACATGCTAATATGCAATGACCAATAGCAATTAACATAAGACAGATAGCAGCGGAATAATAAGTGACATGCTGACGAACGGTAACATCCAATAATCAATCATATAAATAAACATATAACAACAAATGAGAGGCTCCCTATCGCCAACCGTCCCATACCGGTAGGAAATAACGACCAGCTCATCATGCAACACATAAAGCTGAAATAAACACTTACAAGTGGATACATAGCCAAGGTTTCACCCAACTGAAGAACCAAATAAAGGTCGCTGCGCAGCTTCAATAGACAACAATTCATCATATTCATACTAGCATGAAAGCTGAAGAGAAACCCTCGGTCAGAAACGACCAATCAACCCATCGATCGAACAAACCATCTTCATAGTAGCATAAAAGCTGAAGAGAAACCCGGTACCGGAACCAATAACCAAATGAAGTGTCACAAGGGACGGGAGACATGCCACAAAGTCATGCTCCAAGTAAAGCTAAAATGCACACAAAGGAGCTAGCTCTTCTCACATCCAAGGCCAATCTGGAGGAGGGTAATAATGGGACAAAACAATGGTCAACATCACAATGGACTTGGCTGTGCCATCATAATGTTTCGCATCGCCCAAACACACACAAAATACCAGCTGGACTTTCAAGTAAAGGCTAAGTAATAAAATACTTGCACAATAAACAACCATTGATTCCAAAGTAGGGAATCATACCAATTAATCACCATAAAAGATGCAAACGATTACTCAAGAAGAGTTCAACAACAATAAACACAAGGAGTTTCTCATAAAAGAGTCCAACAACATTGACCATTAAAACATAATGATTCCAAGATAAGGCACGTACCAAATACATCCTAAATATGATACCCACAAGTTAATTATAAAGAGCACAACCCAAACGGTCGCTCACCAATGGCACAATGACTATTACCAAAGTGATCATAAACATTTACTCAAAAGATATACTAGGACTATGAACTCAACCATCTCATCACACCTGGAATTCCAAATAAGAAATCCGAATGAATACATCCTAAGGTTAATCAAACCGTAGGTACCCAATTGCCAATTCACGCTTTATCTCCGTTCATAACGATCCCATTCTAAACACCCCAAACGAATCCGAAAGGTTACACTTATTAGAACGTAATCACGACAGGACTAAACCCTACACCCTGGTGTTCAATAACAACCCTCTAGGTACTATAGGACATCGCCTAAAACCTAGACCAAGTCTTACTCGAAATTCAATTCGGTTAGAACAAACACAAACACATCATAAGATGCCCAAACAATACTTGATCAAATTACATAACTCTATTGTTCACAAAGGAACCAATTTTAATTACTAAAGTGTTCCACGGTGTTATCTTAAGTTAATTAGAAGAAGGAAACCTAAACTAGGTAAGCCATTAGTCTTAAACCAAGCAAAAAGGTCAAAATCCCAAGCAGGCGAGCGGGCGGGCGCTCGGGCAGGGGCAGGCGCGCGCTTGTTTCAATAGAAGGTTTGATCGCTGGAAAAAGGGGTGCAGGCGGGCGCCTGGTCTACGCATTGGCCAAGAACAGAGCTGGGTAATGCCATTTTCAACCAAAACCACAATCCATCATTCAAGTATCAAAATCAAAGCTTCCCAATACATTTCTAAAGCTCCTAAACAACATCCAACCTAAAGGGAACCTAAATAACACCCTTTAATCACCCAAACCAACACCAAATCCCCACATTCAAGATTTCACCATTTTTACCCAAAAACTCAAATAAATTCAAAATAAATTCTATACTCAACCAAACTTCAAATATAACACATCAAGCATTATATAAACATGATATGAACATTTTAGCATAAAAATGGGGGGGAAAGTAACTTACTTGAATTTTCTCAAAGGTGTCGGAACTCGAAATTTCTTGGCTTCCTACGATCCTATCGACGATCTAAACAAGATTCATGTTTTAAGAAATGAGAAATAATGAGAGGAAGAGAAAGAAAATGAAGAGAGAAGTGAGAGGAAGAAACTTACCCAAAGGATAGAGAGAGAGGGAGAGATTGCTGGGAGAGAGGGAAAAGTGAGGTGAGGGTGAAAGAGAGGGAGGTGAGGGGAAAAGAGGGAGTAAGTAGGATGATTAGAGAATTTACACATAGACCCCCTCCCCTACACACTAACACAATACTTACACTCCCTACTAATCATTAAGACCCAACAATACTACACTAACCCAAATAAAATGCTAGGCATAAATTATTATAACACATACAAAGCACACATAATTCATTAATTAAATAATAATTTAAATGAATAAATGAGCAAATAAATAAATGATAATTATTTATTACTAATAAAATAGAGCCTAGTTTTCGGGTCGTGACATACCCCACCCACCCCTCACCCTACCCACCCCCACCATTTTTTTTACTCTTATTAAACTTATTTTCTTACAACTCCCACATTCGCGCTCCCTACCCCCACTACCCCACCACCTACCCCCACCCCCACCCAAAAAAAATAAAAAAATTACTCATATTAAAATTATTTTTGAACACCTCCCCCACCCCCACCACCCCCTACCCCTACCCCACCCCACAACCACCCATCCCACCCCAACCCAAAATCTCCACCCACATTCAATTTTTTTCCCATAATAATTTTTTTCCTCATATTAAATTATTATTATATTCATATGAAAATATTTTCCGGAAAACATTTTCCTTAGATTTACCAAACAACCAAAAACATGTTTATGTCATTTTCCGGAAAACATTTTCATTTTCCGGAAAACATTTTACGGAAAATCATTTTCCGGAAATTGTTTTACGCGAAACAAACGGAGCCTAAATCAAACTTGGTGACAACTGATTTAAAGAAAAGTGGGTTAATATCAGTGTTCATACATTTATTCTAATTTCTATCACAAATAGTGGATAGTGAAATTTGATCAAATATTTGACATAATTCAAAAAAAAATAAAAAAAAATTACTTTTGTGATGAATATCTTAAACTATTACAAAATCACATTTGAAAGTGATTTGGTGATGATTGAATCACTGATATTTTTTTTTATATACGGATTATATATAAAAGAAGATACCGAATCTCCCTTGGACTAGACCTCTCTTTGACACATAATTTTGATATTTCACTATAAAAAACAAGGAATAATGAAATTTGACCAAGCTTTATATGGATGGGTTTGAATTTAACCAAAGATCAAGATATACAAATTAGGACATGTAAGTTAGTGGTAGCATGTATGCAACTAAAGTTACATATGAGGGATAGATGCATGATACCCCAAAAATGAATTGAATGAGAATGAGGATTAATTAAAAAAAGAAAAGAAAAAGGATAGTAGTGGGAATATGGATTGGATGAGCTGTGCGAGAGAAAAGGAACACACTAACTGGGTAGAATCATGTCTTCCTCCTTCCCATGTGAATTGCTTCTATACCCACCTCCTCTTTCCTTTGTCCCCAAATCAAAACTCACATGCAATATGTCCCTTTTCTTTTTCTCTCTTTCTCTCTTTCTCTCTCTTCTACAACTATTATTACATAAATACTCGTTCCGTCTCAAATCAAAATCAAAATGATCTTTACCCTTCTTTTTTTTTTTTTTTTTTGCCATACAAAAATACTCATTCCGTCTCAAAATGATATTTACATTTTTTGCCGTTATTAAAATGAACTTTGAGCTGCGATAATTTTAGGTTGATTCAATAATACTAATGAAAATCTAAAACTTGTTATTGATACACCATCAACAATACTACCAATAACATGTTTTAGATTTTCATTAGGATAATTAAATCAATTTAAAATTATCGCTCAAAATTCATTCGTAGTAACGGCCAAAAAACTGTGAAGATCATTTTGGGACGGATTGAGTAGTTTTTAACGTAACTAAAATAAGCAATATATGATACATTGACAAGTCAATTACCACACTTATTTTGTGAGAACACCTAGATCTGTTTCATAGAAAAGACGGGTCAGCACTTGACCCGTGTACAACATTCTCCGCGAAGCGTAGGATCCCAACTCATGCTCCACTCAATATCTGCCACGTGGCAGCGACCCATTGGCCCAAAAAAAAATTCCCATGAAAAAAATTGTTTTTTTTTCATTTTTTTTTTAATATATACTCCCTCCGTCCCACCCGAATTAGGATTTTTGGGTTGGGCTCGGGGATTAAGGAAAAAGTATTAGTAGAGTAAGTGTTGTGAGTATGAAAAGTGAAGTAGGAGAGAGAAAGTGGGGCAGAGAATAATGAGTGGAAAGTTGTTGTGAGTGTTAATGTAGGTCCCTTTAAATAAAACAGTTCCATTTAGGACAAATTTTAATTTTGGGTGTCCCATTCAAATTCGGACAACCCAAAAATGGAAGTGTTTTTTTTTTTTTCCTGACCCATCTCTTTCATTGCCGTGTGTTTGAAAAATGAAATAAAAAGAGTTGACCATTTTCAGTTGGCTAGCTATAGCTATGCATAAATCTGATAACCCATCATACAATGACTACAGTACCATATTCATTTAGCTTGCTCCTCCAGCCAAACAAAAATACTGTCTCTGTACTACTAACTTCAAAGTTCAAACTAGTTAACCAAATTCCAACTAACCAAACACAAACACTTTCAAGTTTAGTGTTAGAAATCAAACAACATAAATAAATCCATCCATAACAAATATTCAAAACCAAAAGGATTTCAAGGAGTCTTCATTCCCCGCTTCAATCTCATTGCATCATCCAACTCCATGTCAATAAAATCTACATAATTAAAAATAAACAAAGAGATAATTAACACTATAAAGAAAAGACAAAGAGTAACCAAATAAATAATTGTCATAGTAAATTTCCTTACCCAATCAATCTTGAACATCAAGATCATCACCACAAGTTGCCATGTTGTCCACCATACCCACACTTAAAGAGAGACCTATATAAAAAAAGTAAATGAGATATATACAAGTGAAATTTACAAGTTTATAAACTAGGGCTTTGGACTCTAGGCCCCCTAGGTGAGATCCAAATGCCATAAAAACCCAAGGTCAGATCAAAATCCCATTTAAACCCACCACAGCCCACAACCCGCCCCAGCCCTGCCCATGCCCTGCCCAGCCCGCCCATGCCCGCCCGCCCATGCCCAGCCCGCCCGCCCATGCCCAGCCCAGCTCACTGTTTGGATGCAAAATTAAAATGTTGGGTATGGGAATTGAACCCATGACTTATTGTGAAAACTAACAACTTAACCACTACACCAGCCTACTGTTTGATACAAAATTTGCAATATATTCTATTACTATTGCGCCTAAATGAAACTAAGTGAAGAAAAAACAAGATTCTAAATCAATTTATAAATTTTTTTATTATTCCCAAAACATCAACTTTTTGTTAAAAAAAAAAAAAAAAAAAAAAACGAAAAACAAGATTTAAAAAAAATATATAAAGTATTTAAATATTTTATTAGAAAAAAAATATAAAAGACCCAAAGATAAATTAAATTATAATTTTGTGCAATATCGAATTTTAATTTTAATTTTTTTTTACTAGCACCCTCCAGTAAACTATTTATATAAAATGACACTATTTAAGTCCTTATTACCAAATTGTCATTATTTGCACTTATAAAACTTTTTGATAGACTCATGAGTCTGCTATGAGACCTTGTAAATAGACCCTCATAAGTCTTATATGAGACATTTTTACATGTCTCATAAGAATTTACAAAGACTTTGATACAAATTATAAGACCTAAAAAATACACTTATGAGACCTTTGAGAGACTCATGAGTCTGCTATGAGACCTTGTAAATAGACCCTCATAAGTCTTATATGAGACTTTTTACATGTCTTATAAGAATTTACAAGACTTTGATAGAAATTATAAGACCTAAAAAATGCACTTATGAGACCTTTGAGAGACTCATGGGTCTGGTATGAGACCTTTGTAAATAGACCCTCATAAGTTTGATATGAGACTTTTTTACATGTCTCATAAGAATTTACAAGACTTTAATACAAATAATAAGACCTAAAAAATGAAACTTATGAGACATTTGAGAGACTCATGAGTCTGCTATAAGACCTTGTAAATAGACTCTCATAAGTCTGATATGAGACCTTGTAAAATTACTATTATATCTAAAGTATAAGAGTTTTTTCCTTGATTTTTTTCCTTCATATTTTTCAAAGTTTCATAAAAATAAAAATCACAAGAAAATCTTATATATTATTACCAGCTGAAATTGTTTATTGGAAAGCTTAGATATATACATACTAACCCATCCATCATTGTTTATAACAACATTTCATTTGAGTTAGTTATTGTCCACTCTTAATTCATACAAATACTCACAAATCTAATATACACGTTATTTAATTATTATTTATTTTTAACAAAAATTGCTTTTTGAAATATTCTAGAATTCAAATTTTGTGATTGATTTTCGCTGAAACAGTAGTAATAATATGTATCGTCATTTAATCAACAACTAGTTCATTGGCATGGTGGTGTTGGTGTTGGGTTCCAAGGCTAAAAGGTAGGGTTCAAAACCTGGTAGGAGCATTTTTGGTTTTTTTTATAAA
The DNA here is from genome assembly GCA_026119855.1 of Campanula takesimana. Lineage (NCBI taxonomy): Eukaryota > Viridiplantae > Streptophyta > Magnoliopsida > Asterales > Campanulaceae > Campanula > Campanula takesimana. Next base: position 1,592,617 of record JAOWBW010000065.1, on the reverse strand, counting down.
ACGAGTTCTGTTACAACAGAAGCGAGTGGGTGGACTGCGGATTTGGACATAGAGCGGGCTGTGGAGTCGGGCCTTGGGCTATGGTGGTGAGGCGGGCTGGTCAGGGTCAGAGTGTGGGGTTTTGGGTTTATATGGCATTTTGATCTGGGCTTAGGGTGTAGGTGGGTTTATGCGTATGGGGAGGGTTTTTATAACTTTTTGATTTGGGAATAGGGTTCTTGTGGAATTATCCCTATAAACTAAAAGCTACTCCCTCTGTATTTTGGGACGGAGGGAGTAGCATTTTATAATATTTACCGTTTTTTTCATTCTGTAGCCAATTTTGAGTGCACATCAATGCTTTAAATGTGTTGGGAGTCAATCTACTACGATAGAGACTAATCAATCTTCCACTTGTGCTAAAAGCCGCATCAGATGCAACACTTGTAACCGGTATAGCAAGCACGTCCCTAGCGATCTTTTGTAGAGTTGAAAATTTAACTCCATTAGTCTTCCACCATGCCAATACATCAAAATTTCCCTCTATTGGCAACACCAATTTTTCCAAGTTGTGATCTAATTCCGATTTTACATCCCTTTGACTTGATGTACTATAAACAAACTTCTTAAAATCCGAAACCCTACGACTTGAATTCCAACCACCACCCGAAGAACAAGAAGAGGGTGTTTCACTCACAACCGTTTTATTAACATTTTGTTCACTTTTGTACTCATTCAACAAATCGTAACAAGAATTTCGAATTTTTGCAATCTAAAAAAAAACTAACTATTCTCCATGAATTTTAGGCAAAAAATACTCAATAAGCTTCATCTTAAATCTTGGGTCCAAAACACATTAGAAGTAGGATAAGAAGTTCCAAAAAAAATCAATGTCACATCATAAAACTTTTTCAATTTCTCAATAATCTTTTCAACTCTTCTCCAATCTTCCTCACTAGGTAAACAAGTATAAGACTTTTCTTTTGGTTTCAATCGTGGAAATACAAGTCTATACTTAAAGGCCATCTCAAGCATGATATAAGTTGAATTCCACCTAGTGGGGCAATCAAGAACTAAAGAAGTAATGTCTTTAAGGGATAATTGGCGGGCCGCATCCTCAAACTTTTGAATTCTACTACTGGAACCCGTCCAATAGACAACACTATTTCTCACATTTTCAACTTCCTTCTTAATAACCTCCAACCCATCCTTCACAATCAAATTAAAAATATGTGCACAACATCGCATGTGAACAACTTTCCCCCTCAACATAAGTGTGCTAGGATCTAGTCTATCAACCATCTTATCCAACATAGCACCATTTGAAGATGCATTATCAACTGTGATAATTGACAACTTTGTATCAAGATATAATTCCATTAACGCTTCAACAAGAAATTCCGTGAGGACATCACTACTATGTGGAGGGGGAACATAAATAAACATAAAACAAAGTGAAAAATATAAACATGAAATTTTAACAAAAAAACAACAACTAGTAAGTTAAGAAAACTAAAACTTGTGCCTGTAAATTAAAACATACCTCACTATTCGATTTTGCAAAACCCACGAGGAATCAATATAATGTGCAGTAACTGTCATGAATCCTTTCTTGGTCGGTTTTGCGGTCCACATATCCGTGGTGATGGCAACTCTCGAGTTCAAGATCTTCAATCCCTCAAGCAATTTCTCTTTCATAGAATGATACATCTTCATAATGTCACTCTTGATAGTATTTCTCGAAATCGGGTCAAATAAGGGTTGGAGGTTGTTTACGAATTTACGAAATCCATGATGATCTACGATACTTAATGGATATTCATGTAACACAATCGTTTTCGCAAGATGACCTCTTGACCGGACTTGATCAAAAGCAAATGCACGGTACTCCACCTTACCATCCTTTGTCTTATCACCATCTTGAAACAACATTTGCCCAACATCTTTATTTCTAGTCTTTCTACACCTAGTTAAGTGATTTTTCAAATGAGATGTGCCAGCGCTGCTAGCCCCATTCAAGGCCTTCTAACAATACATACAAATAGCTTGAACAACCCCGTCCTTCTTAACTATTCTAGTCATCTCTTTCCACACGGCAGAAGTTAAAATCTTCTTAAGGCTAGTACCTTCCAAAGAAGACTCAGTCTCATTCAAAGAAGGGCTTGAACCAACCGGTGTTTTACTCGCAGCAACACTTTGAGAATCTCGCATAGGTTCATCCCCCTTCTCATATACATGCACATCATCATCATCATTACTAGCCTCGATCTCTTGAGCCTTTCTTTTAGACATCTAATAAATTAAAAAGAGAAGTCAATTTAGTACAAGAAATGCAATAATAAGATGATTGTAATATTAAATTCTAATTCATAAATCAAGCAGTTTTGACTAAGTAACCTGCACACTGTGCCGATAAACTCATTCCTTTTACTACATTTCTATAGTACAGTTCAATACGAGATGCCATAGAAGAAAATTGCAGTCTAAACAGTCGAACACGCAGCGTGTAAACAAATCAATGTAAAGCTGAAAATTCAACACCTGGTAGGGAAAACGAAACTGGTTTTGCGTATGAATTTTTACACAATACAAGTGAAATCAATCTTGTCGTATGAAAGGGAAATTAATTGAGGCATTTTATCAAACACAACTAACTTCATCAAAAGCTTCAAAACCTAAAATAGAGTTACATATATGTCTAGGATATTATAGAAGATAGATTATAGATGAGAGAGACTGAGCGTTGCCCTACCGTCGATGCACGACGGCCGGAGAGGGGAGATGATAACTGAGGTTTGATTTTGTGGGAGTTCAATGAAGAAAGCTCCAAAATCGAACACTTACCTTGGACGGCGGGGTAACCGGTGGTGACCGGAGTAACCTTGGAGGCTGGATCGTGGCGTCGGCTAGTCACTGAGGTCGCTTCGTTTAATCGACATCGGCGTCGCCCTCTCTCTCTCTCTCGGCAGTAAGTTAGTAACGGCGGGTTTGAAATTGAAAATCCTAAGAACCTCTCGCCTCACAGTATATACAAGGGTAGGGGAGTAATAATAATTGAAAATAAGGGTAAAATAGTAAACAGCCTAATATAAATACTATTCGGGTTGTATACGGGTCGGATACGGGCGTATCTCAATATAAACCTATTCGGGTTGTGTGCGGGTCGGATACGGGCGAATTACGTGGAGCTACCGAACCAGTGTTCTAAAAATCGGGCTAGGCGTCCCCCAGGCGCCGCGATTTTCCATTAGGCGACCAATCTAGGCGTTAGGCGGTCTAGGCGGATCAGGCGGTTTGGGCGGATTTAGTCTGGCCTAGGCGGGAATAGCACATGGGTTGGGCTCATTATTTTAGTGTGAGAGGATAATTTATTTAGGTTTGACTAAAGATGTGTGAATGTGATTGAGTTAATGTGTGTAAGCTTTCACTTTTGAAATATTTAAAAATACTTTTTATAGTTATGATTTATTTTTTAGTTAAAATAAATTATTAAATTTTGATAAATAAAAAAAATAATTGACAATATTTTTAGGATATATATATATATATATATATATATATATATTAATTAATTAAAAAACAAAAAATGCTCTAAATGCTCGGCCCCGCCTAGGCCACTAGGCGCTAGGCCCAGCTCCGCCGCCTAGCAGTCGCCTAACGATTTTTAGAACACTGATCTGAACCCGCCGGGTTAAGTTATTATCAAACCCACCCATCCTAGGTCGGATTGTCTCGGATACGAATCGGGTTTGGTAGAATTGACATCCCTACATTTACTTGCACAAAGAATTACATTCATGTATATAAGTTATTATTTTTCAAATGTTACTTTCTTTCAAAAAATAAAATCAAAATACTCAAAAAAATATAATATGGAAAAACAAATACATTTCAATATAACGATACTTACATTTAGTTATTGTTAGTATTACACGTATTTATAGTTAGTATTACAGTTGAAAGATGAGTAAAATGGTTTTTTTTTTTTTTGGGTAAAACTAGTGTTACGTTACTTATAATCAATGTTACTTTATAAGTGACACATTTGTTACATTTAGTTATACTAAGTTCTACTTTTGACAAACGAAAAAAACAGTCAAAAATATAAAAACTAAAAAAAACGACAGTTTTTTTTTTCTTTTTTTTTTTTTTAGCCATGTGTTGCTGCCACGTGGTAGATTTTGAGTGGAGCATGGGTTGAAATCCGATGCTTCGCGGAGAATGTTGTACACGGGTCGACCTGTCTTTTCTATGAGATGGATCTAGGTGTTCTCACAAGAGACCATCTCTTAAAATTATTACGCTTAAGATTTTATAAGCAAGATTTTGTTTTATTCCCTATTTTTTTTAATTTTTTTTGGAGACTTCAATATTAATTCTGAAAATAAAGATTACAAAAAGGGACGAATAGATACTTCCCTCAATTCCTAATTTCAAACCCTAAATCTTTTGAGATATCTTCCATAATCAAGGCATTCGTCATTTTCAATATCAATTAAAGCCTGCACTATCAATTCTTCTTCCTTGATTTAATTTTATAGTAAAATTCTAATTTTGCATTTATTAGTTGTCAATAAATGCAAAATTAGAATTTATTTATAGATTTGTTTTGTGTTGTTTTTGTTGAATAAGTTGCCTACTTCCGTTTAATTATTATGCCTTCTCCCTTTTGTTGGGACCTTTTGTATTTTCCTTTTTGTTGGGAACCTTTGTCTTCTCCCAATTGTTGGGAGTCTTTGCATTTTCTCCGATGTGAGAGCCTTAGAATGATTTTAATATTGTTTCTTGGTTCAATGCTTGAGATGCTTTGTTGCGCATTTACTGCCGACTCAAATGAATCACTTGCTCGCGTTTTCAAAGCCAAATTCTTACCGTGCGAGGGTTTATTAAAGGCCAATGTTGAGCCATGTCCAACTTTTGTTTGGAAATGCATTTGGGCATCACAAGTTATAGTACCCAAGGACACTCATTGGAGATTTGGTTCGGGTTTGACTATCACTACTCGAGATGTGTTGGGCTTTTTATGTCTAGATCTTAGTTGCAGATATTATAATTTGGAGGAGTCTCCGACAGTTATGGAGCGTTGTCTTCTTGAATTTTATTAATGCAATTATGTGTTTTTTTTTTATTTTTTTTTTTTTTTAAAAGGACGAATAGATAGCCAACCTAGCGGTTTCAAATTAATGTTCGCGCTCGGAGCTAGGGTTCGGCTTCCTCTGCTCCAATCTTTGGCGGCACCTCACCGTGACCAAACCTCAACGCTAATCGCCGGCGGTTGCCTCATACCTTCCCATACAATTCGCTCTCAATCGCCCCAGAAATCCTTTCATGGATTTTGATGAAGAAAACGAAGCAACCCAAGTCAAAAAGGGAAAGACAAGGACGCCAAAAAAAGTTGATGACGACGATATCTCATCGGAAAAGAGGCATGTTAATGGAATCATACTATGCTTGACCAAGCCGTCGTATACGCTAAAGAGAGGCATTGGTCGAAAATTTTGGAGTTTGCGGCATGAACATCGAGGTATACTCAGCCACCTGCTACGGCAACTCATGCGGGAGCAGAACTGGGATGAAGCCGCCGGTGTTCTCAGCGTGCTTCTCAAGGGGACTATTAGAGATGGCTCTGCTTCAAAGAATCGTATCAAGTATTGGGTATGACCGTTAATTCCACATTGTCTCTCTCTCTCTCTCTCTCTTTTTTTTTTTTTCCTTTTTTTCTTGCTGATTAAACCCTAGACCCTAAATGTGTTAGAGATATGTTGACACGTCGATAGACGTAAATGTTAATATTTCATGTATCCCACCTTCTCAAAATGATAGTCCCGTTTTACTTTTCAATCATTGTAAGTATACATTATAAGTTTTGGGAATTTGGTGATTTTGAAACCTCATTTTGAAAATGGCACTAACTTTTCTGGGACAAACGAAAAGGAGAATGGGACTATCATTTTGGGATGGAGGGAGTGTTATTATTTAGTCGAACTGTAGAAGAACAATGAGTGTTTCAAAGTTAACCGGAATACGAATACGTAACTCTACTCACTCATCCTCAGTTTGATTTAATTAGTGTCTTTCTGTCCAACTTCACGTTTAGGATGTCTTAGCACAAATAGTCCCTATTTTTCTTTAGCATACATGTATCACCATTCTAACTATTTTATTCGTATTAGATGGAGAAGTTAAATGCCATTGGGGATTTGTGCTTTCAATTACCTTCAAAGGTTATATTTACTTTGTAAAAGTCTGAAATGCAAAAGAGTTGCTAAAGTCGGATGGAAAGAGTTTATATTGTCTCTTTGTTATGAATAAGTCAGTTTATACCCGTTACAAAAAAAATCTACCTTTACGTGCTAATCATATGACTCATTCTTGCCAGTGTGTGCACATTTGGCACGGTACATATTGTCTTATTATACCAGTGTATAGAGCATTTATTAAGCACAATTGAATTTTCTCTATTTACTATTTTACTTATACCAAAGGATATTGTAGGCCACTATGGAGCTTCTACAACATATGAAAGATGTCCGAAGGAATCCAAGTATGATCCAGAATGTGTATTCGATGATATGGATGAAAAAGATTGGATCAGAGAGAAGTCGGTCAGTTAAGGTAGTGTATGTAAAGATATATAAAACCAAATTGATAATATGTGTATACTATTCTAGTGGTCATTATTTTTCTGAACATTTGTGATTTGCTATTTTGGGTTTCTTATGGGTTGATCAGCACCAATATGTATTTGGGAATGTATGCCATACACTTTTATGACATCTCCTTATTACAAAATCATATAACCGCTTGTGAAGAAAGGAAAACTAAGAAAATAATAAACTAACAAGGAATAGATTAAACAGGTTAAAGCATCTGATGATATTCTATGAGAAAGTCTGTAGCTTGGTATTCTGTTGGTCAAGACCTGGACTTTAGTTTCATTCCTGTACTTTTGTGATTTCAAGTATTTGGGTAAGGACTTTATCAGTTTAACACACCTGTCGAGTCACATGAGTTGTGCAATATCACATCCCTTAATGTTGATTTTTTGTTTTTTGGACAGGATAGAGTCATGGTTGAGCTTGAACTCATCTTGTTCCGTCTTGCACAAGGTGATACTGCAGAGGCACATCGGGGTGTTTACAGGTACTTGTGCCGTTGTGTGCTCTTGTTCACCTAAATATATAATTCGATTGCCATAATAATTTGCCTACTAATCAGAAAGTACTTGGATAAACATTTTTGCAATACATGAAATCTGCAATATGTATTTTTCTTCTTGAGGATTTGTATTGCAGTCACTAAAATAAGTACTTGTTCAGAAATATGTATGCAAAGTTAGTATGAAAAAGGGCTTTGTTTTTATTAATTTGGTTGGTGCTATTGTCAGCCTCATGCAAGAACGAGATTTTGGCAGTAATCCAACATCAAATTTGGTTGCGGGTGTGGTTTTTTGTCAGTTGTGGTACACTGCTATCCAGAAAGAGCTGCAGTTGAAAGATCTAGGCGAGCACTTTAATCCCATAGAGTCGGAAGCGACAGGATCTATAATCAACATGGCAGTTGATAACTCATGTGGTTCGGTTGAAGTTCAAGAATCCAATTCCTCCATTGAATGTGACTCGAACACCTCCATCAGAATTGACAAAAAACATAGCCAGGAAGAAGTTGTTGATCAACAAAGAATGGAGGTGAATGATAACCTACAAAGAGAACATCCTCACCGTGATTATCATACACAAGAGTTGATGAACTCAAATTCTGCCACAAGCCGTGAAAGTGACGAATCATTTCTTTCAACGCATTCTGGCCAGATGCCATTTGGTTCAATTTTTCATGCTCGTGGTAAGATTTTGAATTTATTTAAGGGTAAAATACAGCAACATCCCTGTGGTTTGGCTAGTTGGCGAATAGGCTCATATGATACGTTATTTATTATACATGCAAGTCCCTCGTGTCATGAGGATTACAAATGAGGATTCATGTTAGCCGACCCCAAATCATTTTGGGACTAAGGCTTTGTTATTGTTGTTGTTGTTTTTGTATAAGCCCCTCATGATTCACGGTGAGTTGCAACTGCTACTTTCTGTCAAGGTTAACGACGTGCCATTCACTCTCCAAAAGTCAACATGGTTGTACCGTAGTCCAAATTTCAAAATGCAACGAAGCCTCCTATGGTTTTGCCAATGTGCGAATGAGCTCCCTATCGTACACCATTCAACGTCAATGGACCAAGTAACGGTTGTAATCCCTGTTAACCTTGAGGGAATTATATGTTTAATAATGTACCATAGGGGCTCATGCACACGCTGACCAATGCACTGGAGGATTTTTGCATTGCACTTTTTAATAAATGTTCCCGCAGCTGAAATATTGTTTGTTTAATAAAGTTGGCCTTCAATTACATTAATTAGCTTGGGCAAAGTATACTTCAGTACCTACTTGCCAAATCTATACTTGCAGATAACCATGAATGCTAAGGAAGAAGCAGGTTTATGGCACAAACTATAAAAAATACATGAAATTGGTCTATTTGTGATTGTCAACTGCAGGCTGATGCTGTTATTCTTTTTGCTGAGGTTCTTACTTAATCTGATGCTATTCTATTGAAATAATGCTTAAAATGCTTTTTTCTTTTTTAACTCATGGTTTGCCATTTCATTTCTATTATTCGAGTATGAAACTATTTTTGAAACTGGATTTATATTTCAATCAGCCAGTTATCTGTAGCAAATCTTTTCCTCCGATGTTTCTGTTAGCAAGCTGGCATAGTACCTCCCTACCTCCTACACTGTTAACTTATTCTACATTTTGTTTCAATAGTAGATCTGAAATTAATGGACATAATTGCCAGTGATTGTAGTTGTTTTGGGTTATTGACCATGGGTCGATACCTATGGAACTTTTCCTGAAATGTTTCTCATGTTTGTACTTGTTCTTACACAAAATCATACTGCAAATCTGTTCATATTTTTCTTTCCTCCCCCAGATCTCGAACCTTGGTTATTGCCTTTAAGACTGCCTCGGACAGATGAAGTTGAGGATTTCGTGTATGTGCAAGGGAGAATTCATAATGATTACTACAAACGTGCAGTTAAACATTTACAAATTGCTCTTCATTCAACACCTCCAGCATTTGAGGCCTTGCTTCCTTTGATACAGGTAATGCAAGTTTAAGGACTTCCTTTAATTGCAATTTGAGTTGGTGTTGAAAAAAGGAAATGCTATCTTGCGATTAGTTGTATGACTTAACTTGTGTGTCATTGTCTAGGGATGTTTATATTTAAAATGTCAATGTTTATATACTCATATACAAAAATACTTTCTGTTTGATTCATGTTTATGTTATGGCTATCTGGTTCAATAAGTTGAAATGTCTAGCAGTATTACCCTTGTCTAAATAGGGGGGTTGATTCACTAGAATCACAATGTCCTTGCAGATCCCACTTGTGAAACCCTCTGCTTTTAACTTCTGTTCACTAGAATCACAATAGCATAGTGGTGAAGTGGTAAAATCTTGGCTGCGGGTTTGCCCCCAAGTGCTAAATAAGTATAAGTTACAAATATAGTAATGGTAATACTAGCAGGATTTATTTGGAGTATTTTGTCATTTTCGATATATAAACTTATGAATTGTGGCAGTCCTTCTAATTATTTTATGGACGAACTCTTTCCTTTTTTGATTTTTCATTTTGGAACTCTCTTTTCGCCAGATGCTGCTGCTTGGAGATCAAGTAAAAGAGGCAGTAGATGAGGTTGAAAAGTTTGTCCAGATTTCAGATGCTGCACTTCCTTTAAGGTGACAATACCTTCTAAGTTCTCAATTATGGTTATGGTAAAAAGGTGAATTTAGTTTTTCTTTCATATCTAATGGTGATAATAGAGGAATAGGTAACATATTTTTTGTTGACCTAGGGACTGAAAGTAGTAAATCAAATTGCATGTTGGTTGCATTAGAAGTATGTTGCTTGAAGTTCTATAGCATTCTGATATTGAAGCTGGTGGGTTGCTGCAGTTATTACCAAAATACTAGGATTCATTCAACTTTTTTCTGTGTCAATGGAAAAATATACAAAAGGAAAGGAGTAATAGCTTTAATAGGTTCTTCAATTGCTTCCTCCTTTTAATGGTATCTTTCATAATTATCTTTAAGATGGTTGCTATGTTGTAACCTGAAGCGAGACTGATATTATTTGAACAATTGAAATAGACTTTTTGCTGCCAAGGTAAGGTTGGATTTGCTCAATTAGACTTTTTTTTGACACCCCTTGACAGCACGAGTCTGTTACAATTTCATAGTTGATAGATTCTTTGACTTTTTTCCATCTAAGTGCTTCATTAGGGCTTGTGAGATTTTAATTCTTTATTTCCAATTCTCTTCCACTACAATTGGAAATAACACCCTTTACTTATGGTGCTTTTGATTACATACTTTGCTATGTAAAGCTTACTTTTAGAATCATAGTGAAATGAATGGAAGGGACAACCGACCTGTTTTTCCTCTTTGCCTCTTCAATCCACCAATGAAAAAGGAAGTGGATTTATTTATTTATATTAAAATATTATTATTCGTAAAAGAGGTGTGTATGTGCTGTGGGTAGCTGTGAATTATCATAACCAAATTCGCAAGAAATTGGGGGTTTCTACGAATTGAATAGTCAAACAAAGCAGGACGGACTAAAAATAAAGTAAAGAGTCGCCACATTGTTATGAATGTGATCCCGGAACAATGTAAGGGCTTTTAAATATAGGATCTGAGTCCGGAGGTCAAGTTGTGTCGTGGGAAGAACATTTGTGTTCACCCGAGACTCCTCATATCCATGAGTCCTCAACAAGTGGGTTTATTTATTTATATTAAAATATTATTATTCTTAAAAGAGGTGTGGAGTGCTGCGGGTAGGAGGGTGGGGGAGGGGAAGGGTTGCTGGGTATTATGCAACTTCCTTCCTCGCATTCATGTTCACTTCATCATTTGCTGTTCCTAATTAATTGCAGAAATAAGTTTTAATCATCTGTGGATGACTAATCATTGACTTACTTCATTTGATGCAGGATAAAAGCTAGTCTGATGGAACATTTTTGTAGCAATGATATCGCTAAACTTTGGACCTGCTTCGAGGACTCTTTAAAGAAGGATCCAACATGTAACCATTCATTGGGGAAGCTAATCAGCATGCACAACAATGGTACATTTATCATTTTATGAAACATTATTATATTTCTCATAATCTGACTGGGATAACATGTCTCGTTCTTCTAATTCTTCAACGTCCTGACCCCTGTGAAATATGAAGTCGTACTATTCCCTCCTTCCCAAAAGGATCTTCCCATTTGCCATTTCTCATTCTCCCAAAAAGTTCTTCCCATTTTTACATTTTGGCCTTATAAGTGCATAAACAAAACATGGCTAGTGGAGCAAAGCGTTCATATTCTTAAAAATTTTGAATAGTTGAATGGGAAGATCATTTTGGGATGGAGGGAGTATTTGGATTAGTAGTCTGTCAATACCCCAATGGCTTTTACTTAAGATTCTGGGTTGAACTATGTCAGACTAATAACATGGAAATGGTCTTCGTGCATCTATTTTCTCACTAGGCTATGAAGTTTTTTCAAATCTCATGAATTATTAGATCCTGACCCGTCATTTTCCTTCACGAACTTCAGGGTATTATAGCGCAGAAAAGCTACTGGAGATGATTGCTCTGCATTTAGATGCTACCCATGGAGAATTGAACACTTGGCAAGAATTTGCTTCTTGCTTTCTGAAAATATCTCAATGTGAAGAAGACAGAATGTCAGTTTGTATGGATGGCAATTATAATGGAAGCTGGCAAAGTTGCTCAAAACAATTTAATACCATACCGACAATGTTCAAGGATGGCGTTTCAAGTAAAAACTGGAGTCTTCGTTGCAAATGGTGGTTGACTCGTCATTTCAGACAGAGCACACTTGCATCAGAAGTGGACAAAGGTATCTTTTCCATTACCCAATCACATTTTTTTTTATTTTTATTTTTGGTTTCTAGTTTCATTGAGAGTCTAGGGTTTATGCATCTGGTTTCTTCGGCTCTGTGAACTTGCATGACAAGATAATTAAACTGGTACTTACAGAATTCCCATCCGTTTTGCTGAAAAAGACTTCATTTAGTAAAACGTTGAAGGTTTATATGCATTTTCTATATACACCCTTTTACTCTATGGAATAAAATAGTTTTACCCAATTGTAAGGTTGATGTGATTAGCCAACTTTTGGACACTCACATAATATGTTCAACATGATTCTTAAGTAGGACATTCTAAAACATACTACTCCTTCCGTCCCAAAACAAAGTACCTATTTTGCCATTTTAGGTGTCCCATTGGAAAGTACTTCTTACCCAAAAAGGAAAAGTTTATCTCCACTTTCTTTCTCTTTCCCACTCGCAACAACTATCCACTTACTATTTCATAGGGATGGCAACGGATCGGGGTTGGGTTTTGCAAAACGAACCCGCCCCTAATGGCAAAAGGAGCGACCCGACCCGTACAAAATTATAAAATTTTAACTCATGTTTGCTTGGGCCCAATCTATGTATAAGCTTAAATTTTAATTAGTTATAGAAATTAGTTTAAAATCATCAAACCTCACTAAAAAACAACTATAAAAATAAATTGAACAACATATGGTATAATTAACTAACATAATATCTTGACTTTGTACATGTGTGGGTGCGGGTCGGATCGGATCACGGCAGGTCAATATCAAAACACGAACCCGACCCTAACTCGCTCGGGTCATGAAAATTGCAACCCGAACCCTACTTTTTCGGGGCGGATCGCCTTCGGGTTCGGTCAAATTGCCATCCCTACAGTATTTCATACCCCTCTTTGTCTCTCCTTCCCACTCACAATACCTACTTTTCCAACATACTCCCTCCATCCCAAAACAAACTTCCCACTTTGCCATTTTGGGCGTCCCATTGGAAACTCCCACTTACTCAAAAAGGAAAAGTTTCCCTCCATTTTCTCTCTCCTTCCCACTCACAACAACTATCAACTTACTATTCCTTACCCCACTTTCTCTCTCCTTCCCACTCACATCACCTACTTTTCCAACATCTTTCCTTAATTCTCGTTCCTAACAATCTATGAGAAGTGTTTTGGGACGGAGGGTGTATTTCTTTAATCCCCGTTCCTAAAAGCAAATGGTTACTTTGTTTTGGGACGAATGGAGTATGCCTTTTTTTTTTTTTTTGTGGGGGGGGGGGGGGGGGGGGGGGGGGGTGAGTGTGTGGACTTTCTGTCATTTCTAAATCACCATTATGCAATGCAATAGTATAGCATTTGTGTATTTTCTATAATCAGATGTTTAGCAGTGCAAAAAAAGAAAAAGAATGTAAATGTTTTTTGATGTGTGGTTTGTTTATTTGTATGTGTGCAGGAAATCGGGAGCTCCCAACTTACAAAGCAGCGTCTGCGTGTCATCTGTACGGTCCTAAATTCGATTATGTTGTAAAGATTCATGCTTGGTTAGACAAGGAACAAAACAAAGAAATGTTGTCAATCTTGAATATGCACATCCAGAATTCAGTTGGAATTTACGATATTCCACACTCCTAAACAATATAAAAGAGGTTAACCCTCTAATAATCAAGTTAGGCAACTAATTTGATAGATTTTGGATTTACATCTTCTTTGTGGGAGCAATTTTTTTTCTTAAAATATTTCCCCAATCCCTTATAAGGGGCATAATTTTTTTTTTGTGTGTTTCATTGATATATATATAATTTAAAATACTTATTATTTAATAGAACCAGAACCGTTTGTAACACGGGCCGGTTCCGGAACCGTTAGGAAAATCGTTGGAAATCCATCAAAAACAGTCAAAATTGTTAGATTTTTAACCGTTTCATCAGAATTATTCGTTATTAACGGAAATTTGACAAAAAAAATTGAGTTTTGACTGAATTTTTAGCCAAATTCAGTGAATAAAAATCATTTTTTTTTTTTGAGTATATAAAAAAGAAGGACATACCTCTTTAATTTTTTAAGCATTTTTTCTATACATTTTTTGTAAAAAGATTTGGTAATAAAATATTATTATAATTGTTTTTCTGTTAAAAATTGATTTTTTTTAAAAATAATAATATGTGGACCGGCGGTTCCGAACCGTAAACGTAAACGGAAGAGAAACGGTTCGATTACGGTTTAAGCTTTTCCGAAACCAAAACCGACGGTTTAAAACCGAAACCGCGTTTGATCATCCTAATGGACAGGGTAATGTAATGAATGATGCATTTGAATATGATATCGACTCATGTGGAATTAAATATACCCAATTGAAATAATCAACCTTTTTCATTTGTGATAGCAAATGGAATGAACTTTTCGCCGACGCGTTAAGACTCATGTGAATTTTGGATTTTGGTATCAATTATCAAATTGATACTCTGCCTTTTTACTCCACTAAACTTTATTTAATCGATAAAATGGAATAAATGGTTGTGATTTTACTTTTATTGGGTTTTCACCTTTTTCTTTTACCTATTGTCTTTACCATCTTTTTAGTATGGGCTAAATATAGAAACTAACAAGGTTCCTAAAAGAACTAAAAAAAAAAAAAAAAAAATACTCCCTCCGTCTTAGAGTATATGTTCACTTTTTTTTTTTAATCTATCCCAGAGTATATGTCTACTTCTTAAAATGGCAAAGAATCGTTATTATTCCCCCCACCCATTCTATCTCCTACTTACTTTTATACTCACAACACCAATCAACTTACTATTCTCTCATACTCATTATCTCTCCTACTTTACTTTTACACTCACAACACTTACATAATTTCTTTCATTTCTTAATCTCCGTACAAATGTGAGAGTGAACATATACTCTAAGACGGAGGGAGTATATACTATTAACAAAACATAGAAACATAAAGACAACCTTACGGCTCATGTGACTCTGACACACCCTCCTGGCAGGGCCCAACTCACATTTTTGTTTGTTGAGTCATTTACTTCCTTCCACCCACCGACCCTTTCTGATATATTATTACTATCTCATTTCATTATTTTGTAATCCTTATTACTTTACTCTTCTTACAAAAATACTACTCTCAGTTTCAAAATAAATAATGTTTTAAATGTTAATTTTGTTTTAAAATATTTGATATTTTACTATTATCAAATAATACTTACTTTTATTTACTTATAATATCTTTATTCATTAATTGTAAGCTTTCTCTTGTATATATACATTTAACTGTCTAAAAATTTGAAATCTATTAGTGGCGCACAAATCTTTTTAATATAAAATATTTCTTCATAAATGTAAAAAAATCTAAAATGACATGTATTTTAAAATAGAGAGGGTATTAAATCCAAAAGATCTCTTTAGACTTCACTATAAGTTGTTCCTCACATTATAGTATTGATAATAGAATTGCTGTAATATTTTTTTTGAGACTATGTAATACTCGCTCCGTTTCAGAGTATATGTTCACCTTTCCTTTTTAGTCCGTCCCATAGTATATGTCAACTTCCTTAAATTGCAAAGAATCTTTACCACTCCTCCCACCCATTCTCTCTCCTACTTACTTTTACCCTCACAACACCAATCAACTTACTATTCCCTCCACTCACTCACACTCCTACTTTACTTTTATACTCGCAACACTTACATCACATCCACCATTTATTAATCTCTGTGTAAATAGGAGAGTGAACATATACTCTCAGACGGAGAGAGTATTTAAGTATTTGAAGGCTGATGTCTTATTTAGTTTTTTTCTTATATAATATTATATAAATATCATAATATTTTTTAGATTTGTAATATTTATTTTAAATTAAGTAAAATTATAAGTTCACTGCCCCGGAATACTATTCACTTTTTTTAGTTTTCACTAAGAACATACTTTAAGCAATAATTTTATTTAATTAAATTATTCTAGTGTAAAAAATTGTTATTGATAGTATTTGTGATAATGTATCTGTAACAAATTTTAAATTTTTATTAAAATAACTAAATTAAATAAAATTATTGCTTAAAATTCATTTGTAGTAAAAAAAAGAAAGAAAGATGAAACATTAATATATACTTGAACATAATGAGTACTCTTTCCGCTTTATTATAACTAAAAATGTTTTACAACCTTAAATATAAGCAAGAAAATATTAAATACAACTATATTAATATAATTTTTCTAAAATACCACCAGTTTATTCTTATTTTTTAAAATGAGTGCACATTTTTTAAGTATTTAATATGAAAATATCTTAGTAAAACCTATTTTTTATTATAAGTTCAAGTAGTACGTATTAGTTAGATATTTTTATCATCGTTTACTTTTTGTATTTTCGATTATGGAAATCAAACTTTGTACCTCTCCTAAGAAATTACAGGCCATTGTTTACAAAATATTATACTCTCATTTAATAGTAGGTCAATTAATATTTTAATTTTTCGTACTTTGTTTAAGCTTTGGTTTTAACTTTTTTTTTTTTGTTGTTTTAGCAGTTTTAACTCTTGTACTTTAGATTCTAAAACTCTTGTACTTTAGATTCTTTCAGGAAAAAAAAAAAACCTCTTGTACTTTAGATACACACTCATTTAAAAAAAAAAAATCAAAGTACAAAGACAATTATTACACATCGGGAATTAACTAGCCAAGCATTGACTATATAAAGATCCTGGGCTACTCCTCTCATTGCCAATTGATTTTGGAATGAAATCTCAGACTTTATCATGGTATCAGAGCTGGTCCGTTACACGTGCAGGCCCAACGGCCTACTGTGTTGCTCCGCACCACCAGTAACAAGTTCACGTTGTAAGCCTTGGCAAAGCCCGGCTACACGTGAGGGGGCGGTTTTGGGATGGAACCTCAGACTTTATCAATGCTAAAAAATGGCTTAATTTCCATTATGTTTGGGAAAAAGGACCCGGAACCGCTCCACCAAAGTTAGCTCCACCTCTCCACCCAACGGCTCCGATCAAGGCCACCTAAGCGAGCGGTTTGGGTGTGCGGCTAAGATGATTTCAATTTTTTGTGGGTCCCACCGAGTTCGGACAAATCTCAACCGTTGGGTGGAGCTAAAATGAGGTGGCTCCAATCTACACCATTGGGTGGAGCTAACCGCTCGGTGCATCGGTTCGAAATCTGAAAAATAAGTGTGTATCCAAAGTATAAATGTTAAACTACTAAAAGAGACAGGTTAAAACTGAAATTAAGTAAAGAACGAGAGTTAAAAATGTCGATAGGCAGTAATATTATAATTAGTTCTTGCATTTAATTATTTAAATAGTGTTTAAAAACAGTTTAGCTCAATGTATAAGCAATGATTGTAACCAAAATTTCACAAAAACACGTTTTTCTTGAGCTTATAATAAAAAGCTTCGACATGCCAGTATTAGTGTAAAAAAAGTGACAACGTAAAGAGTGCCAGTGCATGAATAATTAAGTGTCAGTGTTAGTGTAAAAAACTACTAGTGTAATGAGTGTCAGTGTCAGTGTAAAAAAGTGATAGTATCAAGGAATGCCAGTTTTAGAGTAATTTTTTTTTTTTTTTTTTTTTTTTTGCTAATGTTAGTGTAAAAAGTGCTTGTGTAAAATGTGCTAGTGTAAAAAGTGTCAGTGTTAGTGTAAAAAGTGTCGGTGTTAGTGTAAAGAGTGCCAATGAAGTTAGTGTATGTTTGTTTAAGAGCCATCGACGGAAAAATGGTTTCTTTTGAACATAGAAAAAATGTGTTTTTCATAAGACTACATGATTGTATTTTTAAACGAGTAAGTTTTGGGAGAAACTAGTTTCTCAATAATTATAAAAAATCCATTTTTTAAATACGGTTTTACTCTTAAAATAACGAGTTTAGGCCTTAAAACACCAAGAAAATAAAATAACATGCTCATGCTTTAAAACAGTGAGTTAAAGACTCAAAATACGAAATTCGTATATTTAAAACATGACTTTTTATAAATTATCGAGAAACTAGTTTCCCCAAAACTTTCTATTTTTAAATAATAGAAAATGTTTTAAACAACAAATATTTTTAGAAGAGAAAAATTATTTTCGAAATAAAACTCAATTTGCTTTTACTCCACCCGTCCCAAAATGATCTTTCATTTGCTATTTCTCATTGTCCCAAAAAGTTCTTCTAATTTATACAATTTAGGCTTAAAAGTGCATAAACAAAACATGACTAATAAAGCAAGTGTTCATATATTTAAAAAAAAAGTTTGAATAATCAAGCGAGAAAATCATTTTGAGACGGAGAGAGTATATGAGGAGGAACAAAAATTACTACTCCTTCCGACCCAAAATGATCTTCTTATATCTCATTTCTTATTGTCTCAAAAAGTTATTCTTGTTTCTACATTTTGGCCTTAAAAGTGCATAAACAAAACATGGATAGTGAAGCAAATGTTCATACCCTTAAAAAAGTTTGAATAGTCAAACGAAAAGATTATTTTGGGACGGAGGGTGTAGTTTACAACTACGAAAATATCTTTATCTTGAAGTTTGAACACCCACGTCCAAATCCGCGCCTCTCTACTCTGTCTTTCACTTTCTCCCTCTCTCTTCATTTTACATTAACCACATCTACGCTGGAGCCTGGAGGGGTATTAAAGACTGTTTAAAAGTGCGGATTTTTGTGATTCAAAGGCTCCAGAAAGCGAGGAGGGAGAGGGATTTTGATTCGAAGGAGGGGGTGATATCAATCTAGTGAAGTTGATTTGATTAATGGCGGCGTACAGGGCCGACGATGACTACGATTACCTCTGCAAGGTGGTTCTGATCGGCGACTCCGGTGTCGGTAAATCCAATCTATTGTCCAGGTTCACCAAAAACGAGTTCAGTCTCGAATCTAAGTCCACCATCGGTGTTGAATTCGCCACCCGGAGTATCCGCGTTGATGATAAGATCGTCAAGGCCCAGATTTGGGACACCGCCGGCCAAGAGAGGTATCGGTTTCCTCTCCTCCCCCTCCTCCTCTATCTATTTATATATATGTATGTATATATATATAACCTATCTGTGCGTGTATATATATATGTCTGTGTCATTCTAGGGTTTGTAGTCTACTCGCTTCGGATTGCATTTTCAGTTCATTCATTAAGTGCTAGTGTACTTGAATTGCATAGTACTAGATTTTACTAGATGCTACGAGCGAGTTTAGGGTTGGACTAGTATGTTAAGTTTGTAGTGGTGATGCTTTTGGGATGTTGAGTAGTTGACTCAGATCACTGCCAATTATCCATTGGCTATTTACTGCCAAAAGTAGCAATCACTGAGTCTAGGTGGAGACGTGAATTTAAATCTCATGGTTAGACTTGGAAGTACGGAAATGCTAATTCTGGAGAAGAATTTAGTTGCACTTGAGCTTTCAGGAAGGTGCGATCATTCTCCGTTACAACCTTTGATCTGGCCAAGTCTTAGCCCGTGATTAACTACTCTACAGACATGAGTGCTTAACAAACAAGAAATTTCTGTGGAACGGAGGGTGGAGATTAAAAGGGGTTTGCCAAGGCAGCTTTGCATCTGGGGAAGCTCTCCTTGTGTGCGATAAATTGAGAAAGGGCTAGATTAAATTTAATAGGCGTTTCTTGTGGAGGAGGGATGTAGAGTAGTTAATTGTCTACTTATCTACTACTGCTGCGTTTTTCTTTGCAGTGGCGGAGCCATAGCCTTGGTTATGTGGGCAATCACCCCTATTTAACTTTAAGAAACAAAAAAATTGTAGTGTAATATTAGCAAGATATCGTTAAATTTAGCGGTTTTAGTATAAAATCCCCCATTTGCATCAAAATAAAAAATAAATAAAAATACCCAAACTTCTTTTTGCCCCCTTTTAGTCAGTGTAATTTTCATGAAAATCATCTTGCCTCCCTTTCAAAAAAAAAAAAAAAAACTGGCGTCGTCATTGGTTCTTTGTGATAGGATGAAGCAGGCCATGCTGAAGACTCTCACCTAATATTTCATGGTTAGGGGTTAAGATTAGCAAGCATGATATGCAGGGATGGCTAGCAGCTTCCTTAGTCTCATGTGGAGTCTTTGGATGAAGAGGAGGGGAATCTGTTGAGTGTTGGAGGCCTTGGTAGAAGTATAAGAGAAAATTTTGAATTTGCTATATATTTGGTTGAGTGGTTAATTATCTGACTCAGTCTGTAGTTTGTGGACTTTTTGGGTAATGTTTTGGATGGAAACTTAGCTTATTAATCCCCCATTTAGATGGATCTATTTGTTTTAGTGCCTTTTTAATCACCTTTTGTACTTAAAACAGGTCTTTATGGGATATGAAAATATAATCCCAAGTTTTACATTCTCACTCGTGCTCTCAGATAGACACACCGGTACACCTATAATTAAGTAACATTTGGAAGTATTGAGTCCTTATTTACAACTGTGTCTTGAGATTTTTTCTCCATGCAATATGAATATCCCTATTTAAAACTCAAAATATGTATAAGTAACTTTTATGCATCCTTCTTTCCCTCATCATTTCCCTCCGTCCCAAATTGATAGTCCCGTTTGACTTTTCAAACATTTAAGTTTACATTGTATATTTTGAAAATTCAATGATTTTGAAGCCTTAATTTTGGAAATGGACTAACTTTCGGTGACAAGCAAAAAGGGGAAATGGGACTATCATTTTAGGACGGAAGGAGTACTTATTAGGGGATACCCTAGTTACTATTCTTAGCAATTTGATGCTGTGAGCATAAAATTGAATAATGTTAACTCTTTGGTTGCATTATTTTTACCCATAGTTTTTATTTTGAGGCGTGAATCAGAGAAAGGAGGAGGCTATATCCATGTGTCTAATGCATATGGTTTCTTTGTTAAGAGATTTTTGGTGCTGAATTAGAAGCTATTCGACTCTAGAGTACTCCCTCCGTCCCAAACTAATCGTTACTAAAATTAATGCGCGGAGATTAAGAAAATATGTTGGAAAAGTAGGTGTTGTGAGTGGGTAGGAGAGATAAAATGATAGGGAATAATAAGTGAATGGTTGTTGTGAGTGGGTAGGAGAGAGAAAATTGAACATTTTGGGTAAGTAACATTAGCATGGGACGCCCAATATGGAAATAAGTAACCATTAGTTTGGGACGGAGGGAGTGATAGCTTTCAGCTCATTGTGTTTTTGTTATGCTTCTCTGATTCCGAAAACAGTAACAAACTTGCATGAAGTTTGATAAGATTTACTTCTTTGTTTTTATCATTTACCTGGAGAATAAGGAGGGATGACTGGAAGTCCTCATATTGACTTTTGGATTTCTAACTAGATCCATATCTGTGTTTAAGATGGTTCTTTTTAGAATATGATTTATTTCTCCGAGATTGGCTAGGATCTAGTGTTGAATTTTACATCTTTTGAACCAACCATGTGTAGTAAACTAGAATGTGCCTGTCTCTCTAGTTTAAGATTTTGTCAATTTTCTCTTCACCACTTAAAAGTATTTTTTTCCCGAGGTGAGTAAGGAGGTAAGTTTAGCAAAAGGGTGGCTATAGCGTCGTAAAAGAAAAAGAGGTTATTTGGTGATTGGAGAGTCCAAAGCGGACCGTTCACCCCCTTTTCGTTAATTATATGGTATAGATGTAAATCTCCACTCATCCTTTGTTCCAATCACATGAGGTCCACTATCATATACCTCCCTCCGTCCCATGTGAAACTTCACTTATTTCTTTATCGGGCGTCGCATCGGAAAGCCCTCTTTCCTAAAATTTCACTACTTTATTCTGTTTTTATTTACCTACCGACTTGTCATACTCACACACTTAAATTGTGGGTCCTACTTTCAAATCCAACACCAGTTATTATACTCGCAATCCTTTTCCCACATACAACACTTTTGAATATAAATTCTTGATTCCAATGCCCAAGAAAAATGGTGATGTTTTGAATGGACAGAGGGAGTATAAGTGTGTGTGTTTCATGTGAGGTTGGTTGTGACTAAATTTTTGGTTGGAATGCAAAAGGTTGTGCCACCAAATTTTTTGCTTGTGGATTTAATATTAGATAGCCAACAAATGCGGATCGCGGATACTTACATAGTTGCAATTATTTGTTATAACAGGGGCCTGTGACCCTGTGCCATAAACGGGATTTTACTTCGAGTTGTTTACAATAGGCTGTGAGCACGATAAATGAGGGAGTTGAGGTTCATGGGTTCTGCATGTATTTTCTTATGATAATATTGGTGGGATTCGCATCCTAACAGTGCTAGCAAGTAATAGGTGTTCCTGCAGCTTATTTTTTTTTCTTTCTAATTTCCACTTACAAAAGCTCTCTTGGCCAGCTGCTCCTGGTTTGTTAGACTTCAATGTTAGTTTCAACATACTCCCTCCGTCCCAAAATGATCTTCACATTTTTTTGGCCGTTACTACGAAGGAACTTTGAGTAATAATTTTAGGTTGATTTAATTATCCAAATGAAAATCTAAAACTTTTTATTGATAGACCATCAATAATGCTATCAATAACAAGTTTTAGATTTTCATTTGGATAATTAAATCAACCAAAAATTATTGCTCAAAGTTCCTTCGTAGTAATGGCGAAAAAAGTGCGAAGATCATTTTGGGACGGAGGTAGTAGTTCAATTTACTTTAGCATTGAACTTTCAAGTAAGAACCTTCGCCTTTGGACATCCAAGTTATGGAAGGAGACTCTTTAAGTATTTGTTTTTCGGGAGCACAGATAATGTTTTAACTTGTATTGAGAGCGAGTTTTACTCTCATGTAGTCAAATGGATCTTTACGGGTAAATGTTGATCCCATGCCCGGTGGTTTGAGTTGAGATTAATTATTTGTCCTTTTATGTTTTCTTGACTTAAGGTACCGAGCAATCACGAGTGCATACTACAGAGGAGCCGTGGGTGCATTGCTCGTCTACGACGTTACCCGACACGTCACATTTGAAAACGTAGAGCGATGGTTAAAGGAGCTTCGAGACCACACAGATCAAAATATTGTGATAATGCTGGTAGGAAACAAGGCGGACTTACGTCATTTGCGTGCTGTTTCCACTGAAGATGCTCAAGCATTTGCTGAAAAAGAAAACACGTATTTCATGGAGACATCTGCCCTCGAGTCCTTGAATGTTGAAAACGCGTTCACGGAAGTGCTTACCCAAATATATCATGTTGTGAGCCGAAAAGCTCTTGATATTGGAAACGATCCTGCAGCTTTGCCTAAAGGGCAAAACATCAATGTTAAGGATGATGTTTCTGCTGTGAAAAAAGTAGGCTGCTGTTCTGCTTAGGAGAAGAGCGGAATGAGAAAAAGAAATGTACGATATTTTTAAACTTTTTGAACTTCGATTTGATGTATATGGTCACGGTCATGTTTAAGTGGCCGGGGGCGCGTGATGGAGTGTGGATTGATGAAGTCTTCTTTTATGTAACACCATTGTGTCAGATTTACTTGAAAATTTTGCAGTCAACAATGGCCAGTATGTTGTTTTCGTTTTTCTTACGGTATGATTGATTGGGATACTTATCCTCGCATCTTTGTTTGTTGATGATAGTCATGGTTTTGCTTCCTAACTTGATTGAAGACGGGGTGTGTGTGATACTTCAGACTGGACGGTGAACTAAATCAAGTTCTTACAGGTATAGATATAGTGAATGTAGTTTGATGGGATACTGCATCCTAAGATTTGGGCTGACAGTCGGGTGCAGTCTGACGGCACAACAGTCGGGTGAGCTCAGCCACAAAAACAAAGCCCAAAATGTGACTAAACATGTGAGAAATGTCGGAAATAACCCCCAACATTAGTTAGTAGTCTCTGTCCCAAAAATGTCACTGTTTTCTAGTTTAAAATTATAAAGTGCGACAATTATTTTGGAACAGATAAAAAAAATGAGACGGGATTGATAAAATTGCACTATTTTCTTATTTAAAATTTAAAAGTGATCCAGATTCCAGAAAATAAGCTCAGAAATGCCAGAGGCTATTTTTGATTCCAGAAATATTGCACATGCTATTTACAAACTTCAGTTCATGAGCATTTCAGCTCAGCCGTCCTTTATTTAAGGACGCTAATAAAAGAAAACAAAAATAACTTGAGATTATGCAACAATATATAGAACAGTTCTTCGAATCTCTGCCAGTTTGACAATATTCTAGAGCTCATTTATCCTTAGAATTGCAATCTTGACAGGTTTTTCCGACGCAGTGCATGAAACTCTTCACATTCTTGAGTTTCGCAACTTTCTCGAGCATTTCCTTCTTGAAATTTCTCATTTTTAAGTAGTCATCGCGCACATCTTTTCCATCGTCCCCTATGAATAAGCAGTGCATTATATCTATTTTCTTGATGCATTTCAAACTTTTTCCATCCAAAATTGTACCCAAGAAAGCATCACAAGTCAATGTTGATCTTGAAAGATCCAAAACCTTAAGTAGAGGTAACTCTTTGACCAAACATAACATTTTCTTCTCACTGAATTTTCCATGAATACCAAGTTCCACTATGTTCTTGCAGTGATCTCCAATTTGTGACAACAAAAGAACCACCCCCTCATTTTCTCCCAATGTGGCATTTAACACCCTCAAGTTTTTCCAGTAGATAACGGACACAAAGAATGGGAAAATATCGAAAGCGCCATCACACGGAAGCAAGACACTTGAAATCTTGGGAGTTCTTTCGGCTACAAAAGTGGTGGAGTAGTATTTGAAAGTGTGTTTTTGAGGGAAAGAAATGGAAGTCCAATCGCGATAGTGATTGATTGCTATTTTGAGAAGATGGGTATATCTCAGCCGTTGATTTTCTTCGTCGAGTTCATCGATAACACGAAGATCGAGGTTGGAGTTAGGAAAGAGGGTGTCTAAGGTTGAAGATAGCCATGAATGGCAAGCAAAAGGAGGGCCAAAGAGTTGGTCATGGAGGGTTAGAAATGAGAATATCTTAGATAGAAGGAAAGGATTCAAGTCTTGCCAAGATGGGCATGGTTTATTATTCCTCTTCATGACTTGTTTGGAGAATAGAATATATGAAGTGGCTAGAGCATAGGGGATATAGAGTGGCTTTTATTGTTGATAAAAGTTATAGCCCCAGAAAGATAGTTTCATTGTGACTTTTTATAATCAACAAAAATGAATTTTGACCAACCATTGGTGAAAATCTAATCATTCTAGTGAAATTCTAAAATTTTGTAATTGATAAATCATTAAGTGATTTATTAATAACAATTTTTATATTTTCATTGTGATCATTAAATTGACACCAATGTTTGGTCAAAATTTATTTTTGTTGACTATAAAAAGTCAAAACAAAACTATCTTTCTATTTTGTAACTATCCAAATTTCTAAGTTGTATCTTCACTAAGACGAAATAGTTGAGATCTAGATATGTGACTCTTTCACCTTTTTTACACTGAAAGCAAAAAGTGTCTTTCGTAATGTTTTGTAAGGGTCACGACAAGTGACAATTTGACACGGAATAGTACTCCCTTTGTCCCTCCCGCTTCCTTTTTAGTCTGTCTCAATTTAAGATTCTTACTTTAGAAAAAATATGACTCACTTGTCATTCTCACAACAAAAACTTCATACTCATTTTCTCTTTCCTACTTTACTTTTCATACTCACAACATTTATTTTTTCTTAATCTCCGTGTAAAGTCAAACTAAAAACATTAATTTGAGACGGAGGGAGTAATTATTTATTTCAATCCATAATAATTGTTACAGTTGATTTATCAATATTTTAAAAAAAATCAATGTTAAAAATATGATTTATTTGTTTGTACATTGTTTGTAACACGATGAAATATACTTTTATAACTTGACGGTTATGCATTACTTTTGGCGTTATAATCATTTATGTCTTAATAGCTTATAACCATTGGATCACTTTTAATACACAATGACAATGGTACACAAAAAATGGTACAGAAGATCTCTTCTCACATGAAACAGTGGAAATGTATTTCATTTAAATGGAGTAAAAAGAGAAATCATGTTTCATACCGTGTGCTAACCGAAACTGTCAGGAATTGAATGGGACATGCAAACAAGTTGGCCACTATAACATAAAGTACGAAATATATGTAACTATCTTGACGGCAACACTTTTGCAACCTTACAACTATTATTATTATTATTATTATTATTATTATTATTATTATTATACTGCTCCAATTTGTTGTCACATAAATTAAACATTACTAGATTTATCTTAAACATAAGAGTGTCTAATCTTACAATTAATACAATTAGTGTTTTTCTTACTCCAAAAAGAAGACCTTTGTCAGTCAAATTAGAATCTGTTACATAAGTGGCCTACTTTCCTTTTGATTCGTTCCAAAATATTTATCTTATTTATATGTAAAAAAATAGTTTTGGTGCAATTTTTTTCATAGTACGAGTAATTTACAAACAAGTAAAATACATTTATGAAAAAATTTAACAAGTCAACTTTTTAAACACTTGTTAAAGAGATTAAGTGAGTATATGTAGTCCACTCATTTACAAGGAACAAGGATAAACGAATTTATTATGGGGTTGCTTCATCGCTATCAATTTGAATATATCAAAATAGAAAGTGTACTTAATAGGCTGGAAAAAATGTTGTAATTAATTTGTTAAATGTTTTTAAGGATGTAGTTTTACTTGATATTATCTTATTGGTACCATCCTAAACATGCACTACAGATATTCATTTTTTTTTTAAGAAAAACCAAGATACATAAACATATTTTAATATGGATAAAAAGAAAAGTTAGTCTCCTGAAAAACGCGTTTTTCCTAGTGATAGGAAAAACGTGTTTTTTAAAAAAGAAAACGCGCAGTGACAGTCTTGTAAATAATCGAAACTTGTGAACACCGTCTGGCACTCTTCAACACACTATCTGGACCTTTGTAACACATCAACTGGTCATCCTAAACATTGTCACCGGCTATCTGTTGCTCTCAAAATTTCATTCCAGAAAAAACTTTATGGCTATCAGTTTCAAAGTTTCTAGCTATCAGTCTCAAAGGTTCTTTTCAGCTTTAAAGGTTCTTTCAAAATGCTTACTGGCTATCAAAAACACTAGAACTGGCTATCTAGAACCTCTTGAGTTAGATATCCAGAACCTCTTGAGCTTGATATTCAGAAGGTTTGTTGGCCATGACCTTATTCAATTATTCAAATGTGCTTGAAATCATATCATATCCAGAATGCTTTATTATTGATGTCCATAACCTTTTGTTGTTGATATCCAGAAGGTTTCTTGGTCATGACTTTCAAATGTGCTTGAAAATTATATCCATAATGCTTTATATTCATATCTAAAACCGTTTGAGAAGTTCTGATTATTTACAAAAATGCCACCACGCGTTTTTATAAGAATTTCCGCATATTTACAAAAATGCCACCGCGCTTTTCTAAGAACACGTTTTTCCTATGAGTTAGAAAAACGCGTTTTACCCAAGATTTCGTGTAAAAAGAATGTAACATACTTTAAGGCAAGGGAGTTTAATAGTTTTTAGGAGTATGGAGTTACTCACACATGATATGACAATAGTGCATATATTGTCCTTAGATGAAGCAAGTAGGTGGTACACTGAACTTGATTCTCCTACTTGAAAGGCAAAAGTAACTCATTTGGGACAACATAGATGGACTTGATGTCTATTTTGTTTGGCCGACATAACTAGACTAGGATTTGGAACCCGATGAGTTTCGGTGGGTTCCTTCTTGTTGTAGTGGGTGGCTCGGATACAACCACGCCTCTTTCTGTTTTGAGATCAAGATCTGAAATGATCTTCGCATTTGCTATTTTCCATTGTCCAAAAAACTCTCATTTCTATAATATGGGCTTAAATGTGCATAAACGCAACATGACAAGTGAAGCAAGCGTTCATATCGTTAAAAAGTTTGAATAGTGTGAAAGTCTCAACGTGAAACTCATCTCAAGTCTAACTAATCTCAAGCATTGATCTCAAAACATGTGATCGATGATCCCGCACTCAAAATCATCAGTGGTCCATTGTCCGGCATACTCCCTCCGTCCCACTCGAATTAGGACAAATTTTCATTTTTGGTGTCCCATTCGAATTAGGACAACCCAAAAATGGAAGTGTTTTCTTTTATGGGACCCACATTCACACTCACAACACCTTTCCACTCATTATTCTCTACCCTACTTTCTCTCTCTTACTTTACTTTTTATACTCACAACACTACTCCACTAACACTTTTTCCTTAATCCCCGTGCCCAACCCAAAAATACTAATTCGGGTGGGACGGAGGGAGTAAGTACTAAGGTACGGAAAGAGACACATCCAAAAGGAAAATGTCACCAACTAGCCAAAAAGGCAATTGCATAAATGACTTTGATAGGTCAATAAAACTACCGACATATAAAACTGCCAAACAGCCCCTTCTTATACACCAGTCAGCTGTCAGCATATATGTAAATATCACCAGTAGAAAAGAATCAATGAATGTTTCTCACATCATATTAACATCCCACTGGAGTATGTACTAATACACATAAGTACATATTAACCAGAAAGTCACCATGCAACAAAATTAACAAAGTCTGTACAAGTTTCCGACACGGGGCTGGGGGGGGGGGGGGGAGGACTTAAAAGTCAACAATTAAT
Source organism: Campanula takesimana (assembly GCA_026119855.1). Lineage (NCBI taxonomy): Eukaryota > Viridiplantae > Streptophyta > Magnoliopsida > Asterales > Campanulaceae > Campanula > Campanula takesimana. The sequence goes on along the minus strand of JAOWBW010000065.1, from coordinate 1,564,078 downwards.
GTTTTGAACAGTTGTTGACCCGATAGTCTTATCTCCAAAAAAAGATTGTAAAAATATGTACGGATAAATTTAGAATACAAGAACGCGCCATCTCTTTAGATATATATATAGTACAGGCGGGTGGGGGTATAATTTAGAGAGAGCGAGCAAAAGGGGGTGGGGGGGTGTTCTTGAATTCATCTTATGACTCCATCTGTTGTGTTGCGAGTGCAGAGGATTTGCATATAGGGCAGGTGTTTTTCACGACCAGCCACTTTTTGATGCACTCCATATGGTACTGATGGCCACAATCGAGGATTCCAATCTTTTCTTGATTCTCGTAGTCCGTCTGTGAAATCCAGTAAAACCATCAAACCATCAGGTATTAATCGGAAGGGTAAGAGTAGACATGCAACTAGTATTTGCTCAAAGAAAAGCTAAATGCTACCTCCGTCCCAAACCTATCTCACTTGACTTTTTTGTCAACCTGATCAAACTTTGACCAATATCTGTAACAATTTACTTATTCGTGCGAATTTATAAATAGTTGTCAGATAGTCTAATGATTATTGAAGTTTTAGAGTCTATACATGATGAATGTATGTATAACACTATTGTGATGTTGTATCATATTGACTTTTCATTGTTTCAATAAAAAAAAAACTGAGACTATCTTTTGGGACGGCTGGGTTATAATATTTTTGTGATGTTTACAATAACAATAACCATAACTAAAAGTAAAGAACATATTGAGGTAGTACTATCGATGCTATGGAGAGCCCTACAAAATGTCTCGGCTTTCGAGTACCTAAAATTCTTAGGACTATGCTAATACGGATAAGATGCCAATATGTCAAGCCCTTGGTATGCCCAATCTGCATACCGACTCTTCACTTCACTCCCCAAACCCGTTTCCAAAAGTTTTGGTATATACAGCTTTTAATTTGTCAGCTACACTTAACAAATACTCCTACCAAAAGTTTTTGAACTTTTGGTATATTCTACTTATTCCATATCATATAACTAAAATTTGTCCATGGAGTCTAAAATATACTGTAGGGTTACAAATCCTAAACCTAGACCAAAACCAATTGGCTGCAGTTTGTAAGACGGAAGGAGTATGATTCTTATTAATAAAAATTCCTTTCTACTCCAAGAATCCTTTGAGCACGTGAGTTAGGGGAATCTCACTAACATTACTTATTCCTTAATAAAGGGATTCCTTTTTCTCCTCCAATTCCAACACACGCGCATACCGACCACGCACGGCCCTTTCCTCCTGTGGCACGGCCGTGCACTCGTTCTCGGCCGTGTTGCTGAAATCCCTTCCTTCCTGATGCACGACCGTGTCCCCCCTTGACACGGTCGTGTCGCTGCTGCTCCTCTGTTTGCGGTTTTGACTTTTCTCTCTTCGTGGTTTTGACTCCACAACCCAACAAGTCCCCCACAGAGTCATGGTTTCAAGGAGCCAACTCTAGATACCCACACCCGAGTTCAGTTAACATAGCTCACATACCAGGAAAATAGTGTACACAATTGTGTGGGCAACAACAAAAGTTATGTACTACCTCCGTCCCAAAATGAATGACCTTTTTTGTCCTAAAATGAATGACTTTTTTGATATAAAAAAAATGTGTCCCTAAATGATTTTTAATCTTTCAAAACTAACATTTTGAAAGCGGATAGCAAGGATATTTATGAATTTTCACTATTAAAAGTCAAGATTTTCAGAGTTTCCTTAAATCGGAAAAGGTCATTCATTTTGGGACGCATGGTAATAAATTAGGGAAGAAAATCAACAAACTAAGTATATAATTTATGTTGCATACTATATTCTAACCACACATATATCCAGAGTAAGCGTCTTAGAATTACCTGACAGATGACGCAAAAATTAAGTTCCTGATCCACACATGCTGTCTCTTCCGGATAAGAACAAGAGGAAACAAATATTCTGACCTTCAAATGATTCACAATAAAATCATCTGATAAACCAGAACCAACACTCCCTATCTGTTCACCCAGGGCAAGAAGCTCCTGCCAAATATGAGAAAAGAAAAACAAAACAAAACAAAAAAGCAATCAAAATGACATAGATTTGCATGATTAAGTGTTCATAATACACCATGTCCGTATATAAAGAATATGGAAACAAATGGAGAGAGCATATGCTGGATTAAGTACATTCTTTCATTTAACTAGCTAAAAAAATTTCTCGTGTTAAGAACAAGAACTGTTTCCAACTTACCTCATAAGACATATGGTCAATATCCAGCCGCATATCTCTATGATGATCGACGGAATGTCCAACTTCATGATATTCAGAAACATCTAAAATCGCAATTCCCTACACATATGCCAAAACAACCGACTAAGCAAGTATATAGAAATACGTATTTTTACCCAAATGAAATATTAGACGGCAAAACAGACATATATACACATACATTATAAAAGCACACACACACACACACACACACCCCCGAGAGAGAGAGAGAGAGAGAGAGAGAGGAAAATATACATCTTCTGGCAGAAATCTCAAGTGTGGAAGACTACGATGTCTTAGTGTCGAATCAATCATTACTTCCCTGCGATGTGGCCGGTGTATCCTAAGTCCAGTGGGTGGCGTAGGTCCCGCAAACCTGGGTCCTTGCTCTACACCGTTCTGGAAAGGATTTACGCCTGCATATGAGGAGCTATTTGTCGAAAGTCTGCGTGGTGGTGGTGCTGCTGCTACTTGAGAATGGAAGTCCATGTTGTGCCCTCGTAACCCGTGCATAGGTGGTGGTGGTGGGAGATGATGAAGATTGTGGTGGCCTTGTGGTGGGATATGAGGATGTACAAAAGTTGTGGGATTTCTATTGCCTGCATTGACTTGATATCCCTGCACTCCCATGTTTGCTTCCATGCCACCTACATTGATGTACAAGGGTACTGAGTAAAAGCATTCATATTATAATATATGCGTGTCAGCGTGTGTGTGTGTGTTGATCAAAAGCATTCATATTATAATATATGCGTGTGAGAGAGATAGAGATAGAGATAGAGAGAGCCTTCCGGTTTAACCACTAGGATAATTTTGTTTTAACAACAGTACCACTATATCAGTATTCACCTTGGTGGTATATTTGTCTTCTCCATCCCAGAAGAATGTTAAGACACCCACCCTCAATGATGAATACTAATTACTACCTCGGTCCCAAAATGAATGTCCAAAAAAATTCAGATTTGCTCTAGATCAAGAGCAAATTTGAAAACTTTTTGGATAATCATTTTGGGACGGAGGGAGCAACAGTAATGACTCAAGCCCAAAACATGAACCTTGACCTTTGACCAAAAACAGTCCCAAAGTACAACTCCGTCCAACATTTGTCTAGCCAACATACATGGTTATTTTAGAAGCCAGACCATATAAACACCATAACAAGTTCTCTGGCTAAAGGTGGCCCCAAAGCCCATCCAGGAAACTTTAACACTTAGTGACCAAGAGCACTTAGCTCCACATTTCTGGCTGAGAAAACAATAATTGATTCTTTCTGAAAAAGTTAGTAACTTGAGTGTTTTTTTTTTACACCCGAGTATCATTATAATTTCCATAAAATCTAGCAGGATTCAAGACAAGTGTCTGGAGAGAGTATATAATGGTCGTGTTTGAACCTCCTCCATTTTCAGTATTGAAGCTTATAGGCACATGGCCATGATCCAAGCCGGTACGATACCACTTTTCTCATGACTTCAACCATAAGATTCGTGCCCAACAAACACACGGGCCGAATTTGATCCAACGATGCCCACAAATGCAATGGTAGTAAATGGCTACACAGAAACCTGGATAGTTTGCCTGTTTTAACATTGTCCATCCAATGTGGGAATGGCATGCTACAAAGACCCTTTTCTTTTTGGGAGTTCCAGTCGAGAGTTTCTTTTTCCAAATTAAGATAAAAATCATCATGACATTTTCCCTTGAACATGCTATAAACAGGTTGGACTGTGTGAAAATATGTTTGTATAAAGGGTTCTGTCCCAACGTTAAAAAAATGTACGTCTCCAAAGTTTGACTTCACATATCTGCTTTTGGAGTAAAAGGGGTTGTTTCGCACCCTAACTTCTTAAAAGGAGTAAAACTCAAATGTAATCCTCACTCCTCTTTCCACCCATTGACATGCTCAGAAGAGTAGATAGATTCCTACTCATAACTTGAAAAGTATGAGAACTACCACTGTTGAAATTTAAAAGCAGTTGAAAATGACTCGTACGGGGCAACACAGTATCTTCTGAAGATTTAAAAAAAATTCCAAAAAGGTGAATCAAAGATAAAGAAAAGGAAATAACCTTGTAGATAATGTAAACCAGGTGCCTGATTCCAAGAAAAAGTACCAGTATCTCCATTAGTACAAAACTGCTGGTCCAACCAGGGCATACCCACTGGTTGAAAGGGCTGACCCACATAATTTCCTTGCATCAAATGACCATTATGCCCCAAAACATCAACACCAATAGCACCAGACCTGTTCCTTAAAATTCTGTGGGCTCCACCTTCCATGACTGGTTGAATATCGTTCCCACGATACTCACCAAACGGAAAAGATGCAGAATCCATCATAGATATATCAGATTCAAGATGCCTTGAGCTCATAGGGGCGACAACTGAAGAACTAGAACCTGCTGAAGGGTAAAAGTACTGAAAACTCCCTGGTATTCCTTCAGCATTCTTTCTCTTAAATGAGCCACCAACACCATCCATAAAATGACTATTTTGTCCATAACTGTCAGCAGAAACTTCAAAGCCTCCATGATTGCTTGAAAATGCCAACTGGTCATGTGGACCGTGATTTAGGGGGACAGGTAATACTCTGGTATTAGGAGTCAACACCATATTTCCACCAGGATGATGAAGGTCAACTCCATTGTACTGAGTCAACCCATAGGGTACAGCACCGTGATTCTCGGGCAGATGATGAGAATCGAAATTAGTTAAATTTGCGGGAGGTGGTGGCATTGTGTGGCCATTAGGTTGAGGGAAATTTGTTATGCTTCCATAAGGTACACAAGGCTCAGCATCCGTATCGACCATAGGACCAGTGTATATCATGTTACGTTGCCCCATTTTGTTGAATACTGCGATGTGAAAAAATCCTGATCAAGTGAAAGAACAGCACGATGTTATATTCTGTACGATTCAAAATATTGCAATATAAGTTTAAAAATATTTAATTGAACATGCAGAATCCAATAAACGATATTAGGCACACACTTCTAGATACAATTAAGTGTGTTGAACAAGATATATACTCCCTCCGTCCCAGAGTAAGAGTCCTACATGAGTTTTGCATGCTTATTAAAGAAACAATAAACGATGGGTAAACATTGCATATGGGTCGAGGATATAATTATCCAAAACACTATTCATAATGCAAGAGGGTAGAAAGTAGGTTAGTTGAGTTATGAGTGTTTGTTAGTAATAACACGAGCATTATAAGGAGAAAGTTGTCCAAAACACTATTCATCATTTGCCATTTTGAGAATGAGACTCTTACTCTGGGACGTACCAAAAAAGGAAAGTAGGACTCTTACTTTGGGATGGATGGGGTAATATATTAGAGGAAGTAGGCAAAGTAAAGAAGGTGTACAAGCAGAAACACTTAACAGCCACGATTCAAACAGCTAGCAATGCAGGTATAAAAGTCGATGGTGAAAATGAGAAAATATTCAGCAGTCGGCACAGAAATATCGTTAAATAAGGAAAGACCGAAACTCTTACTCTTTTCTGCGTTTATAATAGAATAAACAAGTAAGTTTGCAACTAGTATGATATCAATAAAAATACAGAGAGAACGTATGAGTGTGCTTAAGGGTTTTATGTTCAAAAATACAGAGAGAATAATGTATAAGTGTGCTTAAGGGTTTTATGTTTCAAAGATAAAAGGAATCCCATCACGTGCTCTCCATCAAAAATAAGAAATCCTTTTCTCTTCAGTATCGGTCAAAAAGATATCCACATTTCCCTTTCAGGATTCTTTTTAACAAATCAAATTGACTAAACAAACTTAGATTTGTTGCCACAAATGATAAGGTTAGAACTTTCACCATTTCCTTTACTTGCAAAAGACCTAAAAGATCACCTTATTATTTTTGCCGAAAGTCCAATCTGTTGCATTATACTGTGCCAAACAGTGTGCACGAATCTAAGATTCAGCGTCTCTTTAAGATGCTTTCTGATCGGCATGATTAAGAATCTTTAGATTGGAAGGGTATAGTACATAGAAGCCAAACAACTAGATCGGATTTGACATAATTCCTCTTGCATGGTTTCGTTATCTTTGCAAAATCAGGTACCCGCACTATATTGACCATATCAGATACACACGCAATTCAGACAGCTGGATATGGTCACGTTGAGTTTGACCCAGAATATGACCCCATTTTTCATTCTCCGTTTATTTTCAAATTTTCTCTCACTCTCTCCCCCCCCCCACCAAATTGTATGCTCACCCCCACCAACACCACCACCAAGCAGACATGTACGCGGATCTCTAATCTCTTCTATAGTTCTACTTTTCTTGGAAATGATTTCTATATGTCTGCTTTGTCTTACTCATAAGCACTTAATAACCAAGCACTTAGTAGGTAACATACAAAATTAAAAATTAGTGATATACTCCCTCCCTAAATGATCTTCTCATTTGCCATTTTTCACTGTCCCAAAAAGTTCTTCCCATTTCTATAATTTAGACTTAAATGTGCATAAACACAACATGGCTAGTGAAGTAAGTGTTCATATCCCTAAAAAATACTACAATGGCTTATATGAAACTCTATTTCACGTTACCAATGATTACCACTTTTTCGGACTTGTTCGTATGTGTGCCTTGAAGCACAAAATGATACACGAATCAAACATCAGGACCTTAAATCTGTGATTCAATTCACTAATGTTTAAGATTGAATATAATCTAACATCAAATATCAGTTATAGCAAAAACCGCAAATGCTAAGCTCATTGCATATTAAAGTGATCTAGCTCAGTGCTAATCCGTGCAACTTATTTGAGAGACATATAGGTAGAGCACTTTGACTATACATTTCAGAATCCCTAAACTGAAAAGAGTTTGTGTTGTGAAGACTAACTAAACATGAAATTTACCTGAAGAAATCATACAGTAAACCCCAATAGGGAGAAGATAAAATATACGGACAATTTTATGGAATATTTATCCATTGCAGTTAATAGATAGCATGATACCACAGCAAATAATTGTCGAACGAGATGAAAAGTTGAATTGCTTTAGACAGGGTAAGGGAAAGGAAAAGTCGAGCTAACACCCAGAGACACATAAAACAGAGAAGTTGGAGCCGCATAGTTTCACTTTGCTTTAGTAACCAATTGGTTGATGCAAGAACAGCTGGGTCCCACAAGGAAAACATTAATTATATTCTCAGTAAAAATCTTTCCTTTTTCCTGCTGCGTTTCTGATATGAGAAGTTTGATAAAGTTAGGGCACTAGTTGTAAGCTGATTTCTTTCAAAAATAAATAGATTGGATTGAAACAATTTCTAAATCCAGTTCACTTTCAAGATTCATCCGTATCATCTGCTGTTTTATCGAACATTAAACATCAATACAATCAGTTGGAATTTATTTCAAACCCTAAAGATGTGAACTAAAGCCTAAAGCAACTTTGGTGAACTGATCTTAATTCATTTAAACCTTCTTAACTACAAGTTGGATGCTATTTTAGACTAAATATCTCAAGCCCTGCAGATACAAGCAAAAGTGTAAAGCAACCCCGATAAACTGATTTTAATCCATTTTAACCTCCATATAACTGTGAGGCCGCCCTCATTTTTATTACAACTAAAGCTGATACTCTTAACAGCCTCCATTTGGCAGGTATATAACTGGTCAATTAGATTTATAACTAAGAAAGCACATCACTGGAAACTATGCTAGACACCTGTCAAATGGAGGTATATCTATCTTACATCAAGAACTACACCAGGCCTCAACCTGTCCACCATGTAAAACATCCCACAACTAGAGATATTCATTAACTTGTGGTTTGTGTATTTCCCACAATGTAAATTAATATTCTATAAAAGAATATAGAAGAAAACAAACAGGTCCAAAAAGAATTCTTGCTCATACGAACCTTCAATGCAGGTCAAGCCCGTACCAAATCAACCTTAAACATAGATAATCACTCGGGTCATGATGTGAACTGGTGTTGTATAAAATTACAAAGAAAATGCCATTTCTTTCCTCCTCCCAAGTCCAGTATAGAGAGACGGGACCGAACTAAGAAGTAAGAAAGAAAGAGAAAATATCAACTAATTATTCATCCATCGTTCACCGGGGCTTTGGTGGCCGGCCAAACAGGTCCAAAACCAATTCCAAGTCATACCGAACCTCTGGCGTAGAGCAAATGCTTAACATATCAACCTCGAGGACAGATATTAACAATGGTATTGAAGGTGCCAAGGAACCAGAACAGGGTATTCCAATTAGTCATTAAATTTTGGTGTGTCTCTGTGCATCAAAGTCCCCGCTTTTTCTTGGTGTGAATTTATATTCTACTCCCTCCGTCCCAAAATGATCTTCACGCTTTTTTCGATGTTACTACGAAGGAACTTTGAGCAATGATTTTAGGTCGATTTAGTTATTTTAATGAAAATTTAAAACTTGTTATTGATAGTATTGTTGATGGTGTGTCAATAACAAGTTTTAGATTTTCATTAGTACAATTGAATCAACCTAAAATTATTGCTCAAAGATCGTTCGTAGGAACATCGAAAAAAGTGTGAAGATCATTTTGGGACGGAGGGAGTGTAAAAGTATAAGGGAGGAAAAAAGCAGGTGCCAAATCAATTCCCGCTCATTAAATTGTGGTGTGTCTGTGTTTCATTAAACAATGTGTTTCTGTCAGTGCAAGCTTTTCTAATAAATGAACAAGTCTGAAATCAATAGCTGAAACGAGGAAATCCAACTGTGTTATTGGTTAAGAATAACAAGATTGCTCTTTACTTAAAATTAGTGACCGAGTCCTGGAATGGAACATAATTGGTTGTAACACATTCAAGAGTAACTAGAATAATTGACCTAAATACCAGCACCCAATAAGAAAGTGCATCATTTTTATAACAGAGTAAGCCTCAAATAACAACAAAAGGAAACACCAGGTTATAATTATAAGTAACTAATGTAGAAAACTTATGAATGTGAGTTCCTAAATAAGCCTCTTCCGTTCGTTATAATTATGGAGTAGAATTAAGCATACTTAAGCATCAAGGAAATAAACAAAAGCTTATATCTTGGAACCAGCAGCTGAAATAGAAGGTACATTATCTGGTTAAGTTCCTATTTTTTAAATATTTTTTTTTCTTATTTTTTTTTTCCAGGTGAGTAATAATATTGGCAGATAGCAGCTTACATCACTTTTCCTCTGTGACCAATTATTTTATTTATTGATTATAGAAAAAAAACTGTTAGAGAAAATACCAATAACATAATTTCCAACAAAACCCACTTATTAACAAACAAAAAAAATTCTGATAAATTAAAAGGCATGAGAAGATGGTACCTTTTTATCATCAAACAGAACCCAGAGCTCGTAGAGGTCAAATAAAGTTAGAATTTGAGCGGGTTCTGTCACAATTAACCGGAAAGAGCCCTAAATTTGATCAAAGTAAGAAAAAAAACGTATGATCATTAAACATAATCATCCAATCCAAACCCACAAGTAGATTTTCTCCAGATAGATAATAATGCATGTTGAACACAAATTACAACGAATAAACAGCTAAAAATTAAAATTTGAGAAAATATTATTAAATTAACAAAAAAATTGTCAGAAAATTAGAGAGGAATTAAGGAAGAACTCACCGGAAAGAGGGATGATCGGAGGGTTGAACGTCGATGGATCTAAAAATAGGAGAAGGAAATTGATTAGGGAGAGGGGGAAGAGGAGGCGAGAGGAGAGTTTTTCTTTTTTCTTTTTTTTTTTCTTTTTCTTTTTAGGTAATGGAAAATAACCTGTTGTTCTTATTTCTCTATTTTACCGTTAACTGCAACATTCATGTTTTTGCTTTAATTTATGGCCATCATCTTCTTGTTAATTACGAAGGGTGCCATTGATATATGGGCCGTTCAACGTTTTTTTTTTTTTTCCTCTATTTTTTCTGCTCTTTTTTTTTTTTTTTTGAAAGTTTGTATTGTGAGGTCGCTATCATTTATAAGTTGAAAAAGAATAATTTTGTGTTTTTTCTAAAGTTCCTTGAGGATATGATATATGTGCATGCATAAGTGTGTATGGGCATCCCTTTTTAATCTCATATAAAAATAAGTGAATATTTTATTTCTTTTTAAAAAAACATAAGTGAATATTAAATCAGCTTAAGTTTAGCATTTCATTTGTCCAAAAACATTAATCTTACTTCAAGTTTATGACCAATTCAATTAATATGTTTAAGAAATTAAAATTTTAAAATTTGCTAACATGTGTAATATTTTTAATAATGCATCAATAACAGTTACCTACTTTCAGTGGATGAGAGCGGACGAGTGAGTACCCTCCGAATGACTCTCAGTCCTCAACTCATCAATAACAACCTCTAAAATTTCATGAGAAAAGTTAAGTTTTATATATATATATATATATATATGTATCAAAACTCTATCTAAGTGCCTATTAAAATTAAGTGTAACTTTTTTGTTTGGACAGTGTCAATATATTTCATACTATATATTATACTTTTCTTATAATTTGCTAGAATTTATGTATAAGCGTGTGCATGTGAAAGGAAGACAAAGTGTAAAAAAAAAAAAAAATATTGTATAGAATAATGTTGAGGGAAATGTGCACATGTTGTGAATTATGAGAGGCAAGCCCTAAGTATTTGACCACATCTTTTTGTGCGTTTATTGATAGTAACATTGTATCTATATTTCAGGAAGTATCCTTTGTCTTTCACAAAATTTTGGGGAAACTAGTTTCTCCATAAGTTATAAAAAGTCATGTTTTTACAGGGATTAAAGTTTAATGTTTAGGGTTTAAAGTTTAGGGTTTAGGCCCTTTAAGCTTTAAGACTTAAGTTAAATGGTTAAAACGTGAACTTTTTATAACAACTTATAAAGTAACTAGTTTCTCCCAAAACCAACTCAACTCAACTCAAATAAAAAAGAGGAATGAACAAAAAGCATGGGTTGACTGTTTTGACTGACTGAGTGAGGGGTTATTACTTATTAGGTGAGTGACGCGGTTACATATTTGGTGGCCCATTTTTAATTGGGCGAAATAGGTAAGATCCTTCTCCCTATCCTCGAATATTCTCCACTTCTATTAATCTTATCTTCTTTTTCTTAATTTTCATAAATGAATTACTCCATCTATTTTATATTTGTAAGAACTTAATATTTAATACTATAAATTAACTGAAAATATGTATAAAAATTGTTAGAGAAAACTATAACAATAAATATAGATTTTTTTGAAATAACGAAATGACAAAAATGATTAATGAGCAAAAACAATAAATTAACAATGATCTATACGAAGCGTATAAAATATTAAACATGAAAAAGGGAAAGTCGGGTTATGTGATAGACAAGAAGAATTTCTAACATAGAAGAGCTCACAATTCTTGACAATCTTGTGTGTAAACAAAATCGTGTTTAAAAGACAAGATGCAATAATACGATTATAACTCAAGCGATTTGACTGAGAACTTCGTTGAATTTTGTAATTGAATTCCATTAATTCAGTTATTTCTCATACTGAACTCGTCAATAATTAAGTCAATTTTGTGTTTAATAATGTTAAGTATCTGACTGGTGTATATTATGTTAGCTCTGTAGATGAATGTATAATTAAATGACATTTTAAGGGGTTTATTTATATAACTTGAAAAGTTCTCGTGGACATATTGTAAATAGGTACAAGTTTGGGTCTAGCAAGTTTGGTCTGTTCGATAAAATCCGATAGCACCATCTGGGCCAGTTCATTGCCCATCACCCTGCTTCGTGACTTTCTTTGCATAAGCGAACAACGACCCACGATACAAAACCACTAGCTAACCATTCCAACATCGAGCCAATTTGAGTAGGATAGTCCACCTATTGCTGCTGCTCCAAACCACGCTTGGTTCAAACCAATGTAATCAATCTGTCTAGTCTAAACTGATGTCTTTGTGCACTATGAGCTGAGCAACCAACACCTCGAGTCTGAACCATCAACATGGTATAGCTGGACTAAAAACTTAAGGCTTCTTCCTAACGTTAATGTGTATGTGCGCTTATGCGATATGCAGGTGCGCAAGTGGGTGCGGGCTGAGTCGCATCATCCTCGCAGCTAGAGTGTAACATACAACTATTTCTCATTGGAATGAATACTGAAAGAATTTGTAGTTAGGACTGTTTCTGGAAACGACCACTTGTGAGGACACTTGTGACCAAGGATGATCACACAAGTGTCTTAACAACTGACACGACAACTGTCAACGAACAGAATCAAGTATAAAAGAAAAACGCAGCGGAATGATTAAAACACAAAATTAACACTTCAACAAGACTATGCTTGCTGGAAAAATTTCATTAATAAAAAACTTGCAGAATACAAGTTGTAGAAAACGATTACAATGAAAGAAATAAAAATAATAAAAAGACTAAATGAGTTCTAGACTCCTAGAACTAATCAAACACAAAAACAACCTTGAAGAATAAAAGACTTAGATCACCAAAGCTTCAAGGTCAAAACAAACTGCAATATGTGGTCTTAATACAAGAACAATTTCAAAGATCTTGAAGACTATGAAGATCTTAATCATGAACTAAATACAAGGACAAGAATGACTCTTTATCAAAACTCTATTTCTCTCTTCAAAACACTAAGAATCCGTGCAGGAGAATGACTGAATTCGTCTTCATTTATAGCTGCTCAATTTCCTTGATTGAAAAGAATCCTACCTTACATAAAAGACAAAAGAGATAAATACTAAAAATAAAACATTATATTAATAGGTTAGTCAAATAAATCACAATAATAATAACCCTACAATAAACTATTCCTAAAATAAAGAGTTGGTTTTGGGGGAAACTAGTTCCTCCATAAGTTATAAAAAGTCTACTTTTTTGAACCCTCAACTTTAAACCCTAAATTCTAAATCCTAAACCCCAAACCCCAAACCCTAACCCCTATAAAAACAAGACTTTTTATAACTTATGGAGAAACTAATTTCCCCCAAAATTTTCTCTAAAATAAATACTACTATATCCTTAAATAATTCTAATCTAAATATATACAATATTCAAAATAAATTAAAAATAAATAAAAATCAAAAATACAAAAATCTAAAAGATAATCAAGAGTATTTTATACTCTTTCAAATACCACTTAAATAGGCTTCCCATTGTAGTTTTTTAAACAAAGTGGGGTACGACATTTCATAGCCCCTAAAAAATCTTCATAAATAATACTCCCTCCGTCTTAAAATAGATGTCATTTTGGAGTGTTTCACATATATTAAGAAATGTTATTAATACATGTGAAGAAGTCCCAAATACCCCTAAAGTAATTCAACTACCTATGTAATTAAATGGTTAGGTAAGAGTAATTCACTATCATTATTAAGGGTATAATTGGTATAGAGCAATAAAAAAGCTTTGAAAATAGTGAAACGACAAGTTTTTTGAGACAAAATTTAACTCTCAAAACGACATCTATTTTGAGACGGAGGGAGTACTAAGTTGCATATTTTGGGAAATTAATTATTTTTCTTCCAAAATTGATTTTGAGAAAAGAAATACACTATATTTTACATAACTGAAATAAACAAAATTATCTTAATCTACACAAAAACATCGAGTACACGTACGTTTTTACAACTTAATTCCATTTATGCAAAATTGAATCACGTAAAAATTTGATAAAATACTAATCAACACCAATTTTTCTGACATAATTTTCATTAGTAATCTATAAAACTCTAATATTATAATTATACATCAATATACAATAGCGAAATTGTAGGTGTGGATAATCTCTATATTATAATAGAGCTAAAAAATAACTTCTTATTGACTTGAGACAAAAGAGGGCTGAGATTCACTCATAACTATCTCTTTTAATGACTGAGATTTAACAGGAAAAATGAATTGTGGCTGAGATTAATTATTCAAAAAAGATGGAACGGTTAGCAGCTTGCGGTTTCTAATTCTTATTGTGCGCAGCTTTCCCCTTCTCGTCGTTGGACTCCCATCTCCTCCCAAAATCAGAAAAGAGCGATTCTTCTACGTCGCCTTCTCCATGGATTCCGATTCTGGTAGCGATTCTCTCTCGACCATATCCTCCCCAAATCAGGAACAGACTAATTCTTTTGCTTTTTATACACCCGACTCCTATCACGTCAACCCATGCAGATAGAGAGCATCAGCCGGCAAAGCAAATAGAATGGTGGTTTTGGTTTACTCTTTGCCTAATTTTCTTTCCTCCTCTCTGTAGATGCAATTTTCACTTCTTAATTACCAATGATAATAACCCGAATATGAGGTAACTTTACCTGTCAATTAAACAGTTGGTTTTGCTGAAATTGCCAGTTATTTTTTAGGTGAAGTGCTCTACTACTCATGAGTATTCTGGCCACTCCTGCCATTCTACAACATTTGTTGGAGGAAAATATCCCCTTTGTTTGCTTCTACGGTTCTGCCATTCAGGTAACTTGTCTTTCATTGTCTCCCTCGCTGCCTTCAGTAGCCTATGGGCATCATTAAGCTCATTTTTGCTAATTTTCGTCAAGCTTCATCAAATATTCTTCTGCACCGGTTTGTGTTTGATAATCCTTATACACGTGTTTCACCATACATTATTTCCCTCGATTATTTCAAATTCATCATCACACAAGATAAGCTGCTTTGCTTTTTATGCAATGATTGTGTGATCCTTGATACATAGAAACTTTGTTTCGTATGAGGCATAATGTGTTTGCCATTCAAGTTCTTAATTTATGGATTCGTGAAATTTGAATGTTGCTATGTGCCTATATGTGTAAATGAAGCTTTGTTTTATGCTTTAAAACTGTAAATGCTCTCATGATTATAAAGCTTTGATTTTTCACTTTCAATGTTTTTTAATTTGCTTTAACTATTGCCAAGGGTATTCGATTGTGGAATTTACCTAATTGAAGTATCTCACAGTTACAAATAAAGAGTTGAAGGTTTCTTAGACGTTGGGGCTTCATGAATGGCGCACGGTCGTTTTAGAGAAGATTACAGACCAGAGACGTTGGGAGGATTAAATTTATCCCCCTCCCACGGAAGTTCATAGCAGTTACAATTGAGCAGTAGCAACCCCACCCCTCCCAGTTTGATAATGAATCAGGTTCTCAAATTATCTGCCATTTCGAGAGGAAAATTGGGATTGTGCATTGTTTAACTCTTAACCTCAAATTCCTTAGATGTTAACCCTTTCTTTTTCATTTGAACTTTACGTAATTAGAGTTGAAGGTGACTCCTATGGCTGGCGATTGTGTGTAGGAGGATTTCCGTCTAGGATTAGAATGTCAGAATGTTTGAATTTGATTGTCTTAAGTTTGCTCCGATCGAGCATATTAAGGTTGCTGTGCTTGGGTTTTTTAAAGTATAGACCCATTTCAGAGGCATGTATGTGTTTGTACACTTTCTGTTTTAATCAATGACTACAATGAGTGAACTGTGATTTAGAGGCAAGCCATAGGGTAAAGATAAGGTTATTCAATTGGGCCAAATGTTACGAGTATGAACTATGGAATTAGCATTTATCATTCTCTGCAAGGGTTCTTATTGCAAACGTTAGACCGTTAATAACTTCAGAAATATCTTTAGTCTACTGCATTGTGCACCCTCACCGCACATCCACGAACCGATTACCGCTACCACTCCACCGCCATGGTTGGAACACGAAACCACACCCTCTCCTCACTCTCGTGAATGAAATTGATCCCAACCATCATCACCAGATTTAATAAATGTACAACACAACAAAATTCCAAAATCAAACAAATATATCCCCTAAAAATCAAGAAAACCCATCTTCAAAATCAATAGATGAATTACTAGAACTTGAAAGGTTGTTGCATCCTCTATCCCATCACCCAATAATCTCAGCCTAACCCAATCCAATAAACCCATGTCCAAATTCATGTGGGATTACCGTAGTGAATTGTGGAAGCATCGGCGGGGCTTGTATGGGAGGCGGTAGAGTGAAGTTTGGTGGGGAATCAAAAGTTGGGAAAAGTAGGGTGGCCGGAATTTCATCAGCTGGTGGTGGTTCTGGTACGGGAGGAGGAAGAAAGAAGGCCGGTGGTGGAGGGGAAGGAACTAGGGGGGGTAGAGGAATTAGAGGTGGTGGTAACACTGCAGGTGGAAGGTAGGGAACTATTGGTGGGCGAGGAAAGGGAGGTGGAGAAGGGACCCGCGGTGGTCTAGGTGGTGATCGGTGGCTTGGAGGAGGCGGAGATGGGACTAGCGGAGATCTAGGCCGGTGGGAAGGAGGAGGCGGAGAAGGGACTAGCGGAGATCTAGGCCGATGGGCTGGGGAACAACAATGGAGGTGGAGCTTAAATTCAAACCCAGATTTGGGTTTTTGCTTGAAGACTTGTTTGTTTTTTTTTTTTTTTTTTTTACTTTTCCTCTTTTTTTTTTTTCTTTGATGACCTGGCCAAGACCAAGTGGGGTTAGATAAGTAATTGCAAGTATAAGTAGTCATGTCCCTTTGTTCCGTTAACATCCGTTAGGGGGTAAATTAGGGGGTAAACGTAATTTGATGTTTCCCGTTATGTATTTAACGGGTGTTGAAAAAGTGGTATCAAAATTTTTAAAACATTAAGTACGCAACCCACATTTGATGTTTCCAAAGTACGCGAGTCAAATTGATATATTGCATAAAGTACGAATGTCACTTTTGCAAAAAACTCGTCACAAGTTGTTTCTGAAACTCTTGACTGGTCCTTATTATCACGGAGTCACCTTCAGATGATGCGATCATGGCTTTTCCAGGGATGAAAATGCTGGAGTTGAGTAGTGTATAAATACAGGACAATGGTGTAATTGTGGAATTAGATGATTAAGAATGTTAATAACCGGTGGTAGAAGTTTTGGTTGTTTTAGCTGAAATGTGGAGTTATAATGTGGAGCTTTGATGTACAATCTTTTCATGATCTTCTTTTGTTACTTGAATTCCTGTGTGCTCAGTAAAATCTATAATCAATCGCCGAGCTCTATGTACTGAATTTCATTTCCATTTCACCTTTAAACTTTGGGCATACGTCAATCTCAACCATACTTTTACTCAATCCGTACTGGCACCGTGCCATCGGCATGGGTGGGAGTACTAGTTATATTATAATAACGATCACTCATTTTTTGGGACAAATGTATTTTTCATTTGATTTGTGTAATGACTTTACGAAAATCTTATTTACTCAGTTTCATTATGAAATAAGTATTTATTACAAAATATATTTTAAAATAAAATTAATAGCACCATGTAATGTGAAAGCAAAATAATTGAAGAATGTAGATGAATTAAATGACACCAACCTCAAGTTTGTTCATTTGTTGGTTTACTTGTACGTTATTGACCAAACCTCAATATTAAAACACAATATATAGTTTATTCATGCAAAGTTATCCAATACTATAAATTTCAATTACAATTATAATTGAGATTTTTTTGGGGGAAATTAGTTTCTTAAGTTATAAAAAATCCTGTTTTTATAGGGTTTAAGGTTTAGGGTTTAAGGTTTAGGGTTTTAGGTTTAAGGGTTAAAAACAAGACTTTTTATAACTTATGGAGGAACTAGTTTCCTCCAAAACACACTCATTATAATTAGTTGCTTTCTCGTTAGATCATTACTTCTGAACACATTGTTTTAAGATTTTTCATTTGTTACAAATGAATAAAACGATAATATTCTTATGGCATAAAGAGAAGATAAGGCATCTTGCAATTTACAGTAAGTGCACTAAAATTTAATTACCCAGCTCCGTCAGCAAGGTTTTTATTTTTTTGATGATTAATTAAGATGAAGTTTGAGCAAAAAAAAAAAATTATTTTTAATAACTGTATTATAAATGTAAAATTTATTATAAATAATATTTATAATGGTGTCTCAATAACATGATTTAAATTTTCATTAAAATAATTAAAATAAAGTACTATACCAAAATACTTATAGTTCTAGCATTTTTCACACATAATATAAAGAAAAGCGGTTAATATATTAAATAGACTAAACTACTTAAAGGAATATGTTCCGTGCTTTTCATTATGAGAAAATTTTGGGGGAAACTAGTTCCTCCATAAGTTGTAAAAAATCCTGTTTTTATAGGGTTTAAGGTTTAGGGTTTGGTGTTTAGGGTTTAGGATTTAGGATTTAGGATTTAGGGTTTAAAGTTGAGGGTTAAAAAGTGGACTTTTTATAACTTATGGAGGAACTAGTTTCCCCCAAAACCAACTCTTTCATTATTCACAAACTGATATATATACAAGTCTCTTACTCCTAATCAGTAAGAGTTGGTTTTGGGGGAAACTAGTTCCTCCCTAAGTTATAAAAATTCCACTTTTTAACCCTCAACTTTAAACCCTAAATCCTAAACCCTAAACCCTAAACAACAAACCGTAAACCTTAACCCCTATAAAAACATGACTTTTTATAACTTATAGAGAAACTAGTTTCTCCCAAAATTTTCTCAATCAGTAAACCTAATTTAGCTATAAGTAAGGAAACCAAATACATCAATAACCTAACCAAATCCCTAGCTATACTCGGTACATACATATCACAAAATAAGATATATACAGAATATTAGTAATGAGGTACTAATATTCTAACACTCCCCCGCAGTCGAAGCGGGAGGTAAGCAAACGCCGAGACTGACACGAAAATCTTCAAATAATATCAATGGTAGACCTTTCGTAAAAATATCGGCAATTTGGTGTCGAGAGGAACATGAAGTACTCGAACCTCACCACGAGCAACTTTCTCCCGAACAAAGAGAATATCCATTTCGATGTGCTTGGTGCGTTGATGTTGTACTGGATTTCCCGATAAATAGACGGCACTTACGTTGTCACAATAAACCAAAGTAGCATGAAGAATCGGACAACGAAGTTCTAACAACAAATTACGGAGCCAACAGGACTCCGAATCGACATTCGCCACCCCCCTATATTCAGCCTCAGCACTCGAGCGGGAGATAATAGCCTGATGTTTGGCGGACCAAGAAATAAGATTGTCGCCGAGAAAGACACAATAACCAGACGTTGAGTGTCATGTGTCGGGACAACCCCCCCCCCCAATCTGCGTCCGTGTGAAACGAGAGATGTGCTCTTCGAGGGATGTAAAAACAGTCCAAGGTGAAGAGTACCTTGGATGTACCGAACAATGCGCTTAAGAGCCAGCATATGTTTATCCCGAGGAGCGTGCATGAAGAGGCAGATTTGCTGGACGGCGTAGGTAATGTCAGGACGAGTGAAGGTCAAGTATTGAAAAGCTCCGGCCAAGCTTCTGTAGTGAGATGGATCCGTATACAAAGGACTGGCCGAAGAGCTAAGCTTAGGCTTCGTATCGACCGGGGTGGCAGCAGACTTACAAGATGTTATGCCTGCACGATCCACAATTTCCATGGCATATTTGGATTGAGACAAGAAAAGACTGCTACCGTGCCGAGCCACGGCAATACCCAGGAAATAATGGAGACCGCCTAGATCTTTCATAGCGAACTCTGAACTGAGTCGGGAGATGAAGGAGTCACGGAGAGTATCAGAGGAAGCTGTTAAAATTATATCATCAACGTACACAAGTAAATATGCCATGGACGTGCCATTGTGATAAACGAACAGGGAATGATCTGATTTACTCTGTGAAAAACCCAATGTCGAAACAAAGTAAGAAAACCGGGTATACCAGGCGTGTGGCGCTTGTTTGAGACCGTATAAAAACTTCTTGAGAAGACATACATGGTCCAGAAAATCCTTGTCGCGAAACCCCAAGGGTTGATACATATACACTGTTTCACTGAGAGTCCCATGTAAAAATGCATTCTTGACATCGAGTTGATGTATAGACCATTTTCGAGAAACTGCAAGGCTGAGAACAGTGCGAATGGTAGCCGGTTTAACGACCGGACTAAGAGTTTCCCCACAATCAAGACCAACCTGTTGCGTTTTCCCATCACAAAAAAGTCGAGCTTTGTGTCGCTCAAATGACCCGTCGGACCTGTCTTTGTGAGTAAAAATCCACATGGAGCGAATCACATTAGTAGCAGGGGGACGGGGCACCAACACCCACGTATTATTATCAATAAGAGCAGTAAACTCGTCATGCATAGCCTGTTTCCAATTAGGATCACTAAGGGCCGACATAGGATTCCTTGGCAAAGGAGATTTAGTGAGGGCAGTGTGTAGTATAAACGGTACTTTGGGTTTAAAAATGCCCCGTTGACTACGAGTGACCGGACCTACAGAAGGAGGATTTGGTTGGGCTGGAGATGGGGCCGAATGAACAGGAGAAGGGGGGATGTGGTTCGGACTAGGAGGAGAAGGGAGATGGGCCGAGCCATGTTGGTGAGCCCAATGGGCACGAGTGTGTAAGGATGGGCTGTCATCTAAGAATTGATAAGCCGAAGGAGTGTATGTGTGAAGAGAGGCGAAAGGAAAACGAGACTCATTAAACAGGACATGGCGGCTAATAAAAATTCGCTTAGTGACCAAGTCATAGCAAGAATAGCCACGGTGATTATCCGGGTATCCTAAGAACATACAAGGCGTGGAACGAGCTTGAAGCTTGTTGATCATAGTCGAAGGGAAGAGTGGATAGCACAAGCATCCGAAAACCCGAAGGTGAGTGTAAGTGGGATCTCTAGTGTAAAGCACTTTGAGAGGAGATACGTAGTTAAGAGACTTATTAGGAAGAATATTGAGTAAATATGTGGCCATTTTAGCAGCGTGATGCCAGAAAGTAGGAGGGAGAGAGGCATGAGCTAGTAAGGTACGCACGATATTATTGATTGTCCGGATTTTCCGTTCTGCCATACCATTTTGAGGAGAGGTGTGTGGACAAGAAAGGCGGAAATTAAGTCCATTCTTTTTGCAAAAAGCCCAAAATTGCGAATTATCAAATTCTCTGCCATTATCACATTGGATGGTTTTAATTTCACGCTCAAACTGAGTGCGAATTAAATTACGAAACGAGATAAAAGTGGAATAAACATCCGATTTATGAGCCAAAGGATATACCCACAAAAATTTAGAATAATCATCCAAGAAGAAAACATAATACCGATGACCGGAAGAGCTTAAAACGGGTGATGTCCAAAGATCACTATGAATAATATCAAATGGCAAATAAGTACGAGAACTAGAAGCAATAAAAGGGAGTTTAATGTGTTTGCCTGAAGCAGAAGTTTGCGATTGTATGATGGGTACGGTGATGGGATAGAGGTCCCCTTGGCTCTCACATCTCATGAGACATCTCCCCGTTTGGAAATCCTTCACAAAAAACCCAAAAGAGTCAAATTCAACTGAGACGGAATTATTAGTAGTAAACTGACGAACATAAACAAAGTTTTTGATAAGTTTGGGTGCATGAAGGACATTATTGAGAGACAGCGGAGGATGGGGGGATTGTAATTTAGTATGCCCGTACCCGCTAATTGGAATAGAGTGCCCATTACCCACAAGAATGCCAAGTTTATTACTCGTATTGAAATAAGACGTAAGATTACCTGCCGAGGCTGTTGCATGATGTGTGGCTCCCGTGTCCATGTACCAATTAGGCGGCGGCTGAGAGATGCTCATAGTGTGCATAGCGTACTCGACATCGGTTGGAACCGCAGCAGCATATGCCTGTGGGGGGCGCTAGCCGAGTACGCTGGTCTGTTGCCTATTAGGGGAGAAGTTCGGCCGAGGCCAAGATGGTGGGGCGGCGGGATAAGGGCAAGGGGGAACCGCCCAAGGCCAATTCCAGCCGCCATTACCCCAAGTTTGCTGCCACTTTTGAGGGTATTCTACGACCGGTGAAGATGCTCCCCCACGACCCGAAGACCCATGACCACGATTTCCGCCCTTGCCTGTGTTCTTACCCGTATCACTGCCAGTATTCTGCCCAGATCGCTGACCATATTTCTTGGTACCCGTGTTGCGCTGCTGAGGACGCTGGCTGTCCGACGGAGAAGGAGGCGGCGGTGGGCTGAAGGCAGGTGGAAGGCTGATATCGGCCCGAGCTACAAATGCCGAACTGGTGGCATCTTTTTTTCGTAGACCTGCTTCCTCAAGAGTGAGCATGGAGCATGCTTGATAGAACTGAGGGAGTGGAGTTGTCTGTCGGATCATTGTTGCAACACCATTGTATGCATCCGTAAGCCCGGAGACCATTTGAAGAACAAGACGATCATTAGATACGGGAGCCCCTACGTTCTTCAATTGATCCGCCAACTGTTTGAGGTGTTGGCAATAGGCGGACGCGGATGTGAAGGATTCCATGAGGGTGTGAGAAAATTCTTGCTCGATGGTCACTGCTTTGGAATTCTTGTTGTCGAAAAAAATGTCCCGGAGACGATTCCAAGTCTCCATGGCGGTGCTATCAGGTTCCATGACCGTGTTGAGAAGATCGTTGGAAATAGTGGTATAAATCCACCCTAGGACTGTGGCATCCAGAGTAGACCACATCTCGATTTCTTCATCAGTTGTTGGTTCCTTTTCCTTACCCTTGGCCGACGGGATAATGTGATGAAAAACCCTAACAGTCCGGGTATGAAACTTAAACAACTCTGCCCATGTCGCGTACTAGCCGTTGTCCAACTCCAAAATGATAAACACATGGTTTTTGATGTTGGATACAACAAGAGCGGGATGGAACGAAAACTTAGACGCCATCGTTGGAAGAAAATAAAGATGGCAAAAGAAAAATAAGAAACGACGGAAGCCAAGAACCCTAGGCGCAGCGGAAGAGAAAAGTACCTAGGTCTCTTGATACCATAAAGGAATATGTTCCGTGCTTTTCATTATTCACAAACTGATATATATATACAAGTCTCTCACTCCTAATCAGTAAACCTAATTTAGCTATAAGTAAGGAAACCAAATACATCAATAACCTAACAAAATCCCTAGCTGTACTCGGTACATACATATCACAAAATAAGATATATACAGAATATTAGTAATGAGGTACTAATATTCTTACACTACTTTTTCCATTAACTTGCTTAAGGATAAATGGAACAATTGGAGCTTGGTTTTTGTCAGATTTGAAGGCTACCTATCCCACTCACCTGGGTTTCTCCCATATCAAATGCTTAATTAAGAAGATAAGTTTGTATTAATACTCCATTCATCATCTTAGAAGTTTATTACTCCTATTCCGGAATAAATATCATCTTTTTTTTATGTTAGTACGAAAAAACTTTGAGCAATAAATTTAAATTAATTTAGTTATCTTAATAAAATTATAAAATTCATCATTAATACACTATTATAAATAACTATCAATAATAATTTTTAAATTTTTATTCAGATAAATTAATCTATATTATTGTTCAAAGTTTCTTCGTACTAACATACAAGAAGAAAATACGACATTTATTCGGAACAACGGGAGTATTACTTAATTTTAAAAGTTAGTTACATTTTTTAAAGGTTAATTTTGTTTGATTTTAACCATTATTTTCTTTTAAATTGTTTTAACGAAGCTCTATAACTTATTGATGATATCTCACTAAAAATATTACCAATAGTAACTTTTAAACTTCTACTGAAATGCAATTGAGCCTTTTAGCTCATACGTCATAAATTCTTGCCTTCCTTCAGAGATGTCTTGAGTTCAAGATACCCTCCCATTGTACAAGAAAGAAAAATTCTATTGAGATAACTAAATTGATGTAAAATATTACTCCCTCTGTCCCCAAATGAGTGTCCATTTTTAAGAAATCTTTGTCCCTAAATGAGTGTCTTTTTTTAACATAACTTTCTCCCTAAACGTTTTTTTTCGATTTTTTTTTCACCGGTTTCTTTATACGTGTAAAACTAAGGTTTGGAAAGGAGATTACAAGATTATATATGAATCGTTGTTACCAAATTGTTCAAAAAGTTGAGATTTTTAGTGTCCCTTAAAATGAAATTTTGACACTCATTTAGGGACAGAGGGAGTAGTTCACTTGAACCGAATGTTATAAGAGGTGGTCTCCCATGAGAACAAGGGGATCCATCTCATGCATGAGATGGGTCGCCCCATGACCCATGGGCCGAACCCGCCACGTGGCAACCCACCATTTGGCCGAATTTTTATTTTATTTTATTTTTATTTTTATTTGAGTTTTTTTTTTTTCGGCTTTTCAGTGGTTTAGCAAAAAATAATAGTTACCATCTCTTAAAGTAACATTGTTCATAAGTAAACGTAATACTTGTTTTAAAAAAACAAAAGCTCGTTTTTACCCATTTTTCCAAATTTAATACTAAATATAATTACATGTAACTCAAACAATATCTAAATGTAATAATCATCTATGCTGAAATATAATAGTGCTTTAGCTAAAATGTAATATAATGTGTATTTTAAATTTTATTTTTTAAAAGAAAATAACATTTGAAAAGTAATAACTTATGTATATGAATGTAACAGTAAGTTTATACAAGAAAATGTAACACTTTGATTGACGAAATTGTAACAGATTTCTATAGATAATGTAATACTTTTACATGTATCATGATAAATTTGACCCCATTGTAACTTATTGTTTGAAAACATATAGATATCTATACATATGTATTACAATTATGTACAAATACTATTACATATAAATAACACGTTTGTTACATTTTAGTTATAATAAGTATTACTTTTGGCAAACGAAGAAAACATAGGAAAAACACTATTACTTTAAGAGATGGTAACTATTACTTTAAGAGATGGTAACTATTACTTTTCACAAACCGAAAAAAAAACAAAAAAAAAATATAAAAATTTAAAAAAAAAAAATCGGCCAATGAGGGGCTGCCACGTGGCAGGGTCCCCCCCCATGGGTCCTGGAGCAAGGTTGTGGGTCGGGTTATGGGTCAAAAAAAATGACCCGTCTCACCCATGAGACGGGTTAGAGTGTTCTCACACAAGTTTTTGTCATGTTATAAACCGAATGAATGAGATAATTTTTATGAGGTGGAAAGAGTGTTAGTGTTTTTTAAAACCAACAATTTAAAACCATTTAATTGGCAATCTAACTTATGGAGGAGTATTTGATTAATATTCTTTCCGTTGGACTTGAAAGGTTTGTTTCTAGTCTTATAATACGTGGACTCTGTTTGTAACATAATGTTTACTTTTTCAAAAAAAATTCTCAAAATATATGTTATTTTACTTACAAAAAATATCACTAAATAAATAATTTTTTATTTACAAAAAAAAATTACTATCAATTTCATATTTACAAAACTAATGTTTAAGAAGTGAAAACAAAAATATTTATACACTTTTACCATTTATTTATATAAAAGTGCATTTTTCAAAATATTTTTTATAAATTTAGACATTTATTTAGACACGAAATATTAAACTATAGTACTCGTTTGCTTTACACTCTAGCAAAAGGCGTTTTACTAATAAATCTTGATTGATTTGGTACCAATTAATTAAGCCCATGCTCTTTGTTAGGATTCTTGACTACATTACACGAAGTTGGTTGCAAGTTGCAACTTTCACCCAGCCCGACAACATTAAAAGTACCCAAGTTTGGTTTAAGCAATAAAAGAATAGATAATGACAAAAGAATAGATAATGACATATATACTTCATCCGTCCCACCTCACTTGAGACCTTTATTTTGGGCATAAGACTACCCACAATGGGGGTATGAATAGGTGTGTGAAAGTTGGGGGAGGGGTATGAAACTATTGTGGGGGTTGTATGAAACTTGGGGGTTGAAATTTGGGTATGAAAAAATTCATACCGGTTGAATTTTGGGGAAGGCTGGCGTCCAAGTCCACGTGGCGAGGCCTTATTGGACCGCAAATGGCGCGTGCGCCACACGGCCGGACAGGGCGCGTGTGGACGTAGAGGGCGGTTTTTTTTTTTTTTTCCATGTTTTGGCCACGTGTCCGGATGTCATTGGTCACATGGATTTTCGGATTTAATTTTTTATCTCAATTATTTGAGTTGAATTATCACTTAGTAATTTTTTTTTAATTTTTTTTTTGGCCAAAATTCAGCATTTTTTTTCCCTTATAAAATTATGCAAGTTTCATTAGATTTGGACACAAAAAAAAAAAAAACTATCTTTTCTCAATTTTCCTTCTCCATTTTAGCCTACATTTAAAAAAATTCATCATCTTTTAAGTGAAATGGATCCCAATAATAATCCTTTCAACACTCAAAATTCCCAAAATTTTTCACCATTCAACTACAATCCTAATGATTTTAACTTGGAGAACCAATCTTCCAACCAACCCCGTCCCCAAAATGTTTCAAATCCTTTTTTTCCACCCAATTTTATGCCTTCAGTTGTCCCAAATTTCATGCCTTCAGGTGTGCAAAATTGGAATCCATATGCTTATCCTATGCAATTTCAACCACCCCAGCCCCATTATTATCCTAATAATCCTCAAATGCCAATGATAAGAAATGAAATTTATGAAAATTCTCAAACATTAGAATTTTCAGAATTTTCAACACAACTGGTTGAGGGTAGCATTAGCGCACCTATGGAAGATACTCCCCCTGAAGAATGTCCTACCCCGCATCGCAAAAAAAACACCAAATGGATGACGGCACAAAATTTAGTGCTACTTAGTTGGTATATAAAATATGGAACCGACAGTGTTATCAGAAATGGTCAGAAATCAGATGCGTTTTGGGGTAAGATTACGAACTATTGTAACGATTATGTTGAACAAGGAAAAGCTCCACGGGTTAATTTCTATGTGAATCAACGTCAATATAATATGGTGTATTATCTTGCTGACGGTATATACCCTTCTTATCCGACTTTCGTCAAATCAGTTAGACTTCTTCAAAGTGAGGAAGATAAGCTATTTGCGAAATTTCAGGAGGGATGTCGAAAGGATATAGAACGTGCATTCGGAGTGCTTCAAGCTCGATTTAAAATCATTCGAGAACCAGCTCGAATGTGGGAGATAGACGACTTGGCTATCATCATGAGGTCATGTATCATATTACATAATATGATTGTTGAGGATGAACGACATACTTATTCTCAAAATTGGAAAGACTTTCAACCCGAGGCAAGAGGGTCTACTTCACAACAACCCGAGGCAAGTGGGTCTAGTACACAACAACCATTCTCAACTGAGGTACTACCTGCATTTGCAGAGCATGTGGGTACTAGATCGGAAATGCGTGATTCAAGAGTTCATCAACAATTGCAGAAGGATCTAGTCAAGCACATATGGGCAAAATTCGGAAACCATGTGTGATTTAATAATTTTATTGTCTTTCATTAATTATGTCGCGAGCTAAGTGTATTGTAACTTTTCTTATTTTGAATAATAATTATCGTCATTTATCTAATTATTTAATTGCCAAAAAAATTAATTTAGTGTAAAATATTATTTTAATTATAAATAATAATAATTATTATTATTTTACTAATCATAAAAATAGAGAATATATAAAAAATAAAAATAATATAAAAGTAGTGGGGTATAGAATGATGAGTGGGAGGGAGATGAATTTTTTTTTCAACTTACCATTGTAGGGGGTTGTATGAAATGGGTGTATGAAAGATGAGGTGGATATGAGGTGGATAGGATAAAGTGTTAAAGTGGGTGTGGAATTTTTTTTGGTTGTATGAAACCATTGCTCCTAGTCTAAGAACTAAGAAAAAGTATGAGAAAAAAGAAATGTTGTGAGACTACCCACAATGGGTGTATGAATAGGTGTATGAAAGTTGGGGGAGAGGTATGAAACTATTGTGGGAGGTGTATGAAACTTGGTGTTTGAAATGTGTGTATGAAAAAATTCATACGGGTTGAATTTTGGGGAGGGCCTGCGTACGAGTCCACGTGGCGACGTATAATTGGACCGCAAAAGGCGCATGCACCACACAGCCTGACAGGGCGCGTGTGGGCGCTGCCCGGCGGCTTTTTTTTTTGTTTTTCCCTGTTTGAAACACGTGTAAGAACATCATTGGTCCATGGATTTTCGGATTTAATTTTTTAACTCAATTATTTGAGCTGAATTATCACCTAGTAATTTTTTATTTTTTTTTCGCCAAAATTCAGCATTTTTTCCCCCTATAAAATGATGCAAGTTTCTTTAGATTTGGACACCAAAAAAAAAACTATCTTTTCTCAATTTTTCTTCTCCATTTTAGCCTACATTTAAAAAATTTCATCATCTTTTGAGTGAAATGGATCCCAATAATAATTCTTTCAACACTCAAAGTTCCCAAAATTTTTCACCATTCAACTACAATCCTAATGATTTTAACTTGGGCAAAATTCGGAAACCATGTGTGATTTAATAATTTTATTGTCTTTCATTAATTATGTCGCGAGCTAAGTGTATTGTAACTTTTCTTATTTTGAATAATAATTATCGTCATTTATCTAATTATTTAATTGCCAAAAAAAATTAATTTAGTGTAAAATATTATTTTAATTATAAATAATAATAATAATTATTATTTTACTAATCATAAAAATAAAGAATATATAAAAAATAAAAATAATATAAAAGTAGTGGGGTATAGAATGATGAGTGGGAGGGAGATGAATTTTTTTTTCCAACTAACCATTGTAGGGGGTTGTATGAAAGGGGTGTATGAAAGACGAGGTGAATAGGATAAAGTGTTAAAGTGGTTGTATGAAATGGGAAGGGAAGTTGAAACCATTGCTCATAGTCTGAGTGTAAAAGGTAAAGTAGAAGAGAGAATGAGTGAGAGGAATAGTGATTTGATTGGTGTTGTGAGTGTAAAAACATTCCATTTTGGGGAGTCTCAAGTGAGGTGGGACGGACCAAAATGGAAATAAGTTTTAAGTGAGGTGGGACGGAGGGAGTATATCATATTAATAGTTGTTTTAGTTTTTTCCCAAAATAACTGACGTTTTCTGCTTTTTGGTGATAGATGGACCAAGTTACCCTCGTCTTTCATTTATCCTCAGCCATTTTCTCTCTCTTCATAGAATTCTTCAGCTTCTCCTCATACCTTCAACTTCTGTATTATTTTTTCTCATCTTTCTCAAACAGAGCCGCCATCTCTTGCGGGAAAAGCTTTCAAAGGCTTCCCATTGAACTCAAAAATATTTAAAATATAAAACCCAGACGATTTACAGTAGGAAAAAGGGTTAAACAAAACATTTTTTTTCTACAATTGTTGAGAATCGACACTCGGGAAGGGAGTACCAACTTTTTTGTTTTAAAATAATGAAACCCAGATTTAAGGGAGAAAAAGAGGTTCAAACCCAGATTAGATTTATCTGAAGAAAAAAAGAAGAATGATTAGACGGTTGATATATATATATATATATATATATATATATATATATATATTTTCATCGTTTTACAAGAATTACAACATTTGTTATCGCGTTCCTTTTTCAATCCACTGTTATTATATCATATTATTTCAATATCTTAAATTATTTCAGTCATATTATTAAGAAATTAAAGCAAACATCAATATCTAATTCTCCATTTTCAAATCAGTTTTAACGATTTTCTTGTTGGTTGCTCAATACCACAACTATGATCATGTGTTAATGGAAAGGAAAATAAGCCAACTTTAGGAAGAAAAAAAAACACTATAAAATGCAAGATACATTGCATTAGTGTCGTGCAATCATACTCTTGGTTTTTCTAACAGTACTAGTCTTTATATCTTTCTGACAGTCAATATTTTTATTCTAATAACTGACCGTAAATGCAATTGAAACACTACTACTAAATACTATCTTCAACATTAGGCGGAATTATTAAATATAGTGTTGGCATGTAAATTGATTTAATTTTTTTTTTAAAGGTCTGGTACCAGACCAGGGAATTTCCATCATGTTGTATTGATCAATTGCCTCGTCTATTACATAGATTCCTAATCTATTACAGAATCCATACGAGAGTCCGAACCTGAAGGCGATCCGCCCCGAAAAGTAGGGTTCGGGTTGCAATTTTCATGACCCGAGCGGGTTAGGGTAGGGTTCGGGTTTTGATGTTGACTCGCTGTGACCCGACCCGCACCCCCATGTACGAAGTTAACATATTATGTTAGTTAACCATATTATAAATGTTGTGCAGTCTATTTTTATAGTTGTTTGTGGGTGAGGTTTGATGATTTAAGACTGATTTGTATAATTGGTTCAAATTTAGTCTTAAACTTAGATTGGGATCAAGCAAATATGAGCTGGAAAAAATAGATATTGATACGCTTCGGGTCGGGTCGGTACGGGTTCATGTTTCGGTCTCTTCGGATCGGGTCGCCCTCTTTAAGGTTAGGGTCGGGTTCGGTTTTGACGAACCCCGCCCCGTTGCCATCCCTAACTGGTACACTTCCTCTAGGAGTTTCACCCATGAAAGACGAAGACTTATGTTGGATATTATGCCCTAGGCCCTTGAGAAAGGCCTATGCGTTATATCACAGCTTCATTGTTATAGAGATAACAAACCCGATTATTATATCTTTTGCATGTTTATTATAATAATCATTGTCCCTAGCACTTATGAAGGGCTAGCATGAGTTTAATGGATAATCATATGATGATTATAGTGCATAGGATGTGGATTAAACTTGTGGGTACTTGTTGGAGAACAATGTACTGGATTGACCCGTTATGAGATTTATGTCATGGTTAAATGTCATAATTAAATCTCATAATAGTTATATCATTTGATATCCTTAGACCTGAGATTATCATGGTCTTCCACATGATGAACATTATGTTTGACGTACTCAAATGATACCCCTAACTGGGTTGTTATAAAGACTACGATTGGCATAATCGGATTCTTGCAGGGAAGAATGATAAGTCAATGTGCGATTTGTCCCTCTCTCAAGAGAGATATCTGCTTGGCCACTCGATGAGTGAGATTGATAATAGCGTATGGCCATACCCAAATGAATTGATGTGATCAATATCATTTGCTCATATCAATTTACTCGGGATCGAGAAAGCATTGGATAAGATAAGTTGACGTGGACCATGACTTATATCCAATATGATATCACGTGACAAAAGGATTGTGATATGTTCTATAAGGTATCTTTGGACTTTCAAAGTTGTGCTAATTGGGTAGTCATAATGGCTTGCTAGAGTCCGCTTATGACTTACGGGTTCTGACTCGTTCGGACTCGTTGCCAACTTAGTACAATCCTATTGGGTCACACACAATAGAACGGATTGAAAAAGGCAGAAAAACTGGGATTTTTGGGAAGCGACCGTACGTCCATGAGATTGGCGTACGGCTCCTATGGAGCCGTACGGCCACTCCCCCCCGTATCAGTCCAGTTTGTTCAGTTTTCTTGATCGAAAAGGAATCCCGATCCCAAACAGAATTAGGTCAGACGAATATTCATGTTATCACTCCTATTGCCCGATGAATCGGTCTAAAATCCTCTATAAAATTTCTAAAATCTAAAATTGGGTTTGACAGCCTCCAATGTTGATTTTGGAAATCAATAATCATTGTTTTAGAAACAATAAATTATAGAGAGGTAGGATTATTTATTTAATGATTCATGATCATCAAAATACAATAATCAATGAAGCAAGATAATTCCTACGAATAAATCGTTTCTTCATAGCACCTCGGATCTGGGCTCATGGGTGCTTGATCTTATGTTTATTCCGCTCCGCATGATGCATTAAAACCCAACAACTTGCACCTGAAATAATAGTTCTCCATACCTCCCCAAGGGGAGTCGAACCCAAGACCTCCCCTAAAGAAGACCCACTCACACATACCGCTAGGCCAAGAGGCCGTTGGTATTAAATTTAATAATTAAAAGATTAAAAATATCAAGTTATAATAATGTGTGCAATTGTTATTGGTGTATGTAAATTGATTAAATTGAATAATTAAAAGAGATAATGGAGAGAGAGTAATTGTAGAAGGATAATAATTAATGCATATAATAAATATTTCAAATTAATTAGATACAACTCAATTAATAGACTTAATTAATAATTGATGATGTCAGCAACATGTTTTGGAGGGAAATTTTTTAACCAGAAGCCGCCACATGGTATCGCTGATATCAGCGACTTCTGTTTTAGTAATAGTTAAGTGATAGATAGATTATAGATAGATAGATAGATAGATAGGTATTTAGAAAATAAATGCATCATGTATAAAATATTTAATAAATATCTAACCACTAACTAATAATAAACATTATGTTGGGAGCCTTTGCCTTCTCTCCATGTTGAGAGCCCTTGTATTTTATTTGTATTCACTGATGCAATATTTGCGATGTTTGGTTGGACATTTTTTGTCTACCCAAATGCTTTACTTTGTAATGTCTTCAACGTCAAATTTTTCCAGTCCAGGGATTTTCTGAAGGCCAGTGTTAGGCCGTGTCAAAGTGTAACTTGGAGAAGCATTTGTGCGTCACAAGTGATTGTTCGTAAGGGTTTTGGTTGGAGATTTGGTTTAGGATTAGACATTCATAATCAAGATGTATTATGTTCTTTTGTTGGGGCAGATAAATTGTTGACAATTATTTGTCTTTGTAAACCAGTTACTTGGGTGAGTCTCCGGCTTGTGGAGCACCATCTTCTTAAACTTTATTAATGCAATTAGAGTTCTGTTTGCTTTCAAAAAAAATAATAAACATTATGTTGATAAAAAAATAAAAAATAATAAGCATTATGCTAAATCAATAATTTAACCAAAACAGGATAAGTGTGCTTCACAAAAACCAAAAGGATAAATGGGGCTTTTCGGGTCAAGTCAGTCGACCATACTCACCCAGTTTGGGCCAGGCCCAGAACTAATAAAAGCATCGCTTAAAGAAGATACTATACGACGACGTAATAATGACCGGCAAGCCAGGGTTCAAAGACAGCACCCTAATTTCGAAGTTGCAGCGAAGAAGAAGAAGAAGAAGAAGAAGCAAGAAGCAAGAAGCAAGAAGCAAGAAAAGAAGTCTCCATGGCAAACCCTAAGCAGCTTAATCCGAATTGGGCTCAGCTTCTTCAAGTACTCTCTCTCTCTCTCTCTCTCTATATATATATATATATATATATCTCCCTCTCTCTAGACGCCTTGCTAATTTGAATTAATTTGATACCCTGCAGAAGCTAAAAGGCCCGGGTTCAGAACACTCCTCAAAGCCTTACAGAGGAGCCCTAAAATCTGTTCTAGGTATGTGAATGTATATATTCAACTGATTGTTCGTATGTTGCTGTTTTTTATTATAATATGTGATCCTGAACTTAAAATTGCTTGTAAATTGTTGTAGGAAAACGGAGAGAGAGGTCCGACGATGAGCTGGAGGAGTCTGATGATGATGAATCTCCGCCTAATCCTCTCACTCCTACTTCTTCTGATTCCAGGTTGTGTGTATATGTGCGCGCGTGTGTTGATGAAGTTGTTGCTTTGTATATCTCAATATGTATTAATCATTTGCTGCTCAATTTATTTCATCACTTGACAGTGTGACGGATGAGATTGCCATGGATTGTGAAATGGTTGGTGTAGGATCAAACAAGAGTGCCCTTGGACGTGTCACATTGGTAACAATCTTCATTTATTTCAATGTACTACCTCCGTCCCACTCTTTTTTCGCCATTACTACAAATGAACTATGATCAATAATTTTAGGTTTATTTAATTATCCGAATGAAAATCTAAAACTTGCTATTAATAGTATTGTTGATGGTCTATTAAATACCAGTTTTAGATTTTCATTAATATACTTCAGTCAACCTAAAATTATTGCCCAAAGTTTTTTTGTAGTAACGACAAAAAAAGTGTGAAGATCATTTTGGGACGGAGGGAGTATTTACCTTGTAGAATTGTACTTGATATTTGATTATGGCCGTCTGCCTGATAACTTGGTTCATTATGTTGTTTCTGAAGATGCAAAACCAATTTCAAGCATACCCACATGATATTTGATGCCAGTACATTTTTTTTTAAACTGCAACCATTTGGGTAAATTGAAAAACTTTCAGGACGAAATTATAATCAGCTAGGTGTAAAAGTATCAAACATGCATTTTCAGTTCTTCTAGACATTTTGCTTTCTACGTTTTTATGTTAACAGTTGGTAATTTTTAAGAGTGGCCGCCTATTCACTTTTAGACTTTAGTCCATTAAATTGTGGAAATTACTAAATTGATTGATTCCTCTGTCAACATATGTATTACTGCACATATTCTTTAGCAACAAAAATGTTCGTCTAAAGTTGAGTCACTGCCTCACTGGTCTATTGTCAAGAGCAGTGTTCTAAAAATCGGCCTAGGCGGCCGCCTAGGTGCTAGGCGACACTACTCCGCCGCGATTTCCATCAAATCAGCTATGTTAGGCGTCTGGCAGGTTAGGCGGAGGTTCGGCGGGCTAGGCGTTGTCTAGGCGGAGGTCGCCGGAAACTCGAACGGCGAGTGTTTGTCGACGGCACAGAACAATGACGAGGGACACCAAGAGCGAGCGAGAGAGAGAGAGAGAGAGAGAGGGGAGGGGGTTAGGGTTACCTGAACAGAGTGAGAGAGAGCGCAAATGGAGGTGACGCGATCTGGAAACCAAGAGGCTGCGAGAGGAAGGCTGCGTCGCTTTTACGATAAATGAGAGGGGAGGGGTGCGGCGGAAATGAGAGAGGAAAAGAGGGTGGGATCTAGGGTTAATAACTTGGGCTGTTAGGAAAAACGGGATGGGCTCATTTAAACTAAAAAGAAACATTAGTTGGGCTATGAAGATGGGCTTAATGGAAATGGGTTTGGATTAGAATTTAAATTTATAACTTATATCTACTCCATATCTTAGAAACATCATGAAATAATTTTAGCTAGTTACGATTCATTGTTTATTTTAATTAGAAAAACGGGATGGGCTCATTTAAACTAAAAAGAAACATTAGTTGGCCTAGCGATTTTTAGAACACTGGTCAAGAGCACTGCCTGGGGTTTCCGTCTCAGTCTAATGAGGGAGAAAATATTTTGAATACCAACTTTTGACACCACATTCCCCTTTAAGTGATAAATATATCTATCAAGGCAAAACTAACTGTTTGATTCATCCAAGAATAATCATACCCAGCATCTCGTTCTGTATCTTCACCCGTTTCAGCCTTTCAGGAATGATCCTTTAACAATTATGAGAACAAGCTAACTGCCAGGAAACCCTTAGCAGTTGTCACATAATATTGGTTTGTAGGGAACTCTTAGCCAGCAATTGTTAACCTCAGTGTAAGTGACACGGCCCTAATTGCTGTTTTGATAACAAGGTATCAATATAATGTTTCAATAACGTATATACTGAAATTTTTTGTGGCACCAACTTAATGGCTCTTGACCGCGAACATTTATGCTTGGCTTTGAACATCTTTCAAACTAATGTTTGTTGTCAACCATCTCAGTATTTATGCTATTATTGTGCTAATTTTGGTTTATCGTTACTTTTTACTGATCGGTAGTCTTCATATGCCAGGTAAATAAGTGGGGTAACGTTATATATGACGAGTTTGTTCGTCCTGTTGACCGTGTAGTTGACTTCCGTACACACATCAGTGGTATCAGACCTCGTGACTTGTGGAAAGGTGGGACATTTTCTTTTTGGATTGTGTAATCTGCTCTACTTCCATGTTCATGCATTTATTATATGTATCTGAATTC
Organism: Campanula takesimana; assembly: GCA_026119855.1. Classification (NCBI taxonomy): domain Eukaryota; kingdom Viridiplantae; phylum Streptophyta; class Magnoliopsida; order Asterales; family Campanulaceae; genus Campanula; species Campanula takesimana. The sequence continues at coordinate 1,528,296 of JAOWBW010000065.1, read as the reverse complement.
AGGATACACTAATGTTCTAATCTCAAAACCACAGTAATATCGCATTTCCATGATTACTACAGGGTGGATATGATTGTATTTGTAATTAGTGAACAACAAATTAACTGTAATTTTGTATAACTTTTTTGTGTCTACTTGCTGTGAACCAGTTAATGCATCTTCAAAAGAAAAAAAAAACAGTTTGTTAATGCATGTTTTCTCCATTAGATCAGGTATGCACAGGATTGCATCTTTTAGTATCAGATTATCTGAATTTAGCTGTTATCATTTGTTAGCATGCTTATGTCGGTTGAAAGAATTGTAAAAGAAAGTATCTCGTTGGAGCAGTTTCAGTGTAAAGAAAATAAGATGTTTCTCAAAAATAAAATAAAATTATGTTATAAGGTTGCACTTCTGAATATACTTTTACACTTATTTACAATGATCTGCAGCAAAGGATTTCCGTGTTGTTCAGAAGAAAGTGGCAGAGTTGACTAAGGGAAGGATTCTTGTTGGTCATGCCTTACGCAACGATCTCAAGGTTAGTACATCTAGTTTTCTGTTTTTCCCATATGAAGTATAAAGGGAAAAAAGGGGGAGTAAATTTGACACTCTCTTTACAGGCATTACTATTAAGTCATCCAAAGCAGGATATTCGGGATACTGCAGAGTACCAACCCTTTCTAAAGTACTCTCTTTTGGCTTATTTATTACTTACTCCCTTGACTACACTCTTTGTCACTCTGTGATACGTAAATGTGTGGTTTATTATGCAGAGAAGGTCGTAGTAAGGCACTTAGACATCTTGCATTGGAAGTTCTTGGAGTAAAGATCCAAGATGGAGAGCATTGCCCTGTTAGTTTCTTCCCCTTGTGCTTTTTTTTTTTTTTTTTTTTTTTTTTGCGATTATTTACATCCGTAATCACAATCAGGCCTCATTTTTATTTTAACCGGGATATCGACCTTCTAAACCATTGTACTTTGTTCAAGATCCGGTTGTAACCACCCATGTTTTTTTTGTTTGTTTGTTTGTTTTTTTTTTTTTTTGTTTGTTTTTTTTGTTTGTTTGTTTGTTTTTTTTTTTCAGTTTTAGCCATTGTTATACTCATTTACTAACTCCAAAAAAACTGAAGTAGGATAATTAAACTTGTTAAAAACATGCACTAAATATCCCTACTTTTGGAGATAATTAGTGCGTACATCAAAAGTAGAATGGTTAAAATTGCTAAAAGAAAAATAAATCCATGGATGGTCGAAATCGGACCTTGAGCAAAGTTGAATGGTTCAGAATGTCGATATACCATTTTAACCTGACTTTTGAGTACATATATATGTTGTCTCAGATAGAAGATGCCCGTGCTGCCATGCTACTGTATCAGAAGAAGAAAAAAGAATGGGAAAGAAGTATCAAAGATTTTGCCAGGCTTAAGCTAAAGCAGAAAAAACGCAAGCCAAAGAAACGCAAAGTAGAATATGGAATTGTAAACCATACTGCTACTGTTTTGTAGCTTCATGTCCTCATTGGAAGCTGCCCTGAGAGTATCCTCCAAACAATTTTTGGATATTTGCATGACGGAGTTCCATATTATGGAGGGCGGAATGGTAATTGTCAGGAGGATGTCAGAGAAGGCTAAAGATGGAGACCTTGGTTTCAACTTCAGCAACTAGCAGACTTTCAGGTTGAGAAGTGAGAGCTGCTGCTGTATGATGTTAGTGTAATTTTATTACATTTGTGATATTTAGAGGCAAGAGATCAGATGCTAGTGGCCAATACACATTGTACAATGTTGTCTTCGATCATTTTTTTTTTTGGACAAGTTAACATATCATTTCTTTCCAAGCAATTGCCATAGTGTTACAAACTCCTATGAAGTCTATTACAGATCTATAGTCTGTCCAGTAGCCGAAAGCATCACTAGCTTACTACGCTCTGACCCGAGTAGCATGGGGCACGTGGAATCCCGTGTGAATCAGCAAGGACCAGTCTATTACAAGCTCCTCCCGTATTGGAACTTATTACAGTTGAAATAAGCTCCTCTCGTATTGGAACTTATTACAGTTGAAATGATACTTCGCTCTATAAGTTGATTGCTCATAGACGTCCTGCGTCATCTGGTAGTTTTCTTGCGCCATTTGCTAGTCCGCTTGTCATAGACGTCCTTCGCCATCTGAGTCATCGCCTGCTGCCACACAACTTCTTCCCTATGGGGCATAGTAACACAAGTTCTCTACAATCTCTTCGGAAGGAGTCGAACCTGGGACCTCCACTATGTGGAAGCCACTTGTTATGTGGAGAATATTATGTAGATATTCGCTTGCTGTTTTTTTTTTCCTAAAGCAATGCATGCCAGTTTTTTTTTTTTTTTTTTTTTTTTGTGTGTTATTTCCTAATCCATTCAGCCCACATTGATAGTCCTGTTTGTTTTTTCAAATATTTTAAAGTTATATTATAAGTTTTAGAAATTGAGTGATTTTGAAGCCTTTCTTAAAGGCTCTTAACCAATTAATATCGGCTGGATGTGTAAAGCGCTTCCTTTAGTAGAGGTCCTGAGTTCGATTCCCTTTGGAGAACCCTTATTACCTTCTAAGTTTGTGACTTCCATAGGTGAAACTCTTAAAGAAATCGTAACTTGTTTCTGCTTGTAATAGGCTCTTTTAGAGATTCTCGTATAGATTAGGGGTCGATGTAAGAGACTGGGCAGTTGATCAATATAACATAACATGATGAAAATTTCCTAGTTAGGTAGTAAACTTTAAAACTTCCTAGTTAGGTACTAAACTTTAAAACTAAACTTTTTTGAAAATAAGAAAAAAGAAAGAGAAATGTGGGTAGGAAGAACTAGGGATGGCAACGGGTCGGGTTCGGATCGGATCATGCCTGATCCGAATCCGATCACTAGAGAGCCTTGACCGAACCCGATCCGATCCGTAGGTCCCCAAACCGCGCCCCGATCCGAGTTTGTTACTTTTTTCTTCCATTGTAACTCAGCACAACAGATGGTGCTAACTGAATTTGGAGGGACAATGAATCTTCAAGATTCACACAGCAATGCCCTTGAACCAAGAAAAAGAAGAAAAAAGACTACAATTGTTTTCAAAGAAACTTCCAAAGTTTCAATAGAATTGTGACAATCTGAATTCATTAGAAATTTCACATTACCTCAGTAGAAAAACTGAATTCATTTGAAATTTAGTTGACTTCGACGGAAATTGAGATATGAGCTTTACAGATTTGGGTGAAAGTTGGACGGTGTGAGAAGGAGAGACGAGAGAGAGGACTCGAACGACGACGGCATCACGGGCAGGCAACAGCGCATAAGAGAGACGAGGAGAAATGCGATGAGTGAGCACACAGAGAGAGAGAGAGAGATAGTAGTCGGCGTGAAGGAAAATAAGCCGTAAACTCTAGATTTGTTCTTATATACGTAGGGTCTATGTGTATTTTTCAAGAACAGGAGGGGGCATTAGTAAAAATTGTAAGCTTAATGCAATCGGGTCGGATCTCGGGGCGGGTCGGAGGTGCTACCGAAACCGATCGTATTTTTGAAATTGCATACCAAATCCAAAATTTTCGGATCGAAACGTCATCGGTACGGATCGGGTTCGGTCAAATTGCCATCCCTAAGAAGAACCAACAAAAAAAAAAAGAAAAAGAGAAAGAAGGACAACTTCCACTTCTAAAGAAGTTGTCATTTGTGAGTGAAACCTCTCCCAACTTCTCCCTCCCCATCTCCATCTCCTTCTCCGTTCTCTGAACTTCTAAAAATTTTAGTAAACATTCTTTCTTTGATTCATCTTTATTGTACTTCTCTACCCTAATTTCACATTTATTAATTGTCATTTTGTCAATTAATAACTGTGAAATTAGAGGTTCTTGTTTAGATTTTATTTCCTTGAAGTTTCTTTGATCTTGTTGTTTTTTATTGTATGTTTGTTTGTTTCCTTCCATTTGTTGAGGGTCTTTTGATTTCTCTCCATGGTGAGAGCCTGTTGAATTCTCTCCTTAGTGAGAGCCTTTGCTTTATTTTTTTATTTTTCTTTGATGTTCTTGAACTTGTTATTCGCACTTTTCATCTCTTCAATTTGGTTGGTAAAGTCTAAGGATAATGCTTGGGGTGTTTATTGGAAGCCATTGTCCCATTCTTGTACGTGCAAATACGTAAGGGGGCTTCGATTTCAGATCTTATGTCAACTCAAGTTTGTCTTTCCCGGGATGTTTGGCTGGTATTTTTCTGTCAACTCAGAAGCTCTATTTTCTCGTATCTTCAAAGTTAAATCATACTGTGCAGCAGTTTATTTGAATGCCAATTGTAGGCAGCGGCCAAGTTTTACATGGCGGAGCGTCTGTGTATCCCAAGGACGAGTTCGGATGGGCCTTTGGTGTAAAATTGATATCAACATGGTTCTTCGTATCCCTAAAATCTTCAAAGATGTAGCATATTGGTTTTTAAGAGCCTCTCAACAAATTTGTAATGTATGTATTTGGGTAGAGCCTTCAACTAGAGGTGGCCAACCCGTACCCGCACCCGGCCCAACCTATGAAACCGGAACCGCAAATAAACCGCAAACCCGTGACCCATGGTCAAACCGCGAACCGGCAAACCCGTAACCGTTAAATGGCCGGTCCGGTTGCGGGTTATGTTCTTAAAAAACCGTGACCCGGCGGGTATAACCCGTGTAACCCGCAACCCGTGTAACCCGTTGGCCCGTACCCGTGTAACCCGCGATTCTGGACCGTGAAACCCGTACCCAACCCGCTTTTTTGGACCCACAACACAAGGAAGGACAACCTCTGCCTCACCTCACACAGTCACACTCACACAGCCTCACAAGTCACTCACTCACAGAAGCCCACCCACCCACGCCATGCCTATCTATCCTATGCCTTGTCAAGTTGTCTTGTCTGTCGAGCCTACTGCCCCCCCCCCCCACTAGCCCACTGCACTACTACGGCACAGAGAGAGAGCCCAGAAGAGCTAGAGTTCACTCAGTTAAATATTTGAAATGTAGCCGTTAAGTCCCGTTAATTAACGGGACCTTGACCAAAAAAATATCCGTTTGACTGAGCTTTTAACCCTTTTCAGCCTTAAAAAAAAAAAAAAAAAAAAAAAAAACAAAAAACACGTAATCTTAATAAAATTTTCTAACTATAAATAGCATTTTCCACTCCAAATAAATTAGTTCACAAAAACTCAGTTATTTCTCTCAAGTTTAAGATGGGACGCCCAAAATGAATTTTTTTGAAGTTTAAGATGTGACGGAGGGAGTATGCACCTATCAAGCAAAGGTCCTCCAGCTCCACGACTCCACCTCCTCTCCCCAGTCCAAAATCATATATTGCACCACTAGTCAAATAAAATGGACTTATGTTATGGAAAATATGGCCATTTACTCAACTTGTTGATTCCGTTAGTTTTTTTAACGAAATTCGTTTGAAATTTAACAGTTAAATAAAAAAAAAAAAAAAAAAAGGGAGAGGAAACCCGTGGACCCGTAGTACCGTACCCGCTTAACCCGTGGCGTACCCGTTAGGGATGGCCAAACCGGACCGGAACCGGAAAACCGGACCGGAAAAGCCCGGAACCGGAGCAAACCGGGGAGTAAACCGGAACCGGAGTAACCGGAACCGTGGTAAGCGCGGGCCGGTTCAGGGTCACATATATGGCGAACCGGAACCGGACCGGAACCGGACCGGAACCGGAACCGGATCGGCATTTCCATTAAAAAAAATAAAAATCATTTTTTTTCCAATAAATTTTAACATGTTTATTCATTAGTGTATTATAAAATAAAAATCTCTTGTCTTTTAATAAATTTTAACATGTTTATTCATTATTGTATGATAAAAAAAATAAAAAAAAGTAGCGTGGACTGAACCGGAACCGGACCGGAACCGTACCGGAACCGGATTGTGATGACCGGAACCGGTGTAAGCGCGGGCCGGTTCAGGGTCACATATATGCTGAACCGGAACCGGTGGTTCCGAACCGGAACCGGGCCCGGAACCGGTTTTGGTCATCCCTAGTACCCGTACCCGTGCCATACACGGTTCGGGTCCAGGTCCTTCATATTGAGTTCCGTACCGGTACCCGTACCCGTACAACCCGTCCCGTACCCGTATTTACCAATGTCTACCTTCAACTAATGTGGAGTGCCTACTAAATATTATCTCTTAATAAATCATATGTTATTTTTGCTTTCGAAAAAAAAGAAGAAGTTGTCATTTGCTTCTTTTTGGCACAAACAAGTGTGTACTTGTTAATGAAATTGTGGACCCACCTTCAATGTCAAATGTAAAAAAATGGAAATTACAGAGGAAAAATAAGTAGTGAAATGAAGGTCCTCCTCCAATGCCGCCAGCGCCAATGAGCAGCTCCATTCCACTCTTGCGGACACGAACATACACACGTCTCCGCCTCTCTCTCTCAGCCTTCATAACAATCCGCAGTCAAATTACTACCAGTCCTCGCTCGAATTTCCGAAATTCAATTCTCATGCATTGACGCCATTCCTGAATTCTCGATCACTCTCGTCGTCTTCTCCGAAACAACAATGAGGTCGTCGTTTTTGCGATTCACCGGCATGCGGAATTCGTCTACCGATTTAGGGTTTACGCGGCGGAGCATTAGCACCGCCACCTGTAGAGCCGTGCTTTTGCCGCGGTTCGGTGGGCCGGAGGTCCTTGAGATTCGTGAAAATGTCTCTGTTCCTGATCTCCAGCCTAATGAAGTCCTTGTTCGTGCTCGCGCCGTCTCCATTAATCCTCTCGATACCAGGGTGAGTTGTATTCTGTGGCGGTACTCTTTCATTTATCAATTTTGTTTCACTTTACTGGCTACTTTGTTACTTAATTTAAATTCATAGTTTTTTTTTTTTGAAGGAAATATTAATTTATAGTTAAGTAAATCAAATTCAGAAACTTGGCTCACATATTTCAACAATAACTTGGGATGATGCTTTATCAATTTGTTTCTGTTATATTTTCTTCTTGCTTATGTATTATTTATAAAACCAGCAGGTGAGTCAATAGATAGTATGATTGGTTACCTAATGCAATATATGACTCCCTCCGTCCCATAATAAATGTCCACATTCTTTTTCGGTCCGTCCCCAAAAAAATGTCTCCTTTCCAAATAAGGAAATAGTCCTAGTGCAATATCAGCATTGTACAAGTAAATGAAGCACACTCCTTAAAAACGTTGACAAGTCAAATGCGACATTTATTACGGGGCGGAGGAAGTAGTACGTATTTTATGTTGATTTTATCAGTGTGAGTGTGAGATAGTAATGGTGGTAGTTCTCAATTTTATGTCCGTCCCAAAATGAATGCCAAGAAAGTTTCTAGATTTGCTCTTGATAAAAAATGAATACGTTTTGGACATTCATTTTGGGATAGAGGTAGTAGAAATTAGTACTAATCTTAAGCTGACAATTTAATTGTGGTTCGTCTACAGCACACTCCTGGACTGGTGTTTGTTAGCTTCTTTGCCTTTTTATATGGTCAAGAACTTGTTTGAGTTTGTATCTCTTAGATTGTTGGTTACTTAAGGAAATTAGTAGTCCCTCCATTGGAGGTGGAAGGTTTGTAATCTCAATGCATTTGAACATTGAAGACCAAAGTTTTGTTATGTCCATGCATGTATATCAGTTGCTTCATGCTTGATTGACATTGTAATTGCTCTCATTGAGTGCACAATGGCTTTCAAACCAATATTGAGGTAGATGAATCTTTTATAGAGTTCCAGTTTTATGGATGAACAATAGTATAATTTTTTAGCTGTGGGGAAGGTTTTGAGCTTTGTGTTGACTTGAATAAATAGTTTAGCAATGGCAAGTTGGAATTCGTGGATTGGCAAGATACATCTATAGGTTTGGAGGGAAAGTGGAATGCTATTTCTCTGTATTGGATGATGGTGAACAACCTTTCAGTGACAGCCAGGAACTACTGATTGTATTGTTGTTGAAACACCAAACCCTTGAGAAATAAAATTTGAGAACTGTACGAAAGTACTTAATTGAAACTATGACCAACAACATCTAGCCTACAAAACCTGAAGGATTATGTGAGAGTAATAAAAGATCCAAAAACCAGTAAGCTGATTGTGGGACCCTGGAATTAGAATACTGAGGTCGGCATAAGAGCCATATTTGAGTAAGTCGTCTGTCTTTCTCTCTCTCTCTCTCTCTCCCCCCCACACACACATGCACAGACCAGGTTATCTACCTGGCTAGGTTGTAAACAGTGTCTGTTGAGCAGCTAGTATCTCCAGCATTTTGTTACTCTTAAAGCTGTTGATTAGTTTGATTAGGTTCTGGTTTGGGAATGTAACTGTTATTCTTCTTAGTATAGAGACTTTACTATACATTAGAATCCAGCACCTTATTCTTATGAATTTATGATCATTCAGATGCGAGCAGGCTATGGACGTTCCTTGTTTCAGTCACTTCTGCCTCTTATTTTGGGCCGTGATGTTAGTGGCGAAGTTGCAGCAGTTGGCGGTGCTGTTCGGTCTTTGAGTGTTGGGCAGGAAGTTTTTGGTGCACTGCATCCAACTGCTGTTAGGGGTACTTATGCAGACTATGCTATTCTTTCAGAAGATCAACTCACTATTAAACCGGAAACAATTTCACACGTGGTAAGCTGTAGTGTTGTAACACTCCCTCCATCTCAAAACAAATGTCCAAAAAATGTTCAAATTTGCTCTTGATCAAGAGTAAGTTTGATATTTTTTGGACATTCATTTGGGATGGAGGTAGTAGTAGTAAATTGTAAGCCATGGACTTCAGCAAAGGCGCTTGAGAGCAACTTGTAACTAATCTTTATTGGATTTCAACTCATTTTATCATCTAAAATTAAACATGTTCGGAAGTTGTTCATTTTTATTTTATTTTTTTCCTTGTAGTAGTAGTAGTAGTATAATTTTCTTTTTATTTATTCTTATGGCTTCTGTTCGTAGTTTTAAATTTCTTCTGATCCTGCAGGAAGCAAGTGCCATTCCCTTCGCTGCACTGACAGCATGGCGTGCCTTAAAAAGTACTGCTAGGATAACCGAGGGGTATGTTTTTTTAATGATTATCTACCAACTTTTTGATGGAAGGGAGTCTTGTAGAGTTCATACAAACCTGTAGATATTGTTCTAGTATAGCCATTATGATAATATAGCATTCTTTTGTTGTTTGTTCTTTCATCCCATGTCCGAAGTTCCTAACAAATTTGAAAGCAGCACGTCAGCGAAATGTTAGTGCTTGTATAGGACGCTGTGAACGAATTCTAATAGTGAGTTCTAAGAGAATGATAAACTGTCTCACTGAAATTTACACATCTGTTTCCATTTTCGCGAATGATGACTCAATAGAAGGCCAATCATGCTGATTGCTCCCTTACTCCGATAAAGGGATGGTTCAATGTTTGTTTGTCCCAAAAGACGAGTGAAGTATCGCTTTAGGAAAATTGGCCTAATGATTTATATAAGATGAATAATTATTTGGTTTCTCAACTATCGCTTTACTCTACATTGGGTCACATGTGACTTTTTTTTTTTGTATATACTTGGGAGTAAGGCTTTGTTGTTGTTGTTGGGTCCTTCATTTTCACTCCACAGCTAGTTAGAATTTTTCGTCAAAACTTTGGTAAACCCCAACTTACCCCCAATAAAAGAAAAAAAAAAGGTAGGTAATCTTACCCATTATTTCCAGGAAAACAATCAATTCTAATATCACTCTTGCCCATAGATTGGAACCGATTTCCAGTAAAAGAAACATTACCAAACCCTAATGGTCTACCTGATAAAGATTGAACCAAACCTTCCCAACTCTCAAGCCTCGCAATCATTTATCTCATCCTTCTCTTTCCTCTTAATCTCACTCTTGAGTCTTGTCCATCTTGATTATTTCCTCGCTTGTCAATCCCTTTTCAGCATTTCCTCTTTCATATCTTTTCTTATTCTTTTCCGCCAACCCTACTCTTCCACCCCATACTCTATGTCACCTCAAGGAAAGCCAGCACCAAAATGTCAGCCACCGCACAAAGGCTGCAACATAACTTTTGCGCTTAATGTCATATTAGTTTGTCCTCACTGTCATATAAATGAAGTACTATAAAATAAAAATAAGTGGGCAGAATTTAAAAAATTAGGAGCATGACTGCCGTATGTAGTGTAAATACATGAATGATGAAATAAGATATACTTAAAATTGTTTGCATTGCAGTAACATGTTTGATTTTTATATTAGGAAAACATAAGTAGGTAGCGATATATGTGGATTATAAGATTAATAATCTAAAAGGTAATTTATATATTAGTTAAACTTAAAAGAAAATGGTGATTCATTTAGTTTATATAACTTACGTATTTCTTAATTTTATGTGATGCTAAATGATGCTTTTTATTGTTCGAAGTTGGGGTTAGGTTTCGTGTTTTATGATTTGGGAAGAAAGTAATACAAAGTTAGTATTATGTTTGGGGGTGATAGTAATCTGGGAATTTTCAGTTTTTTTACGATAACTTTAAAGGGTAACGTTGAAAACAACTAACTACGGAGCGAAAATGAAGGCTAAGGCCCAAATATTCAGAAAAGGTGAGAACTCATAGTTAAGTAATAGTTGATGGACCAATTGTTAATCCTCTTATACGACCCTTATAATGAGATTCATTAACTCAAATCATTAAAGCAAGTTCTGGTCACATACTTTAAGAAAGACCATTGTCGTAAGTTGCAGATTAATTCAAAGCGTCCTTCTTTTGGGACTCAGGGAGTAGGGAGTACTGTGATTTCTTCTTGTCATCCAAGATTACATGTTTATGTTAAATATACCTGCCTCATAAATCATCCGGCTAGAGATAATCAAATACTCCCTCCGTTCCAAGGAAGTTGCAACATTTTGCCATTTAGGGTATTTCACAAAAGTTGCAACAATCCAAAAATGGAAGTTTTTTTTTTATTACTTTTATAATCCTCCACTCATTCTCTCTCTTCCTCCCAACCACTCATTATTCTCCACTCATTCTCTTTCCACCCCCACTAATTCTCTCTCTTCCTCTCTACCTTTCATTTTTAATACTCCTCCATCCCGGTTTAAGGTTCTTAGTTTGACTTTGCACGCTTATTAAGGAATCAAGGCAAAGTTGAGTCAAATAGTAGTGGGTGGAGGATATAATTGTCCATTCATAATGCAAGTGGGTGAAAAGTAGATGGGTAAGTGATGGGCTTTTTGTAATATATGAACTTTATGAGGACAAGAATGTCCAAAACACTATTCATCATTTGCCATTTAAGGAATAAAGCAACTAAGAACCTTAAACTGGGACATACCAAAAAGGAAAGTAAGAACCTTAAACTGGGACGGAGAGAGTATAATATTATATCCTTAATTTCCCAACTCCAAAGTAAATGTTTCAACTTTTCTGGAACGGAGGGAGTATTCTATAGTAGCCTACTCTATTTTAAGTTTTATGCACAGATTCGTACTCTAAATGATATGGACGCATAGCTAGCTTACCATCGAGGGTCAAAATAAAGCATTGACTTTCTTGTTGATGATTGCCAAATAAAGAAAAAAGACAAGGTATCTTGAAAGAGCTGAGTGTTAGTATTTCAGTGAAATTTCCAAATACTTGCATCATTGGTTGTTTTAGGGTTGATATTGGCAGAAAATGTATAAGAACTTCTGCAAAATTGATGAAGAAAATTAAATATGCCACCTCTGCTTTATTTGGGGAATTTCATGCTCTTTGAAACGTCCGCAGACAAAGGGTGCTAGTGGTGGGTGGAGGAGGAGCCGTAGGAGGCTCTGCTATTCAGCTTTCAGTCGCTGCAGGCTGCCATGTTTCAACTACTTGTGAAAGTGAAAGTATCGAACGGCTCTTGGCTGCTGGTGCAGAGCAGGCAGTTGACTACACTGCTGAGGTGCTTGATGTGATTGAAACGAGTACGTATGAGACGGCCTCTTCAAGTTTTTGCTAATATTTTTTATTTGATCTGTGTTTACAGGGCTTAGAAGTAACCTTAAATGGTAAGTTTGATGCCGTGTTGGACACAATAGGTATACCACAGACAGAAAATATGGGGGTTAATGTTTTGAAGAGAGGGGGATGCTATATGACATTGCAGGTAGAACTTCAAAGCTGCTTGAGGTTTTCTTGCTAACAACTTGATTAAACTTTGCTCAAGATAAAAGTTTTAATTTAAAGAAAATCAAAAAGTTGTTATATACTCCCTCTGTCCCGCCCGACTTAGGATTCTTGGTCAAGCAATTTATACTTTGACCAACAATTTGAACAAAAATAATTATCTTAATGACAATCTAAAAATAGTTATTTAGTTTATTATTAATCGTGATACAATAACAAGTTTTAAAATTTTATTAGCATCATTATATTTCTTCTAATATTTGGTCAAAGTATAAATTGTTTGACCAAGAATCCTAAGTCAGGTGGGATGGAGGGAGTATAGTTTTTCAATACTTTATCAGTGATGAAATTTATAACCTAAAACATGATAAGTGCATACAAATAGTAATTTGATGTTCTCCTTGATTGATTTTCCTGCAAGGGAAGAGAATATTTTTTGGGGATGAGTGGAGTGCATAAATTTTTGTTGTTTTTGCTGTAGGGGGAGTCTGCATCAATCACTGATAGATATGGACTAGCAATCGGCCTTCCTATAGCTGCTGCTGTTTTGTTGAAGAAACAAATCCAGTATCAATATTCTCATGGGATAGGTAACGTATATCAGATTGGTTTACTTTTCAAAACTGATTATGGATGGCTATATATAAGAGCTATGGATGAAAATTGTCGGAACTGACTGACCTTAAGCAGCTCCATGGAAAGGAGAGATGACAGAATCAATTCAGATCCATAATTTTGCATTCTAATATCAGAGTTTTTGCAGTTGTACTTTAATAAAAATAGCTTGGGGGGTTCTTACACCTACAAACATTATTATTTCTATGAATAGATGCGCAACTATATAATCTGGATTGGAGTTTGAGCAACAAAAATGTATTGCGCAACTATATAATCTAGATTGGATTTTGAGCAACAAAAATGTATAAAGGCATTTTTGTTTGGGGGTGGGAGAGGAGGAAGTAGTGAGTGGCAGAGTGATCACGTACGTATAGATGGAGACATGTTCATTCGTTGGCGAGAAAAATAATTACGAAGTACTCTCTTTGTCCCGGAAAGTTAGTCCCTCTTTTTTCATTGTTATTACGAATAAACTTTGAGCAATAATCTAGGCTAGTTTAAATTATCATAGTGAAAATTTACAACTTGTAATTGATACACCATTATAAATACTATCAATACCAATTTTTAGATTCTCATTTAGATAATTAAAAACAACATAAATTATTGCTCAAAGTTCATTAAAACTAACAATGAAAAAAGAGGGACTAACTTTCTCGGACAGAGGGAGTATTTGACTTATTAAGGAGCCATAAAATTGCAAGGGTGGGCAGGAGTGATTGCACATGAAATAAATGATTCTAATCTGCTATAGGGTAGCATTCAAAGATAATGTTGGTAACTCCTAACAGATTCAACTTGAAGTGGATACTATAGAGTGAATATACTTGGGAAATCGTTGTAATTTGCGCAAATAGACAATCAAGTTTGGTCTAGGACTAAGATATATGGAATTTGTTCCAAATCATACTAATTGATCAATACTGACTGGTAGATGATATCTAACTTTATGGTCACACATATTGAAATGCATAGTTAAAATCTTTTTTTTTCGTTCTTTAAAAAGAAGCATCCATTTTGGTGTTCCTTCAACTGCCCGCAGTATTAGTTGTGTGGACGACTATTTGGATGTTAAACAATCATCCTCTTCATGCCGGGCTGGCAAAGACTTGTCATTTTATTTAATGGTGCAGAATATTGCTGGACGTATATGAGGACTGACCCAGAAGGTTTAGAAGAGATTCGGAGGCTCTCTGAGGCTGGGAAGTTAAAAGTACCCGTGCAGAAAACATTTCCTATTACACAAGTGAGAGAAGCCCATGAGGCTAAAGATAAGAGGATAATTCCCGGTAAAGTTGTTCTGGAACTGGACTGAGTTCATAAGTTTGAACAGATATCGAACTACAGGTAACCAGAACTCTAACTTGCCTTATGATGTAGATTGTTCGTTGGAAGTGGATGCTAAATTTTTACATCCACTCCTATGCAATAAATGTATCTTAGTATATGAATGTGTAGGATTTTGTTAAATGTCCATCTCAGTAGATTTAGGAGGAATCCAATTCATATGCTCCCATATATATTTTCTTCGTTTTGGTTTATCATAGGTGCTCTATCCATGAATTTATGCATGAAGTTATTCCTCTCTTTGATTGATACATAGTAAATACTCCCTCCGTCTCAAATTGATTAGTCCCGTTTGGCTTTTCAAACATTATAATGTTACATTATTAGTTTTGGAAATTCAATGATCTTGAAGCCTTAATTTTGAAAAATGGGATTAACGTTCTCGGACAAACAAAAACGGGAAATGGGACTATCATTTTGGGACGGAGGGAATATATATTAAAGAAGAAAGAACCTGCACCTCTAATAAAATTTCACAGACAAATTCTATCACTCCCTTGACACTTGGCCTGCAAAAAAATAGCTTTTAAAAGTTGAGAATAACGAACTGAGTCTACGAATTCAACTTGGAGCATGCTTTGAGTTAGGTGTTGCAGTCAGATTAAGTGAATTTCCCTGACTGGGCTTCATATGGCTGGGCGTGTTGGAACCTGAATATATTAAAGATGCTTCTATTTGACATTTCTTCCATTTTATGCCTGAGATGTTCCACTTCTCTTGTCAGATCCTTGTTAGTTTGCCTTAATGCCTGCAGAAGAACATCGAAAGAGGGATTTAAATTCTCGATAGTAAATTTACTGTATATGAATGTCATATACAACTTCATGGAGGTCAAACTAAGTTTCTTTGACCTCTGTTAAATAGTCGAGTTGACCAGGTTTTTTGTTGACTCACTTCCAGTTCTTGCTTGCGCATTTCCTCCTTTCTAGCCTCTGCTTTGGAATTTTTTTGTACCTCATAAATTATAGCTGCTCCTGCAACCTAGATAAAGTTGGAAGTGTTTTTATTTTAACAACTCCTAGAAAAAATCTCCGTCCTCAAATGATAGTCCCTTTATTTCTGGTTTATTTGATAGAACTTTGGCGAAAGATTTAAGAAAAAAATTCTACCACCAATTACTTTTAAATTTTCATTAGTATTATAATATTAATTATTATTCTTTATTTTTTTCAAAATCTTTCATCAAAGAACCGCTTAAAAAAGTAGGACTATCATCCGGGACGGAGGGAGTGTTTGAATTCATCAAATGTTTCTTGGTAACGTGAACGGGTAGGGTAGAAGTTGGTACCCGTGAAGATGAAAACTTCCCCGAGAAGAGCAGCAGCAGCTTCAACAGCTTTTTCCTCGACCAGGGGACGGACTGCAATACTTGTCACGCGTCCGTAGATTCTCCTTTGCATGATGGTGGAGAAACGGTGATTCACCTGAGCGATGTTGATGATGAACTGCCGAAACTGTGGGTGCAAGCCAGCATCTGCCTTGAGCCTAGCCGCAATTGGCTTCGCCAGAGACCGTACGGCTAGTATCCCCAGCTTTCGCACTGGTAAAATCATTATTATTAATTACTGCTCTCCTTCTTCTTCTCTTCGAACTAATTATCTCCTACCAGGACAATATAATGTATTATTACGTAAAATGACACCATTGTTAGGGTTTAAGGTTTCTTCCAAGAAAAATATACAGAAGCTTGAGCGAGGGGTTAGGGTTCATTCATTATCCATCCTCTCGGCCTACTATTACTATGATTCTAAGTTGTTTAATGAAATTTTACACGTCTGGACAATATTGCCCTGGCTAAATTATTAAACACACTCTTTGTATTGTTGTACTTGTTATATTTGGCTTCTCTATTCTGATTTCAAACAAGTACATGTACAACCAATGGCGGAGCCACATGGGGGCAAGCAGGGGCAATTGGCCCCCTTGAGTTTTGTTTTTGTTTTTTTATTTTTTTTTTATTTTTAACGACCATCCATTATAGAAAGAAGGACGACAGGAATCCCGCACGTGTGTGAGTAGCGCAAGTATACTTCCCTTTTTCTTTTACTTTTAAATTTGCTTACTCCTCTCTCTCTCAAAATGTTGATCCCTATTTTTTTTTGGTTAATTCGAACTTTGAGCAATAATTTTAATTTAATTCAGTTATCCTAATAATAATCTATCAATAACAAATATCAAATTAAAATTATTGTTCAAAGTTCTTTCGCTCTATCATAAAAAAAAGTGAACAATATTTTGAGACGGAGAGAGTATTTTGCAGGTTGAAAAAGTCATTCACTCGGTCTAACTAAGATGGTGCTTTACTTTACATGGGCCACCATTATACTCTACACTTTTGGTTGTTATACTTGTGTGAATAATTTTTCTTCTACTAGCCACTTTTGGAATGCAACATCAACCTTGTCCACTAATCCCCAAATTTTACTTGGAGTAAATTGTCTAAGTACTTTACTACTTTCATCCCACGTGAAAAGGTTGAACATCGTTATTGAATTGTCGCACTTGAAGAGTAACTTTCATTTTTGGGAAGCACTAATACAAAAGAACACTCCAAAAATAAATAAATTCGGGGGCAGCTCCAACCCCCCCCCCCTTTCCTTCAATTCCTGGCTCCGCCACTGAGTACAACTGGAATCGAAAAACGAATTAAATTTTTGTGAATGTTGAGATTTGAAGCCATGTATCCTTTTTTTAGTTCTCACGACAAACATTTGTCTTTCATACATACAAAAAACAGTCTTAATCAAAATCAAAATGATCAATTTTCTCAATTATCCACTCACAACAATTATCTATTAAATTTTTTTTTTTCTACCCACTCACATTACTTTTTTTAAAAAATATTTTTTCTTAATCTCAAGCATTTAAGAGGGAGGAGTATTTCAAAACTACATTAGAGAGAGGTGGTGTGATTAAGGTCATACTCCCTCCGTCCCAGCAGAAGTGACACTTATTTCCTTTTCGGTCTGTCCCAGCACAAGTGACACTAGTTAAACTGTAAATGTTTTAATATATTTATATTCAATCAACCACACTCATTCTCTCTCTTCATTTTCCACCACTCATTTTATTCAAACCAACACTACTATTTACCCCACTCATTCTCTCTCTTCATTTTCTACCACCCAACTACTACATTTCTTAATCTCCATGTCCCAAAAGTTAATGCACTCCTGCTGCTGGGACGGAGGGAGTATATATTAAAAGTAGGACAAAATTCCCATAAATTTTATCACTTTAATCAAAAATAAAATAAATTTTGAATGTGTAGAAATGTCAATTAGGGATACTGCCACCAGCTACTTTGGGATTCAGCCTAAGACCATTTGCAATGGTTCAACACCCAAAATTCATCCAACACCCACTTTATCACTCCATCTTATCTTCTCTATCCATCCACCTAAACATTCACTCCACCTCATTTTCTCTTTCCATTTCATAAAATAAAATAGGTTTTTTTTTGTGTCCAAATCTAATGAAATTTATATCTACTTATAGAGAAAAACAAATGCTAAATTTTGGTGTTATTATTATTATTTTTTTTACTTTAAAAAAAGAAAGATAATTGAGATATAAAAACTGGGTGAGTTATTTTTTCAGTGTGGCCCACCTCTTCCCTCCAACACTTGTTGATTAGCATCAACACCTTCCTCCCTCCAACACCCCCTTACAATGGTCTCAATATGTTGACCCCCATCCAATAGGCAATTAAATAAACCATTGCAAATGGCCTAAATCAAGCATTCCTTATCATATTTGTTTCTGAAAATGTATGTCGATGGCTTACTTTAACGAAAGTGTTATCAAATGTGTTGACAGTTCAACGATAACACTCCCGGCAACACTTTACACACCTGAATTTGAAAAACAATTTAACAGAGTTTTGCAGCGGTAAAACACACAAGAAATTGTTTTCTCAAGATATATAAATTATATATCTTGATGGTGCCTCAAAAGGCAAGACCTTCTACTAATAATAATAATTCGTACAAGGCCGAAAGATTCCTTTCGCTATTACAAGAATTGCTCTAAGAACCGAACAAGATCAAACACGAAACTCTACCCTATCTAAAGTAACTTGAAAATCTGAGATTACAAGAAAGGAAACGTGTAGGAAGGATGGAGTATTATCGAACCAAGAAGTGAATGATCTTTGGTGCAAGGGTGTACATGTACTCAACAATGCTCGAGTTTGTGTTGTGTGTTCGATATCTTCATTGTCCAAGTCCCTTGCTATTTATAGAGTTGAAATACTTGGTGAATACTTCATTTGTGGCTGGAGAGTTGATGGAAAACGTGGAGTGATTGGTAGAGTGGTTGCCGAGCCTTGGGGAAGAATTTCTCCACATGTCCATATTTGTAGGAACAAATTATTGGTGCCCAAGTTCATGCATTGCCTCCTTGTACCTAATGGCTGTAAAAGCCTTGTACTCTCTTGATCAACATTCAGCCTTTGAATTTGTCTAATTCCCACGTTTTTCACTTGCCCATTATCTCCAAGTTATGCGTAAAATCCATCTTTATGCATAACTTATTTTCTTTCAACTTCCTTGCATAGTTCTAGCATTCCCACCATAGTATACTTGATTAATGGACCAACAATAAACAATATTCTTGCAAACATATTAGATGTTAGTACAAAAATAATTCATGAAGATAATGTTCAAATATTAACTCAGACATTCGTTTGATAACACTGAGACAGTATCGGCCGCACTTGTGGTAACACCCCTGCATTAACAGTTTCAAAGGCTCACCATTTAATAACTATAACTAAATATTGTACAGAATGTGAATTAATTAAAAAAATGGGCCAATGATATGTATGAAAACCTTTGTTGACCGAGGTTTAGCGAAACCGCAGCCTTAGGAATGGGCACTAAATCAACTTCTCTATGGTCATATACTCTTTCCTTCCGTCCCATTTTACTTGAGCCTTTTGCTGTGTTGGACACAAGAACTAACAAAAAGTATGAGAAAGAAGAAATGTTGTGAGTGTAAAAGTTAAAGTAAGAGAAAGAATGAGTTGAAGGAATAGTGATTTAACTGGTGTTGTGAGCGTACAAACAATTCATTTTAGAAGATCTCAAGTAAAGTAGGGCGAATCAAAATGAAAATAAGTTTTAAATGAAGTGGGACGGAAGGAGTACTCCTAAATCTCTTTTGTCTAGTGATATTAGCCGGCTGGCCTGTTTGTATAAGGCTAGCCCAACGTACCTCCCTAACTAAATACTACTTTCACTTTTCTTTTCCCTTGTTACTATAAATAAATTTTTAGCAATATTTTAAGTTATATTTAATTACTTTTTTTTAAAAAAATAAAAATTAATATTAATAGTGTTTATTATAATATAATGTATCAATAATAAGTTATAAATTTTTATTAAAATTATTAAAAGCAGCATAAATGATTATTTAAAGTTTATTCAATGCAATGAAAATAAAATGGAACTAACTTTCCCGGTATAAGAGTAAATTGATACTATGTGAGTTAATAGGTTATTACAATTGATGAGGACCAAAATTTAGTTAAATTATGGCTATGGGGTCTACAATTACCACGCCATCACGCTAAGGTAACGCTAAGGTAGTAGTAGTAGTTGGCTTGTTGCATTGCATGTGCATGGACCACTCATATTACGCCCTTTCTTGCCTACTACCGCAATAAATATCATATCATGGTCGCGAGGCAACTTTTAACTATTAGAATGAGTAGTATATGAAAATCACTAAATTTCATACCCTATTTATAATAATACGACATTTATTTCAGACAAACGAAAATAAAAGGTTAGATATTTTTTTTGGAGAGATGGAGTAATATTACTATTATTATCACACATTTATTTGATTCACCTAAAGTTATCTCATTTAAAGTGTTGATTAGGCTATTTTTTAGTTCCTTCCCAAAATTTAGTCTCATTTTCTTATTGTTAATTTAAGTCAATTTTGAGTGTAAATTAATGTTAATTATTTTAATAAAAAATTAAAATTTATTATTGATAATATTTGTAATAGTGTAGCAATAATAAATTTGAAATTAGCCGTTAAGACAATTAAAACGACTTTAATTTTGTTCAAATTCAAATTTAATTTAACAATAAAAAGAATAAGATCAAATTCTCGGGAACGTAGGGAAGGGAGTATTAATCTGCCTAGGCGCGAGTCAACAAGAAATAATGAAACAATTGTTATTTTCTTTTGAGTGGATAGTACTATTAATTATGCAGGGTTAGTAAAGAGATACTCCTACCCTCCCACTCGAATTAGGATTTTTGAGTTGAGCACGGAGATTAAGAAAAAAATGTTAGTGAAGTAGGTGTTGTGCGTATGAAAAGTGAAGTAGGAGAGAGAAAGTGAGGTAGAAAAAAATGATTGAAAATTTGTTGTGAGTGTGAATATGGGTCCCATTAAATAAAACACTTACTCCTTCCGTCCCGTCCGAAATAGGATTCTCTCTCCGGGCACGGGGATTAAGGAATAACAATATTCTATTGAGAAAAGTAGTAATTAGTTAGATTAACAGATTTTAACCTTTATAATTAAAAACTAATTACAGCCACAAAAATTACAATAAAAAATTTATTACAATAAAAATCAAACACAAATAAAGATCAAACCCCAAATTTCCAGTTCATCAAAATATCAAAGTTTTTTCACCATCTCTTCCCACCACCACCATATCGGCCACCACATAATCGGACCACCACCGGCACATCATCAGTCCGCCACTACCATTATCGCACCACCGACCTTCGGTCCACCGCCACCATAATCGGACCGCCACCGTAATCAGACGACCACCATCGGCTCAACACATGTCCGCCACCACAGACACCGCAATAGGACCGCCACCGCAATCATCGATCAGCACCTCCACTGCCAACTACGATCATCACTGCCACCATAACCAAACAACAAAATTTCAAAAATCAAAGAAGAAATATTCAGATCTACACATACCTGTTAAGATTAGGGCTCATCAAATAATTTGGGAATGACCGTTGGTACTGGGTATTTGAATATTCCAGTAACGACGCCATTTGTCACTTAGTTGGACGTCGTCATTTTCCTTTCTTATGCTTTCATTAGTCGTAGCTAGTTAAATGTACGCTTTATCTAATTCCTTGTAACGCCGTCGTTTTGAGCAACGACCATGTGCGTGTTTGTTTTTGCTGTTGGGTTCCCATGTGCTCAATCATGATATATTGCGTGATGGCCATGGAAGAAGAAATCAATGAATATTGTTGCAACTTCTCTCTCTAAATTCTCTCTCCCCTAATTTCATCTAATTCTCCCCCAATTTCTTTCTTCCCCACCAAGTCTATTCTCTCATCTCTTCTCAATCCCATTTTAATTCTAATTTTCTGACCTGATTCATAACAAATCTGGCATCAGAGCCTTCTCGATCTCGAGAAGGCTTGATAACCATGGTGGAAACTCGTTATAATGAGCTGGAGGGTAAATTCCGTGCTTGTGAGGAACAGATCGCAGACATCATTAGTCACCAAGCAAGGTCGGATGAAACCTTGAAAATTACTGCAACGGAGCTGAAGGGGGAAATCACTGAGGTTAAAAATGACATGAGTGAAATGAAAGGAATGCTGTCATCCATACAGAAAACCCTTAATGGCAAGGAGGTACTGGCTGGAGGTTCTTCTTCACCACTAATGTCTAAAGCTGGAGGTTCAATACTGGGAGCTGGTCCCAACAAGGAACAGGCAGATCCAAAACCTCAAGGTATATACTCATGAGACCATTTTTGTTGAGGAAAGTCCTAGCAATAAGTTTCAATATGCAATGGGAAATCAAGGGTTTAATGATAAAGGGGTTAATGAGATTTATAAGAACCTTAAGTTGGAATTCCCTAAGTTTAATGGGATGGATCACAGGGGTTGGATTCGTAAGTGTGAGAAATTCTTTAAGTATAGAGCAGTTCCTTTGTATGACAGGGTAGAATTAGCTATCATGCATTTAGAGGGTTCCGCTGAATTTTGGTACCAAAATTATTAGGAGGAGATTGATAAAATGGCTTGGGAAGAATTCACTAAGGTTGTCTCTCTTCGTTTTGGTCCTCAAGCGTATGAGAATATAGAAGCTGAATTTTCTAAACTGGTCCAAACTTCCATTGTCAGTGAATACCAGGAGAAATTTGAGGAACTCATATCCCTTATGAAAATTGAGAATCCTGCCTTAACTGAGAAGTTCTTTATTAAGAATTTTATTGGGGGTCTTAAGGAGGACATAAAATTTAGGGTACAAACTCAGTTTCCTGCTAGCCTCAATCTGGCTATTAGTATTGCAAGGCTGGAAGAGTCCTATTCTGATGTCATCAATAAGAAAAACAGAACCATTGGCTTCAAATCTTATTCAACTTCTACCCCCTACACTAATTCCTTTAAATCATTTCCACCCAACCATAGCCAGCAAAAGAGCTTTGGGACAAATCCTACTAGCAAAACACCAACCACCAGTTTTTCCTCAGTAAATCAAGGTGTTAACCAACCTTCTAAACCCAATTACCCCATCAAACAGCTAACTCATGCTGAGATGCAAGCAAGGAGGGACAAGGGCCTGTGCTACAATTGTGATGAAGTATATAAGTTTGGGCATAGATGTAAGGCAAGACAAATTTTCATGTTGGGAGTGGAGGACAAGGAAGAAGAAGAAGAAGAAGAGGAGTGTCATGACACCATTGAGACACCAGCTACTAAGGAACCTGAGGTTACTCAACAAGTGGAAAATTTCAGCATCTCCACACATGCCTTATTTGGGACTACAGGCTTACAAACCTTGAAGTTGGTTGGCAAATGTGGGAAGAAGAAATTCACTATCCTCATTGATAGTGGCAGCACCCACAATTTCTTGGATATAGAAGCTACAAGAAGGTTAGGGTGCATTGTTGAGCCCACTCCAGAAATTCCTGTGACAGTGGCAGATGGCAGTCAGATTGGTAGTCAGGGAAAGTGTACAGGGTTCCAGTGGGTGATGCAGGGTTTGAAATTCTCCTCTGATATGAAGGTGATTAAATTGGGAGGTTGTGATGTGGTTCTGGGCATTCAGTGGCTGAAGACAATTAGTCCTGTTACTTTTGATTTCAATGGGATGAGTATGGATTTTTTCCAGGATGGGAAACAATGTACCTTGAAAGGAGTGGAAGATCTTGTAGCCATCAAATTCATGACTGTTAATTCTTTGAGGAAAGAGCTCCAATCTATTCCTTATGGGGCTATTGTACAGCTTTATTCCTTGACTGTGGGAAGTAATGAAGATCCCACGCACCCTCAAGTTATAACACTTTTGGAGGAGTTTTCAGATGTATTTTCTGAACCTACAGTATTACCTCCAGTAAGAGATCAAGATCATGGCATCCCCCTCAAACCTGACAGCCATCCAGTCAATTAAAGCCCATATAGGTGCCCCTATTTTCAGAAGACTGAAATTGAAAAATTGTGGCAGAATTGTTGGCTAATGGAGTAATTCAACCTAGTTGCAGTCCTTTTGCCTCACCAGTGATCCTAGTAAAAAAGAAAGATGGGACATGGTGAATGTGTATTGACTATAGAGAGCTAAATCACCTCACCATCAAGGATAAATTTCCCATTCCTGTGATTGATGAGTTGTTGGATGAACTCCATGGATCAAACTACTTCACTAAGTTAGATCTGAGATCTGGGTACCACCAGATAAGAGTGAAGTAAGAAGACATACACAAGACAGCATTCAGGACACATAGTGGTCACTATGAGTTCCGAGTTATGCCCTTTGGGCTAACAAATGCCCCTGCTACTTTCCAGGCTCTAATGAATTCTGTCTTCTCAGATTACTTAAGAAAGTTCCTCTTAGTATTCTTTGATGATATTGTCATCTATAGTGTCACATTAGAAGATCACTTGTTGCACTTGAGAATGACCCTGGAAAGACTAAGAACTCATGAGTTATTTGTTAAAAGAAGTAAATGCACCTTTGCCCAACAGAAGGTGGAGTATCTTGGGCATATCATTACAGGACATGGTATGGCTACTGATCCTGCAAAGGTAGACTGCATGCTGGAGTGACCTGTACCTGTTGGGTTTCGTAGTAACATGCGCAGCGGAATATAGCAATTAAAATTTTAAGAAACCCAAAGCCATAGATCCGATCATATGATTAAATTAAATACAACAACATGAATAAAGGATAAAACTAACCCTTGATGACTATCAAAGTTTTCTTTGGTCTTGGTGGAGGAACTTGAAGCTTTATCACGGACAAAATCACGAACTTTGTAGATGATAAAATTCACCCTCTAGTGGTGTCCACACTTCGAACGAATATAAAGAGGCTCCTTGATCTTGGTTGCTAGACCAATAATTATGAAACACACTTTCACAATTTTAATAAAGAACTATATGGAATTTATTTGTGAATTATTTTGTTCCTCAATCAAGGATATCTTAGAACAAAATAAAATCTCTCTCAAACTCTTTGAGAGACACAAAAGCACTTGTTCGGATGGTCTGGCCGAATTGGGGTTTTTATACACAATTTAGACCTATTCCAAATAGGTAACTTGTGCCAAAAACCTTTCCTAATCGAATTAGGAATTTTTCTGTCGCCAGACCGAGCCCGCCTGGTCCAACCCGGGCGCCCGCTTATTTGACCAGAAGGTCCAGTTCTTTTAGAATTCATTCAGGCGCCCGCCTGGTACAACCCAAGCGCCCGCTCGGTTGACCAGGAAGCCCAGAATTCATTCAGAAATTCCTTTGAGGTCCTTCTGTTGGTAGTGGTGCCCTAGGCACGTTTAATAAACGTTGTAATTGTAATCATTTATTTCATATCAATAAAGAGATGTTTTGATTATTATTGTTGTTCGTGTTTACTTATAATAATCCCCGTCCCTAGTACTTATTAAGCACTAGTATAAAGGCTAAATGATCATGGGATGATCATGTTAGATTTATGGTTACTTGTTTGGAACAAGGTACTGGACATGACCCGCTGTATGAGATTTATGTCATGGTCTATGTCGTACATATATCTCATATTAGTTATGTCATTTGAATCCTTAGACATGAAGTTATTATAGTCTTCCACTTGATGAACATTATGTTTGACATATTCAAACGCTACTTTTAACCGAATAGTTATAAAGGGTATGATTGGCATAATCGGATTCCCGTTGGGAAGAATAATAAGCTAAATTGATTTGTCCCTCCACGGAGAGATGTCAAGCTTGGGCCCCTCGAAGGAATGATGTTGATGAAATGTTCGGCCGGACTCAAATGGATTGATTGGATCAATAGCATTTGAATTATCAACATATTCGGAATCGAGAAAGTATTGAACAAAACAAGTTGACTGTTTGACCATGACTTGTGTTCAAAGACATCGTGGACAAAGGGATTATGACATATTCTAAAGGAATGCGAACCTGTATCTAGTTATACTATTTGGGTAGGTATGACGGTTTGCTAGAACCTAATCATATCTTATGGGATCATGTTTGAGCCCATTGCCAACTTAGTATAATCCTAGAGGTCACACACAATAGAACGAATCTTAAATAAGGGGACTGTATTGGAATTTAGGGTCGGAGGACCTCCAAGGAATTTCTGGAAAATTCTGGGCTCCCTGGTCAACCAAGCGGGCGCTTGGGTTAAACCAGGCGGGCGCCTGAATAAGACCGGAAAAGAGATGGACCTTCTGGACAAACAAGCGGGCGCCTGGGTAGGACCAGGCGGGCGCCCGGTATGCCGACTGGAAATTTCCTAATTCGATTAGGAATGGTTTTTGGCACAAGTTACCTATTTGGAATAGGTCTTAATTGTGTATAAAAACCCCAATTCGGCCAGACCATATTTACTAGTGCTTTTGTGAGTCTCAAAGAGTTTGAGAGAGAGATTTTATTTTGTTCTAAGATATCATTGATTAAGGAACAAAATAATTCACAAATAAATTCCATATAGTTCTTTATTATATTGTGAAAGTGTGTTTCATAATATTGGTCTAGCAACCAAGATCAAAGAAGCTCCTTTGATATTCGTTCGAAGTGTGGATACCGCTAGAGGGTGAAAATCATCATCTTCAAAGTTCGTGTTCAAGCTTTGTGATCGTGATCAAGTCTTCAAATCTCCACCAAAGACCAAGAGAAAACTTTGATAGCCATCAAGGGTTAGTTCATCCTCTATTCATCTTGTTGTATTTGATTTAATCATATGAACGGATCCATGGCTTTGGGTTTTCTTAAAATTTTAATTGCTATATTCCGCTGCGCGTGTTACTTGGAAACCCAACACCTTCGACCCTAAATTCCAATATAGTCCTCTTATTTAAGATTCGTTCTATTGTGTGTGACCCTCTAGGATTATACTAAGTTGGCAATGGGCTCAAACATGATCCCATAAGATATGATTAGGTTCTAGCAAACCGTCATACCTACCCAAATAGTATAACTAGATACAGGTTCGCATTCCTTTAGAATATGTCATAATCCCTTTGTCCACGATGTCTTTGAACACAAGTCATGGTCAAACAGTCAACTTGTTTTGTTCAATACTTTCTCGATTCCGAATATGTTGATAATTCAAATGCTATTGATCCAATCAATCCATTTGAGTCCGGCCGAACATTTCATCAACATCATTCCTTCGAGGGGCCCAAGATTGACATCTCTCCGTGGAGGGACAAATTCATTTAGCTTATTATTCTTCCCAACGGGATTCCGATTATGCCAATCATACACTTTATAACTACCGTGTTAAGATAGCGTTTGAATATGTCAAACATAATGTTCATCAAGTGGAAGACTATAATAACTTCATGTCTAAGGATTCAAATGACATAACTAATATGAGATATATGTACGACATAGACCATGACATAAATCTCATACAACGGGTCATGTCCAGTACCTTGTTCCAAACAATTACCCATAAATCTAACATGATCATCCCATGACCATTTAGCCTTTATACTAGTGCTTAACAAGTACTAGGGACGGGGATTATTATAAGTAAACATGAACAACAATAATAATCAAAACATCTCTTTATTGATATGAAATAAATGATAACAATTACAACGTTTATTAAACGTGCCTAGGGCACCACTACCAACAATCTCCCACTTGCCCTAGGCCCAATCTCCCATGTATCTAATACCCATGGACCTAACATGACCATCATGTTTAGCTTGTGGAAGTCCCTTTGTCAGCGGGTCCGCAACATTGTCATCAGTAGGTACTCTGCATATATTTATGTCTCCCCTATCAACGATCTCTCGAATGATATGAAAACGCCTAAGTATGTGTTTGGATTTCTGATGTGCTCTTGGTTCCTTTGCTTGAGCAATAGCACCATTATTATCGCAATAAAGGTCTATTGGATTAGCAATACTAGGAACCACTTCAAGTTCAGTGATGAACTTCTTAATCCAAACAGCTTCCTTTGCAGCATCCGATGCAGCAATATACTCAGCTTCTGTTGTAGAATCAGCGGTTGTACTTTGCTTGGAACTCTTCCAGCTTACAGCTCCACCATTTAACATAAACACAAAACCCGATTGCGATCGGCTATCATCTTTGTCGGTTTGGAAGCTTGCATCCGTGTAAGCATTTACAACGAGATCATCTTCCATTCCTCCATAGACCAAAAACGAGTCTTTAGTTCTTCTCAAGTACTTAAGAATCGCTTTTACAGCTATCCAGTGATTTTCGCCAGGGTCGGATTGGTATCTACTTGTCATGCTCAAAGCATAAGATACATCCGGCCTAGTACAAATCATGGCATACATGATGGACCCAATTGACGAAGCATATGGAACATCATTCATTTTCTCACGCTCATCGTTTGTCTTAGGACATTGAGTCTTGCTTAGAGAAACTCCATGTAACACGGGCAAGGTGCCTCTCTTAGAATTTTCCATACGGAATCTTCTAATGACCTTGTCAATATATGTACTTTGGCTTAAACCAAGTAGCCTCCTTGATCTATCTCTATAGATCTTAATGCCAAGTATATATGCGGCTTCACCCATATCTTTCATTGCGAAGCACTTTCCTAACCAAGTCTTCACAGACTGAAGTGTAGGAATGTCGTTTCCAATGAGTAATATGTCATCCACGTATAAAATAAGGAATAACACTATGCTCCCACTAATCTTATTGTATACACAAGGCTCATCTTCGTTCTTGATGAAACCAAACTCTTTGACCGATTCATCAAAACGGAGATTCCAACTCCTTGAAGCTTGCTTCAATCCATAGATGGATCTTTGCAATTTGCATACCTTAGAATCTTGTTTAAAACCTTCTGGTTGTGTCATATACACATCCTCTTGGAGTTTTCCATTCAGGAAGGCGGTTTTGACGTCCATCTGCCATATTTCATAGTCATGATATGCGGCAATGGCAAGCAAAATTCTTATAGACTTGATCATTGCTACGGGTGAGAAGGTCTCATCATAGTCAATACCATGAACTTGACTATAACCATTCGCTACAAGCCTAGCTTTGTAAGTATGCACATTCCCATCCATGTCAGTCTTCTTCTTGAAGACCCATTTGCATCCTATGGTTTTTACACCTTCGGGCGCATCAATCAAATTCCAAACTTGATTGTCTTGCATGGATTGCAATTCGGATTCCATGGCTCCAAGCCACTTGTCCGAATCAGGAGAAGACATCGCCTCTTGGTAGGTTGACGGTTCATCATTCTCAATGATTTCTACCTCATTACTATCCGTTACGAGAAATCCATATCTCTCGGGCTCGGATCGTAACCTACTAGATCTGCGAGTTGCTTGTGTATTTTGAACAGGTTCCACAACTCCTTGTGGTTCTTGTTCTTGTTCCACTATTGGTTCAATGTTATTTTCTAGGTCTCGAATTTCTTCAAGATTTATTTTACTCCCACTGATTTCTTTGGAGAGAAACTCTTTCTCGAGAAAGACACCATTTCGGGTAACAAACACTTTGTTGTCCTCACGGTTGTAAAAGTAATATCCTCTAGTTTCCTTAGGATATCCCACGAAAATACATTTATCAGATTTGTGTGCAAGTTTGTCTGAGACAAGTCTTTTGACAAAAGCTTCACAACCCCAAATCTTCATGAAAGATAAACAAGATTTATTTCCGCTCCACATCTCATATGGAGTCTTTTGAACCGATTTAGTTGGAACACGATTTAGTGTGAAAGCAGCGGTTTCTAGAGCGTAACCCCAAAAGGATATTGGAAGATCAACTTGACTCATCATTGATCGAACCATGTCTAACAAAGTCCGATTTCTCCTCTCGGATACACCATTCCATTGTGGCGTTCCGGGTGGAGTCAATTGTGAAACTATTCCACAATTCTTTAGATGATCATCAAATTCTTGACTCAAGTATTCACCACCTTGATCTGATCGAAGTGCCTTTATACTTTTGCCAAGTTGTTTTTCTACTTCATTTTGAAATATTCTAAATATCTCAAGTGCTTCATTTTTATGTTTCATTAGGTAAACATACTCAAATCTGCTATAATCATCAGTGAAGGTTATGAAGTATTGAAATCCTCCCCTAGCATTGCTACTTAATGGTCCGCATACATCGGAATGTATCAACCCCAATAAGTCGCTTGCCCTTTCACCCAACTTGGTAAAAGGTGTCTTAGTCATTTTTCCAAGAAGACACGACTCACAAGTATCATATGACTCTAAGCCACATGAACCCAAAAGTCCGTCCCCATGGAGTTTTGAGATACGCTTCTCATTAATATGACCAAGACGGCAATGCCACAAATAAGTATGATTTACATCATTAGGTTTAGATTTCTTATTTACATGATAGACATTGTCATTATTTTCATTCTTGACATCCAAGATATAAATGCCATTAAATGAATTAGCAATACCATAAAGCATATCATTTAAATAAATAGAAAATTTCTTATTCTCAATAAGAAACTTAAAACCTTCATTATCCAAACAAGAAATTGAAATAATATTTCTGCTTAAATCCGGAACATAATAACAATTGTTCAAAACAAGAATTAATCCGGAAGGTAAAGTGACTTCATAAGTCCCTACGGCTAATGCAGCAACTCTTGCTCCATTCCCCACGCGTAGATCTACTTCACCTTCTTTAAGCAGTCTCCTATTCTTTAGTCCCTGCACATTTAGACAAATGTGAGAACCACATCCGGTATCCAATACCCAAGAATCAGTGGTAGAAAGGAGAATATCTATCATATAGATACCTGGAGTCGACGCAGCCTTGCTGCCCTTCTTCTTCTTTTGCTCTTCCAAGAAAGCCTTGCAATTACGTTTATGTTGGTCCCAAAGGGGCAACAAGGGTATGAAAAATGCTAGAGGGGGGGGTGAATAGCGTTTTAAAATTCTTTTCAAACCCTTTTGCAAATCGATGGCTTATGCGCACAGTTCTCAAATAAGCTAAGTATAGTGCGCAGTGAGAGTGTGAAATGCACAACGGAAGTTTAAGCAGCACCTGCGCAGTAAAAAGCTGCGCAAGGATAAAAACGCACGCGCTAAGTTTTGGCTTAAAGTGTTGGATAAAATGTTCTAAGGCAATAAGCAATAACAAACACAGCAGCAATAGTAGCAATCTGATAAGATCAAACAAAGCAGTAATTCAAAAATGATTAGCAGAAAGTAAATAGCGAGATTAAAGAACAAGCTATTTGGAGAGGTTCGATCAATGAAAGATCTACGTCCTCTACCAAGATGGTTAGTCTTGGATTTTCTAAAGGAGATCTTATTATATGAGAGAGTTACAAGATACAACAATGAAACACAACTATCTCAAAGATCTATAATCTATGAAGAACAAATCCTAGACTAAACCGGTGTATCTCAAGAAAAAAGATCTAAATGATCAAAGCTTCAAGAGGTGTGTGTGTGTTCAGAAATTCTAGGCTCTATGAATCTATGAGATGAAGAGCACGAAGAATTCTGGTGATTTAAAGCTTAGGATCTGGGCAGGAGTTTGAAGGTATGAAGGTTTGAAGGTTGATCTTGAATCTGTGAATAGTAAGCAACAATCTTCAGAACTTCAAGGAAATTATAAAGCACAAACTCTAGCAACTTGGAAATGAAGATGAGCTGGCTATTTATAGCTGAGAGCTTGAATAAAGCCGTTGGAGCTCTGAGCAAGGACGATGAGCTGGCACGATATGATTGGTGCGCAGGTGTCCTTTATAGCCGTTGGGGCTCTAATCAAAGTTGATGACCTGGCACAATATGATTGGTGCGCAGGTATATAGAGCCGTTGGAGACTGAGCATGAAGACCAAATTCAAAAAGCTTCTTCTAGAAGGTTGACAGCTGTCTTCATTTGAAATATATCTCTTGAGCGCGTCTCCACTGTTGGATCTGCTAAGTGTGCTTGTTTTGTCGTTTCTGCACACCTTAACACTCTTAAAAGCGTACATCTTCAAAGCGTTTTCCAAGTTAGGTTGAACTGAGGAAGAATGCTGCGCAGGATATTCCTGCGCAGTGGTGTCCTGCGCAGCGAAGTCCTGCGCAGTAACCACTGACACTTGGATCTTCATTCCTTTTCGCTTCAAGTCCTGTGATCTAAGCCTATACTATAAAATGGACTAAGCTAAAAATTGAAGTTATAAAACTTCTTACATAGGGTTCTAAAGTCCATAAAATATTAATAGGTGATGGTATAAATCAATTCTAACAAGAATAGGAGGGTTAAGAAGTAAGCATACCCAACAATCTCCCCTAAATGATTGATGCCATTACCTACTATAACAAAGGCAATTCATTGTTCTTGATAATAACATGTCCATAAAGATTGTGAATAGCAAATCATGCCTCAAGTCAATGCACACACTAGCCAATGTCATAGATTTCTAGTCTATCCAAAAGATTAGCTTACAAAAAAGGAAAGACAGAAATATCATTCAGCGCATACAAATAATATGTGTTTTAGTTTTAAGTATGCGTTTAAACTGAATGTTTAAACATTATGCGATAAAGATATGAACAGTTAAGATTATGCGCATGGGTTGAAATAATGCAGTCAATTTTCCACAAACAAAGAGTTTGAATTGAACAAGATTTTGGAAACGCATGGTGCGATTTTTCTCATTAAAACTTGAAATGTAAAGAGTTGCAGATTACAAGTTTGAATAAGAAAAACAAAAAATGCGCACAAAAAGAAAT